>CAJQZJ010001085.1:4364-41053 GCA_907164525.1 Lophiomys imhausi
ACACACACACACACACACACACACACACACACACACACACGTGTGTGTGTGTGATCTGTTTCTTTTGTCAATTGCTTATGATCCTAAAAAGAGCTGTAGAAAATTGAAGAATAAGAGAACAGACCTCTTCCTTTGTTGTAGGAGAGAGATTAAAAAAAAAAAAGTTAAGAGGGGAATAATAGCTGAAGTTGAGATTTGGCAGACAGTATGATATGATCTGGTTTTCAATCAGTCTCCAAATGGAGAATTTAAAGACCTCCACCTGACATCAAATAGAAATGACCCCTTGGTCATGTAGTCAATGTTCCCAAGCTCAGAATGCCTTGCAATAGAAGATTTTTTGTTTTTACCTTTTTTATACTTCATAATGCTCCCCCCAGATCCCTCTAATGCTTCTAGTCAAAGCCAATACAGCTCAATGAAACAGGGCCGTATAGCAAAACAATGTTAGAATAAGAATATTTTTAAATATGAATATCTGCATTTCTTATTCCTCTAATCATGGAACAAATACATGTAAGCACTCAGCTCACATGTTTTCTGGGAAAATACTACTGGGAATGTTGCTGAGTGTGAGGAAGATTTCATCTATCTAGATATTTCATGAAGGCAGATATGCGCCTCTTTCTGTGGCACTCTATAGAAACTCAATTAAATTTTAATTGAGTTTATTAGAACCCAACAATGAGCAGTAAATATAAGAGTGTGTAAGGGGCCTGAGTCCTGTTTCCTGTATTACATTCAGATAGTTTTTGTTTCATTGTTTTAGCAGAAGGTATTTCCCTGTAGAAAAGGAGGGAGAGTTTGAGGGACTGGGGAACAAATCCTACTTTTCTATTTTTTTAAATTCATAAACCTCAGTATATAGAGATATGGTAAGATTTTCCTTTTCATGAACTTGAGAAATCTGAGATCTATCATTGGTTGGAGGACGCAGGATAATATCTTATTCACCAAATTCACTTGTCTTTTTAGACCAATAGGTATGTGATGATGATACACTCACTCTGCTTATAAAATCTTTCTTATTTAGAAATATTTTTATGGAAAATGTGTTTTCCTGGAAGGATTATTTTTCTCTTTCATTAAATAACCCAAGAAAGTATACTACAGGGGATAAAGACTCACATTTTGGAATTATTGGAGCTGAAGTTTAGGCTACCTACCTCAGTAAACCTGAGGACATTACTGTTTTAATTAAATTGTGTGTGTGTGCATGCATGTATGTGACATGTTTGTAGGTGTCCTGGAGCTGTAATTTCAGTTGGTTATGAGCCACTGGTTGTGGATACTGGGGACCAAAGTCAAATCCATGGAAGAACAAATGTTCTTAACTGCTGAGCCATCTATCCCACTCCTGTTGTATTTCATAGTAATCCTGCCTACCCTATACTGTTGTGAGAATCCGATGGCACACATCATCACTCTCCAGAGTGGTAAATAAAGAAGTGGTAAATAAACAATGTTAGCATTTTTTTCCTTTATAGACACTTACTGTGTCCTAGATACTATGAAAGATGGAAATTACTCATGAGCATAATTGGAGTATGAAGCTTAGACAGAATGATCTGGTCAAGATCTCTATTGATAGGTAATAGAGATTTACCATCCATTTCCTCTGACTTCAACTTCTATCAGCACCCCTTTCCAGATGAACAGAGAATTTAACATTTTTGACACTATATTATAGAGTATATTAACAGAGATCTAGAGAAAGTAGATCTCCCCCCTGTTTTCCTCACTGATCTCTAATCCTGAGTTAAAACTGTGTTCTTTGGTGTTAATGATGTCACTGTCCTTGCTGAAGCAAATCAGTTGGGAGAACTTTAGGTCTCTTCTCACCAGTGACTATGTGAGTGGAGGAGACAGACAATAGCAGGCATCATAACTGCTTTTCCAGAAGATGGCTCCACACAGAGTTTCTTATCTGTAATAGAGAAATCAACATTCCCATTTATAGATATGTAAGCTAAAGGATATTGTAACTAAGTATGGCGTTGAAGACCACAAGCTAGTAGTAAATACTGGCGGTCTTGTCAACAAAAGAAGAGCCCATCACTACAATTAATTTTTTCTTATTTATCTTTATTTTTTTTTGTACAATATAGTTTGAACATATTCTTTTCCCTCAATCCCTTCCAGATCCACACAACCTTCCTGCTCATCCAACTTCATGTTCTCTCAAAAAGTAGAACCAAAACCAAAACCCTCAAAACCCTCTAACAAGACACACACCCCCCACAAACCCCTTAAAAAACCAAAAAAACCCAAAACCCTAAATAAAAAAAAAAACCAAAAAGCACACATATAAAACATGGAGTCTGTTTTGTGTTGGGTAACTATTCCTGGACACAGGGCCTGCCCTGGAGAATGGTTGACATATCCAATGAGGTCCCATTGGGGAAAACTAGTTTTTCCTTTCTCGGCAGGTATCAGTTGTAAATAGTTTCTTGGCTAGGGGTGAAACTTTGTATGCATTTCACTTTCTCAGTGCTGGATTTTGTCTGGGTTGAACCTGCACATATATTTGTGGAACTGTTATATTTGCTAAACTTATGTATCAGAACAATATTACCTGCTAATTTCCCATGTTCTTTCAATGCTCTCTGGTGATATCCAAGTGTCAGACCCTTCTTGCTGTATAGTGACATAGTAGAAATGAAATGGCAACTGGGGATAAGTTCTGGATGATAATAGTTTTCAATATTTCTGTTATTTTCCAAGTGCTAGAAGGCTTTGATACAAACTAGTGACTAATCATCAGTATTCATTCTATGACAGAACAGTCGTGAATCTGTGTGGTTTCAAGATTCAACTACATTAACTAACACATTTCTAGTGCTGCTAATATCCATTATAATGCTACTTTTAGCTATTTTTTCTTTTTGCTTTCATCTAATAACTATTGCTTGCTTTTCCCCTCTTCAACAGTTTTAGAAATGATCTTTTATCCAGGATACGAATTACTAACAAAACTGTTTGTGCTGCATGGTCTCATTCTGTCTCTAACAACCTTCAATGTACTTGAACACTAATAACCAGAAGAAAAAAAATGATACCTCTATACCTGAAACTAACTAGAAATGCTGGCCCGGGTTTCATCCACTGGTGAGTAGGCAGGAAAGTAAGCTTGAAGTCACCTTTTACCTTTCTGCACTTTGTTTTTCTCAGTCATATAAATGGAGAAGATGTCAGATCTGTGCTAGAGGGTTCCCCTCTATATGCTTCTGAATATCTGTTATAGCGGCTTCTTATATTTCAGTTCAATCCTTTCTTTAGATCACACAGAAAAAAAGTAAAGAAGTCAAATGCAAGATGAGAATAGTCAATCGACAGGAAAAGTGCTCAGAAACTATGAGGCCAAATCTACCCTAGAAACCCTTTGGTCTTTTAGGCAGGACACAGTTTTGAAGTTCAAGGGCAGAGCCCTTGTGTTAAAAGGTGAATATTTTCAGAGTTAAAAGCAGCATTCTTTCATATGTTTTTTTAATGCCCCTGCAAAGCTCCAAAGACCCAGAAAAGGAAGCAAAGGTGCTTTTCTATTCCTCATTTCTCATTCTGTTTTTCTTTGTTAGTGAGGTGGAGCTACAGCTGAGGTTAAGAGTGTGCCCTCTTTGAGCTGCCCCAGTAGGGGAAAGGCCTCATTGCCAGGGATCGTAGCCTGACATGGAAATAGCAGACATTGCAATAAGAAGCCAAAACTGACCAGTGCAGGACTGGGGTTGTCTGTGCTACTTCCTCAGAACAAAGAATGTAGAAATATGGCCAGGGCAGACATGAAATTAGAGATAGATCAAAATTTGCCCTCCTGACAAAATCCTGCTGCTCTGAAAGCCATCATAGACTCCCATGAGAGGTGACATTATGATTTCTTGCCCCAAGAGTACAATTGAGGCAAATTTTCAGGGAACAGAAGTTGACCTTACAAACAGGTTTTTTTTTTATAAAATAAAAATCTAAGGACATAGAAAATATGACTATTTGATGTTCTATCTGACCAAATTACTTCTAAGGTAATGATTACTTGATTCTCTGGGTAAAGAATACAGAAAATACAGCTAATACAGAAAAGAGAAAAAAAAACAGAAGAAAACTATAGATAAAAATGTCAAGTTGAATAGGAGGAAAGGATTGGGAGATGAAGGTCAGAAATAAATTCTAGCCCAAAATGTTGGTGTGCAATTAAATTATAAAAATATAATAAAACAAATAGAAACTTGTTGAATATTTTTGAGTTTAAAACAATAGATATGCACCTATTTTTGGCACATGTCTATATGTGCACATATTTTTGGCACACTTTTATGAAATTATTTTAATTATTCTGTCTGGGAGGTGAGGATAGGCAGTAACTCAAAGAGAATATTTTCTGCTATTTTAACTGTTATGATTTTCTATTTGAAAATTTTTTTTAATTCCAGATTTTCAGTACAGCAAAAGTTTCTAAATTGTATGTGAGAACACATTAAAAAAGAATGACATGCCCATCCCTTTCTCTAGAGTGGAAACTCAAACAAGGATAAACACTCTTTTGCAAAATTGCAAATTTCCTGTATCTACCTCTGGTCTGGCCATGGAGAATCTCACATTCTTGTTGTTACTCAAATAAATAGCACAGTGGACAAAGAAAGGAGCTGAATCATTGAGTGTAAATGTGGCTTAATACCCAGCTTCTTGGTTAATCTCTCTTTCAGGGTTTCACTGTATTTATGGTACCCTACTTGGACAAACAGTAAAGACAAAAGCTTTCCTAAGCAGAAGTGGCTCATCTTTCTGCCCCTTGATAACTCTTGGATTGACCTGTCAAGCAGCTAGAATCAAAAGAAAAGCAGAAGGCTTCTGTGATTACGTAGGATTGGACTCTAGAGAGAAAACTAGGTAACTTTAGCCAGCATCGATCTTATTAATAAACTGGATAAGTCATAGACACAAATAGACCCAAAAATAGAATTTAAGAGGGAGAGATAAAGATTATCATGCCTTCTTTATTTTTAATGAGAGACAGAAAGGGAGTGGATCAACATGAGAAAGGAGGTGGCAAGGAACTCGCAGGAGTAGAGGGAGAGTAAACTGTAGTTGCTATATATTGTATGAGAAGAGAATCTATTTTCAATAAAAATTATGCAAATAAAATATTTTTGAGAGTTAATATATACAGACTGAGATTCAGAAGTGTAAAAATTCCATGAAAAACCAAAGATTAGTAAAACCATCAAAATCACTCTTACAGATAAAATATTGTATCTGATTTACAATCACTTTCAGAATCATGATTTATCATTTAATCTTGTGCAAAGATTAGACCCATTATATCTTTTCAGATTATGATAAATAGATATTATCAGAAGGTCCAAACATACTAATTGAAAATGGGAAATCAGGATGCCATTGAAATCTTCCCCCAGGGGAATAAAAACATTTCCCAGGCACAAGAAGATCAGTTAGTGAGCAGCCTTTATTCTCAGTTTCACTGGGGTTATAGGAGTCTGACAGCCAAGGACCTACGCTTGTCAGAACAGCCCCCAGTCTAGTCCTGCACAATGTAGTTACATAGTGGCCGAGACATTTTTCATCTCTGTTTCAGAACTCCACAAGTGCTCCCCTAATAGACTTTTTGCATTCTTTCTTCAGCCTTGAGTTGTTCCTAGAAAATACAGCTTATAGAACCCACTTACACAAACACCACTAGATAGGACTGGTAGATGTAAATGCAGATTTTCACAAGAGAAATTAATCGTAGGAGCCAATGCATCCCAGTGCCTTATAAAATCCATGTCCCCATCTATACTCCAAGAAAAAGAAAGAATCTAACATTGATTTATTGTCTTGTAACTTGTTTGATGACTCTGTCCTCAAATTCTTCATCTATGTTAAAACAACAGCAAACACACACACACACGCTCATGTAAAGTACCAAAAACTTGACTAGCATTTAGTAGACACTACATGAAAATTTGTCCTGGATTTTCTTGGAGGAATTGTTCTCAATTCATTACTTAACACTCATTAAAAAAATTGATTAGTGAACAGTAGTATTGGCTTTACTCTAGGTCCCTGTACTATCTAGTCTCTGGTTCTTGGTCATCCAAGCAATGTCAGGTTTGGCTTCTGTCTCCTGGAGTTCATCTTACATGAAATCAGACATTGGTTGGTTACTCCCACAAGTTTTGTGCCACCATTGCCCTAGCATACACTTGAAGTCAGGACACCATTGTAGTTCAAAGGCTTTGTGGTTGGAATGATATAAGTGTTCCTCTTTTCATATCCTACAGAGTACCTTCCTATACCAAAGATACTAGGACTTAGGGATAAGGAAGATTCTATGTAGGCACCAGCTAGAGTTCTCTATGAAGTTGTGCAGATTTTGTCGTCAGCAATGGAGCCTTGCTGCCAGTTTGTGGAGACCTATATAGTCTTGGCAACAGCCTGGGTTATTTGGGGATTTTTAAAGTTGTAAACCACTATTTTAATGATAATAATTACAAAATATTAATTGTTAACTACCTTTTGGGGGGGTGATGTGTAGAACAGTGCCATCCTTGATTTAGCTCATGTGCTGAGATGGAAAGAAAGGATCTATTTTTGTATAGATGAATATGTAACATCTATATAATTATAACAAGGAAGTCCCAGAAAGATGATTGTTTCCATTTAACTAGCAAAGCATAGCATGTATGAACTCCTTGGAAAGGAGATGGTGGAAATCTCAATGGATGCAGACTGTAAAGAATCTTTCTGATAGAATACTTTCCAACTTACTTTCTTGTTGGCATTATAGAATACGTGACAAAAGTAACTTAAGGGATATAGTGTTTAGCCTGGTTTATGGTTTCAGAGTTTATAAACTCACCAAATGCATCATTCATTGAAACATATGACAGCAGGCAGTAAAACTTGGTGGCAGTAGCAGTGGGTGACTGATCACATTGCATCCACACTCAGGAAATACAGTGAACAGGAAGTAAGGTCAGGAAATAAAGCCTCAAGGCCCACCTTCAGTAAATCATTTCCTCTAGGAAAGCTCTACCTCCTAAAGGTCCCACAAACCTTCTCAACGAGTACTGCCAGTTGGAGGCCAAGTGTTCAAACATGTGAGCCTTTAGGGGACATTTTTCATTCAAACCACAACTGATGGTATTAAGCAACACTTAAGAATATGGCTTCTAGGGTCAAAGAAACCTATATGATCATTTTCTAGCTGGCAAAAAAATGACTTTGAAAAGTTTCTCTACTTAACATGAGAATCAATGTTTCTATATACAGATTAAATGATGGGGTATTTATCCTAGAGAGAGGCAGATGCCTTACTCAATGACTTATTATTATTAGTCTTACTTAAATTATTAGAAAATCCAGGACCTGTGTTTCATTGATACTGTACTCATTTTAGCACTCAATTTATCATTAAGCAGCTGTATCTTCCCTTTACACAAGGCCCTTTCCCATTGTCTTGGGTCCTTGTTTGAGCCTACAATATGAATGTTGGGTAATGGTTTCAGAAATTGGCTGTTAGTAGCAGAAGTAGGTTGTCTTGTGGGTATGTATGCTCGCAGATGTGTGCAGGGAGATATCTCATGTCTCTACAGTACTCAGTGTATGGAGAATGCTTTCACAACATCCCCTGGAGGAACAGTCTTCACCAAGCTCCTCATCATACTTCCTTTCCTGTATGTTAGGGAAATGCCTGTGGCTAGGTAAGAAAAATAAGTGATTGGGTTCAAACCCTTTGTTTATGTTTGCTTTCTTCTTTTCCTGCTAGTTAGAGATGAATCCTGTTATAGATTTAGTCTCAGATGGGAAATGGTACAGATAGCCAAGCTGTAGGGAAGTCCTGTTACATCTTAGTTTATTCCATCCTTTCCTACCTACTACCCTCATTAAAATTTATTTATTCCTAATTTATTAGATTTTTAAAAGTTTAAATTGTTTTTATGTATATGAGTGTTGGTTCTGCATGTATGCACACATAACTCATGTATGCATGATACAGAGGCAAGAAGCAGGTGTAGGATCCCCTAGAACTGAAGTTTCAGACATTTGTGAGCTGCCATGTTGGTTCTGGGAACTGAATCAAGTCCTCAAATCCCTTTTTACAGATTTTGAAGATTAATATATTAAGTAATAGATTTCGTTACAGGATTTTCATAAAACTTTGTTTTAATTGATCCTCTCCCCCTCCCACTTTTCTCTTTTAACCACTTGCTCCTCTCCTGCTGGTCCTCTGCCTCTATATATTGTCTATCTCTTTGAATTTCATGTGTATTCTATTACCATCATTAAGCTCTAAACCAGAATAAGTGGTTATTTGTTCCATGAATGTGATATGATCAAAAACTTGAAAGATGCCTGGCGTGGTGGCACATGCCTTTAATCCCAGCACTCAGGGAGGCAGAGGCAGGTGGATCTCTGTGAGTTCAAGGCCAGCCTGGTCTACAAAGTGAGTCCAGGACAGTCAAGGATACACAGAGAAACCCTGTCTGGAAAAACGTAAAAAACAAACAAACAAACACAAAACTTGAAAGATATTAGTGAATAAATACTTATCACACATAAATGAAAACAGTTCTTTGGATGAATGGTACTGGTTGGAAAATAATGGGGATGTAGTTAATATCAGTATATGTACACTTGGCAATAGTTAAGATGGTGATGGTAATGCTTATGTGTAGTTTATCAAAACAAAAATTAGAAAAAAAAGAATAATGGGTCACTTTATCTGTTCCCACATTTGTCTTCTGAGTCTATAATGCATCACTAGTATGATTCATTGTATGAACTTTAGAAATACAAATCTGATTATCCACACATACCCCAAACTTTGATGCAAGTGCTTCAGAGCCTCTCTTATTTTCTAGTTAAGGTTCAACTTTCTAGAATGGTGGCAGGTCATTGGAAGTATCTTGTTTCTGACCCTCTCAGCTGCCATGAGTTGAATAGCCTTTGACATGTTTCAACTGCCTTAGTGTCTTAGCACACCATAACCCAGAACCAACAGAACCAAAGACTATAGACTGAAATCCCCCTTAAAGTTTTTCCCTCAGCTATTTTGTCATAGTGATGAGAAAAGTAAGTAATATGTCGGGGTAATATAGAAGACACATTGGTGAATCAGCAAAGGTGAGGTTGGGTAAGGTGAGATTTTCCAGCATGGTTTGATCAGGCTATATGATTTAACCATCTAGTCAAACTTAATGAGAGACCAGGCTGGCCTTATGCATCTTTAAATGATCTGATTGGTATAGAATTCCAATAGTCACTGGAACATGTTAGCTCTGTGGATGAAATGGAGTGTATCTCGGTACTCACATGTATTTTAGTTTTTTCTTCTTTTTTTTCCTATTCAACTGGACCACTTGTCATGGGGACCCTTTGTCTTCAGTTCTGTGACAAATTGTACAGGTGCCACATGGATGGAAAGTTTCAGTTTCTTAGAGTTCTATTATAAAATAAAAGATTAGAAATGCATTGTCAGTAGTATTTCTAGAATTGTGATTTGGAAGAAAGTGAGGGAGTTAGGTAATCCAAGTCCTTAATATTTGAGGTCAGGAGGCAGATTGGCAACAAGAGTTAAGCCAGGGGGACCCAGGAAGTCAGTTAGCAGTTCCTGTCTACAAGTCATGCTTCTGCAGTTCCTGACTTTCCATTATGCCTTCACTGTTTGTAATTCAGCTTTCTTAGATCCAAATGGCATTAGATATTAATGTTGTTCAAATGGCTCGCTCACTAAGGAATGGTTTTTGTCTATCTTTCTGCTCATGTTGGTTTGGCCATCAAGCAACATAGCCATTAAACACCCAGAATGATGGACAGTGACTTACTGAGTCTGTATTGTGGATTCCCCTGAGGATCAGAACAATGAGTATTGGCTGGAGAAGTTTCCTGAGGTTTTTAGCTACAGAAATTTCAACCTAAAATATTGAAATGAGGCATTTGGCCAATATTTACAGTCTGTTTGGCCAAGGAACATTCACAGCACTTATTACCAGGAGACTTTTCATGATCACTAACATCACCATAAAAAAGGGAATTCATTTGAGAAATCAACCCTTGGGCTCAATAAACAAAAATACAAGCATATCCAGGAGCCTAGCTTACCTTTGCCAAATTCTTTCCCATCATCAGGCACATACCCAAAGAAACCCTGATTCCAAGCCAGTTTAGGGTTTATAGCAGGACCATTTATGTTTCTTTTCTTTTAACTTCATCTTTCCACGCATAACTCCTTTTGAAGATGTCTTAGTAGAAGGGCTTTATAGTTTTAGTATTGCTAAATCTATTGTATTCTAGAGTTCCTAGACTTTGGAAGACTAGGATATAGAATAGATTTCTAATGAAATACTCTGATTCAGTTTAGATGCCAATATATCTTCACTCTGCTAAGACCCAGAGCTTTCCAGGGTCAGTGGACTCTTTGAACTAGGGTTGGCTGAAGCACTTAAAAGTCCCCCGAGTTTTCTTTTTTCACTTTTACTTCATTGCACAAACATATTCCTAATATGGAGACAGTTGAAGCTTTTCAACACATATACAGCATGTAAACTCACAGGCAGCTGACATTTTACCAGAGGGAACCAGGACATTGGAAACCTGCATGTTTGTTTAACATATCCTCCAAGAAAAGTGGGTGTGAATGTGGACTAGTGGGTGACAGCCCCGTGATTTGCCCTCTGCTGGAATCATTTTCTTTATTTTTTTTAAAGATGTGACTCTTAAGCTTGTTTTATCTCTTTGGTTATAAAGTTGTTCTCACTAGGGAAAAGACAGGCAAGGATATGTCATTTGTGTTTTTAAATTCATGAATTATTGCAGAGGACTTAAGACATACTCAAGAGGAGAAAATCATGTCTGTTAGCCAACTTCCCAGGGTTGCTGAGGTTGTGGGCCTTAGCAAAGAATCTATGACAGCCACTTTTCTAGATGAATGCAATTCCTTACTATAGTCTAGTCTTATCCTCATAAGCACAGATACCTTATCAAAGAGGTTTCCTTTAGAGTAAATGGAGATCCTCACAGAAAACTGAAACTGGACACAATGCAGAGACCAATGGATGGGAGGGCCCAGCCCCAATGGATAACTTTGCATCACATTTCCTACATATATGGTGCAGGGAACCACCATTAAAGAGGGACCAGAAAGAGTGTAAGAGCCAGAATACCAAGGAGTCTGCTGTAAAACAGTCTCTCTTAGAAATGGCTGCATTAACAAGACAAGGAAAATAGCAATAACAATGGATATGTCAACATGAAAGGGGGACATTTCATAGGGCTCCCTCCCTAAACAAAGAACCATGGGCAACTATTGATTGATGGAGGAAGGAGAATTAACCTCTCCCAGAGATGAGTCCTTACTTGTTGTCTAATACTGTGACCAGCCTGAAACCTGAAATACTCACAAGCAAAAAGCAGACTAAGCAGGTTGTATTTATATATATTTATGCATACTTTACTTATGTACATAGACACATACATAATACACACATACTGCAAATATATGTGCATAAACTGTGTATGTGCATAAAATATATACATATACAAACATACACACATACATGCATACATACATACATACATACATACATACATACATACATACATATATACACGAATGAGAACCTACCCTTGATACTATTAATGATATTCTGCTATACTTGCAGACAGGAGCCTAGCATAACTGTCACCTGAGAGGCTTCATGTAGAAACTGATGGAAACAGATGCAGAGACCCACAGTCAAACATTAGGTGGAGCTTGGAGAATCCTGCTGAAGAGGGGGAGGAAGGATTGTTGGAGCCAGCAGGGTCAAGGACACCACATGAAAACCTGCAGAATCAACTAACATGGGCCTGTAGGGGGCCCCAGAGACTGAACCGACAACCAGGGAGCCTGCATGGCTCTTACTGAGGCCCTCCGCACATATGTAGCAGTTGTAGGGGACCCCAGAGACTGAACTGACAACCAGGGAGCCTGCATGGCACTTACCGAGGCCCTCCGCACATATGTAGCAGTTATGCAGCTTGGTCCTCATGTGGGACTCCTAACAGTGGGAACGGGGGCTGACTCTGACTCTGTTGCTTGCTTTTGGGACCCTTTCACCTTACGTGGCTGCTTCCTCTAGCCTCAATAGGAGAAGACGCGCCTAGTCTTACTGCCACTTGTATGCCAAGGCTAGTTGACATCCATAGGAAGTCTCCCCTTTTCTGAGGAGAAAGGGAGGAATGGATGGGATTTGGGGCTGGGGAGATTCTGGGAGGAGAGGTGGGAGGGTAAACTGAAGTTGGGATGTTTAAGTGAATAAATTAATTGAAATAAAAAAATAAGATAAACAGTCCCTTCCTATAAGCTATTCTCTTTATCATTGTAACCATAGCTATTGAAAATTAACTATTATAGCCCTGAACATGAAGAGAAAAAAAGGGTAGAGAGAGACACAACACCTGTGAGTTTGAGTAGATCCCTTGTTGTTCTTGCTTAAGTTTAGACGTACTAAGATGTTAGTGGGACAAATTTAACTCCGTGGCCGGTAATTAGGAAAAGGCAATGTAGAAACCTATTTCCCTGAGGTCCTCACCTTCTTCATTATCATGACTCCTGGCTACCCATGTGTGCGATGGAGACAGTTTCAACAGTTCTCTTTGGACAGTGGCACAAAATAAATCACCAGAAGCTGTTTTACACTTGCCCAGAGACTTTCAAGAGAGATCTCAAAGTGAATCTGGGCTGCTGTGTGCCACAAAGAGTACCAGCATTTCTCTTTGGCTTTAAAGGATGTCCCATTGTGAGAGTGAACTTTAGGTTTTATCTCTCCCTTTGAAATAGAATACATCAAAGTGAGACATCTGAAGGCAAAGACACAATGATTCCCCAATCCAAAGCCCAGTTCAAAAACACAGAGATGAGTTGTGTTATTATGAAATTGTATTTGCTGGCTGAGATGGGGGACAAAGAAAGATTAAGCTGCAAACATAAAGCAGGCCTTGAAATTCCTATTAGTCTCAGGCCCCAGGGCACATGCTTTTTCTGCAGGACACATTTTTTAGAAGTGTGGAGTGACAGCACATGTAACACATGGGGCTTCCCTTTGCTCTCAGTCTGAAATGAACAGAGTTATTAAAGTGAAATTTATTAATGATTAGGTGATGGATGAGGAAAGCCAGTTTGGAAAGCTGTTATGGAGAAATGTTTCCTTCGGGGTCTAAGGGCATGCTCTGAGGGCTGCACTGAGTGTTAGCTATTATAACTGCAGCAATGGTTTTCACACATCAACCTTCTAAGGCATAGTTTTAAGGAAGGCACACCTACCTAATTGTACCTGTGATTTAAACCTTAAATTTCAATAAACTATATGTGTATCAATCACGTTAAAGGATAACTGCTTTCTAGCATAAAGAACTTTAGTATAAAGAAACATTTTGAACCCTTCCATTAAAAAAATACTTTCATCAATATTCTTTTGTCCGCCTACTCCCTGTTAATAGAGGAGAAGTTTCTATAGTTATTTCATATTCGCTATAGAGGGTCAGCCACAGAGCAGGTAAATTTTTGATTATGTCATCAGACTATCTTCTATCACTTCTGTTGAGGTTCTCAGAACCAGATCCTAAGGCAGACTTTTGAGTGAAAGGTGCTGGCTTGAATAAAGCAAAGAATCAGGAGTTGGGTGGTGATGTAGGAAGGGAAGGCAGTTAGTGAAATGTGTGCTATTACTCCCATCACCCTGGGTAACTGGAGATGCTTTTATTGTTCACATAACACACTTAACTCTCTAGGGCCCATTTGCTTAGCTGTTCATTGAATTCATATTGTTTGTGGAGGGGTGCTGAAGATTAATCTGTACAGAGCTAACTACTGACAACCTATGCCTAACCCCCATTTCTTGATATGGACTACCATTATTTATTATTTTGAATATTTATTTAATGTGCATTTATGTTTTCCTGTCATATATGTATGCATGCCGTGTACATTCTTGGTGCGGCTGGAGGTCAGAAGATGGGATTGGATCCTCTAGAATTGAAGCTATAGATGACTGTGAGCTACCATGCATGTGCTAGGGACTAAACCTGGATGCTTTGCAAGAACAACAAATGCTCTTAATCACTAAGCCATCTCTGCAGCCCTCATCCTACCAGTTTTTTATCATTGCAGCTACACAATTGCTCAATAAATACCATTTTCATGGAGCTTCTGGTTAAACACTGTCTTAAAGGCAGATAATAGTACTGTATAAAAAGTAAAGATGAAAACCCTTATACTATACTATACTGTAATATAATATAGTATATATTATATTTCTCCTCTGAACCTGTACCCCACAGATCTGTGGTACTTCAGTTTGTTCTTACTAATTGGTTCTATTTGAACACGTTAAAAACTTCACTGGAGCTGCTGGAGCCAGTTCTCAGCCCTTCCTCATGTCATTTTGCGAATGAAAGACATATTTTGAAAGAGGAGTCCACCTGAGCATGAACAAGAGAGCCGAGGAAGCACCTGTCTGGCGTCATTTCAGAGATTAGTATGGGTTTTGTGAAACTGTGACCAAGATGCCAGGAGCAGCACAGAAAGCCATCTCTTCTCCCTTTGTCCAGTCTAAATGCAAATTTGAACTTTCACAGGAGTTTGTTTGCCTGTTAATGCCTGTGCTCTGTCAACCTGAAGATGGCTTTAGAGTCCGTAAATTAGGTTGGGTGGGTGGCTTAAAGAAGAGGTCATTTCATTACCTAGGCTCTATTTCAGAGTCAATATGCACAGAGCTGAAACCCTTGGGATGATAGTCTGGAGAGGAGGATGTCAAGGGCCAGCAGCTGGTCAGAAATAGCCTCATGCATGCCTCCCTAAAGATAGAAAAATACAATGAAGAGATAAAGGGTAAGAGTACACCATGGTCTAATTAGCATTTGCTTCTTGTAGCCCTGGAAATGTCAGTCACCAGTTGGTAGCAAAATAAAGATGTAATGTTAGTGATAATGAATTAAATTGTGGCCATTTGCATGGGAATGCCATGATAATGATCTGAAATTACCATTGTATATATTCCCCTTGACAGTTCAAAATTGGACTCCAAGCTAATAGTGTTTTGGATGAACTTTAAACCAATGAAATTGCTTTGAGTGAGTACACTCCTTTTGGCAAGCCATGTGGATCTCAGAAAGTTAATTTACCTCTGCTTTGCTCAAGCTGTTTGGTAATTGATGAACATACCATAAAAGTTTTAATGAATAACCCAGGGACCATTTAACTTATTTACTAGGTAAAAGTGCAACACATTTGATTACTTTCTCTCATCTGGCTCTCCAAATGAAGCCGATTCAGGATAAATATAATTCCCAGCCCCTGGTTTTTTTTTTTGGGGGGGGGGAGAGGGGTTGCACAAAACATTGCAGGCAAATATTTTCAAAAATCTGGGTGAAGGAGTTGCACTGTCTCCCATTAGCCTTGATTTATACCATGACTGCAAGCCTCAGACATTGCTTAGGGAGAACTTAATGTCTATGTGCTTGAGGACTAGAGGCTGTGCTGCAGTAGGGATGTAGCAATCCATAGAATCAGCACATATCTTCGCAGCATCTGTTGTGTGAATAACTCCACAACACTCAATTACTGTGAAACAGTTCAAAACAAGATACACTCTTCCCCCCATCCCTTCCTCTCTGGCCTCCTGCAATCTAATTATACTATCATGTCCTTTCATAAGTAGGTCTTATTATGGGATAAGTGTTCACATGTATCTTAGTTTCCCATTCAATTGTATTTCTTGGCAAGCTGTCGTAGTACACTGTTAGCAGCTCAGCCACTTACACAAAGAAGGCCATGCTAAAGTTAGTGGCAGAGTAAAAAGATATGCTCAGTCACATTGTCTTCGTAAAAGCTCCTACAGATCTGGGTTGGATCTATAGCCTCAACATTAATTAGCTGTGCCTTTTAGAGAATGTTCATTTCACTCCAGGTGCCTCAGTTTCTTCATCTGGGATAAGGAGCCAGCGCTGAGTCTGTTGTGAAGATTACATGAGATAACTTATGAGCCAGAGATCTGTCACCCCTTAAGGGACTTTAAACTTGAAGGCTCACTGAATGCAGATTCTGAGTTCTACTCATATAGATTCTGAACTGGTGGTTCTGGGGTGGAATTTGAGAATATGCATTTCTATTAAGGTCTCGGGTAATGTTAATTCGGGAGACACGCTCTTGTGAGAATCATTGTTGTTTGGGGATGCAGCTATGTTGGAAGGTTTCTTATGTTCTAGTGGATGGCCCCACACCTACACACATGTTTAATGAATTTCTTAAAAGAAAAAAAAGGTAGAATATGAAGTTGGGATGGGAATGAGTTGAGGGAGGTCTGGAGGAGTTGGAGTTGTAAAGGAAGAAATGGAGTTTGTATGTTATAGTAGTGGTAGCCACTATTAAGAAGGATAAAAGCTGGTTGAGAATTTCATTATCTTCCTTTATTTTTGCTTAAGTTCCTAGAAGGCCCCAAACCCTAGAAACTAACACAGTCAGTATCTAAGGAGTGAATAAAGTTGAGCTTTGAGTTTTAAAGCTCTAAAAGTGGCACATTCTAAATGACTTCATTGTATCATTGATTAAAGAACAGAAGCTGAAGCCAGATTGTTCTGATGTGGTCTTAGCTCTTTCACTGTAGTTTACCTGTCCTTTGATACGTTTTAAACTCTGTAAACATCTATTTTCTCACCTATAAAATAGATGTATTTGTGGTATCTACATCAAACATGTAGATCCTGGAAGAGAAACTGAGACCTGGGTTGTTCTTAACTTTCGTAAAGGAACACCTCCCCCCCCCCCCCCTGCGCACACACGTGCTGTGGGCAGCAATCAATGTAGAGACTTGTGACTGGCCAATTTGCTGAGAATAAATGACTTTGAGCGTTTAGTCTTAAGTGGAGTATCTTTCTTCTCCCCCACCAATGCTTACAAGATATTGAGGAAAAGGAAGTGGGCAGCATGTAAGAGCTGAAGAATTAGTAAGATGCACAAGACCTGTACATGATCAAGCCAGCAAAAATTCTAGCATGCATAGGGGCTCACAAGGCCCCACTCTAAGCTAAGGAGTTATTAGCAGTTGATAGCTACTAGGGGAAGGAGAATCATTCATATTGTGTAACTGCTGGAAGACTTCCCATAGTCTATTGAGTCTATTGGATGGTCCCATACCCATACACATATGTGCAACATTAATCAGAATTAGTGAATTTCATAAAAGAAAAAGGTAAGATATGATGGGAATGTATTGGAGGAGGCTTAGGGTGTTGGGACAGAAGAAATAGGGGGTTGTATGTTATTATATTTAAATGTAAATATGTGTGAAATTCTCAAAAATAAATTTAAAACAAACCAAAACAGAACAAAATTCCAATATGTTGGTTAAACACCTGTATAGAATTCCATTTAGAAATTGGAAACAACCCAGATGTCCTTCAACTGAAGAATGGATAAAAAACTGTGGTACATTTACACAATGAAATACTACTCAGCTATCAGAAACAAGGAAATCATGCAATTTGCAACCAAATGAAAGGAACTAGAAAAGCTCATCCCGAGTGAGCCAACCCAGATCTAGAAAGATGCACATGGCATCTATAACTGGATTTAAGCCATATAGAACAGGGTAACTATTCTACAACCAACAGACCCAAAGGAACAGGAACATAGACTTTGTTACCTGTTAATGGGACATTTTACCCTAGTGGAGGGTGAGACAGAGAAGGTGGAGGGAGGGAGCTGTGATTGAGATTTAGATTGAATTAGTAAATAAATGCATTTTAAAAAGGCTCAATAATCTATGGAGGTAACTGAGAGGAATATCTTTAGTGTGTAGCTTTGAACTTTTCTCACAAATTATGATGACTTATAAAAATGTTCAATGACTGATCAATCATGCATGTCTTAGATATTTTGAACTGTTAGTTTCACAGAGTTAAAAAGAAAGCTTGTCTGCCAACCACCCCAGAGTTAGGATTAGGGCAGGGCTCTGTTTTTATCTTTCCAGGAGATTAAAAGCATCCATCTAAGGAGTCCAGGGACAACTGGACAACTGAAACTTTTGAAGAAGAGGGACCAGACACCAAAGAAGACTTGTAGCACAGATAATCCAGCCTCACAGACTGCCTCAATAGCTGACTAACATGGTTCAGACCCACAGACTGTTCCAGCCAGGACTTCAGTAAGGCCCTGAACTTTTCCACCCAAAGTTCAGGTTCTGACTACAAACTTAAGACATTTAAATAGCTTCACAAAAAGACATCAAATATTACTATTAACTTGCTTAACCATTTTTTCATTCTTATTTGGGCCCCCAAACAGGTTTCTTACATCCAAAATCATCAGGAAGCAATTTTAAGAGACCGATGTCCCATTCCCAGAAGGTAGGGTGGGTGAACTTTTTTTTTTTTTAACCTTTGGTCATTTGATAGGTTAAAATGCTTGTTTTTATTTAGGGGGATTGGTTACAGGTTGTTAAATGGTCTTGTTAAATAAGGTTTTGGAGGTTAGACCCAGGGATTTCTCTCTTTTTCTTTTCTCTACCCTTCTTTCTCTCCTATTTAGGGGAGAAAACTTGAAAAAAATGGGATATAGACATAATACAGGAATGATAAAAAGGGATAGATTATTGAATATGCTCTTATATCTTTGTATATTGATACAAAATTAAGATTATATTTGGCTACATCAGTATTGATCTTTGTATATTGATACAAAATTAAGGTTAATTCTTTTTAAGGTATTGTACCTATGTAATGCTTAAAAATGCAATGTGAAGTTTTGGCCTTTTGATAGCAACTGCCACAAACTGTTTAGGATAATTAAGAAATGCAAATTAATAGCCATTCAAACATGTTATTTTGTTAGGTACTAGTGTAGTGTATCACAGATGTTTTCTACGTTAATCAGAAATCAAGTTGCTAAGAGACAAGCAACATTTGCTTATCCAAATATACGGAGATAGATAGGTGGTCTTCAAAAACCTCAAGAGATCGGTAGAATATGGTATTCAAAGATGTTTTCTTAACTTAAGATTTTTTGATATTGAGTCATGTCAGCTCCTGACAGCAACCCCTATTCTACTCCTAGTAGATGATGAACACTGAAGAATCTCCATTTGGATATGGCTGCATTAGTGGCAAGTTTGTCACCAGGCAAGAAAAATCCCTTGCTTCAACTGTAGACAGAGTACTCTCCAAAAAGGACAAAACTTGGAAACAGATAATTCAACAGCCTAGTTCTGCCAAGACAGGGTAGGAAAGTCCTTCATAATTCCTGCTTTACAATTAATGTCTGTCAGAGATACTGGGACAAAAGGCTGAAAATAGATGCTCCAATGTATTGAGAGAAATTGGGGACTGTCCAGGCAGCCAGTTGTCTGTCATTTCTTAGTTTTTGAAGCTGGTTGCTCTTCACTTCCTGTTTATTCAGATATATTTATCTTTCTTGGGTCTCTGATGTGGTTGAGGACTAGATAATTATAGTCTCATAGTTAAGTCTTAAGTTGTTTCAGAATTAAAAGGATGTTCTAGGACTAAGATGTTTTGTAGTTGGTAATGCAAGTTAGGATGGAAACTGAGTTAGGTATAGAATTTTAAACTCATTAAGATAGATAGATAATAGAATATTAATATCAGGTGCCAAATATGTATGGACTGGACATTGGGACTTCATGTTATACCTTATAATTTTCATAATTGTTGCCTAATTGTTTTTGTATTGTATTTATTGTTTTAAGAAAAAGGGCCTTTTATTGTACTAAAAATGGGAACTGTTGGGGTGGAAAAGATACACCTTAAACTAAAAAAAAAGCAGATAGGAGGGAGAGGGGGAAGACGGTAGGAGGGTGCGACCAGGAGGGGGAGGAGAGAGGGCACTGTGATTGAGATGTAACTTGAAGAAATAAATAAATGTTGAAAAACATTAAGAATCTTAAAATATATTAATAAAGCTTGTTTTATTGCAATATTTTTGCAAGCTACTTGAAGGGCTCTAGCAGGCCTAAGAACGGCAAACATAATGCTGGAAGGTCTTGTCCTTTTCCCTGTCCTCTCTCTTGCAAAACCATTAGATCACATTCCTAAGGCTACCCACCAAAGTCTGTTCCCTTATTTGACCACTTTCTTATGCCTGACTCATTCCTGAGGCTGATCACCAAGGTCTAACTATCAAAATATTAAGGATCAAAATATTAATGAGCAATCAAAACTCATTATTTTGACTAACCTAATTAAAATGCCCAATCAGAACTTACTAATTCATCCTACTTCATTCTAATACAGACCTTTCCTTTTTCCCTCTCAAAATTAACATTTGCAAAACTCTTTGCTACTGTGTCTGCCCAATTCAGATTCAGCCACCTTGTCTCTTTGCGTGGTTTAACAAAAGATCTCTTTGTGTTTGGAAATTAGTGTTTGCATGTGGTCTGTGCCTAATTCGGGGTCCAGAGGGAAGTACCCCAAAGTATGTGGGTTCCTTCACTAATGCTCATTCATTCACTCATTTCATTTGAATTCCAGATATTGGCCATATTTTTTAATTACAGAATTAAGTAAGTTCAGATTAAATTTATTCTAAATAAACAGCAGGCTATAACCAAGGTACAGTGGTTGGAAAATATTGTGTTCTGATCTGCTTCTGATCATGGTTGCCCATCAAAATCTTCTGGTTGATTCTCTTGTGCAGACAGGTTTGAGAACTGCTAAGCTAGACATGCCCTTACAACTACACCAACTATGAGCTGGGTGATGGTGCAGATAGTGAGCTTTGTTGTAATTTGCTGCATCTTGCTTGCTACCTTATCTCCAAATTACCAGCTAAACTAAACTTCAGTCTAACTAGAATTCAACCTAATCAACCCACTTGGGGAATATTTTGTATTTTGGTAGGAAGGGTTAATGGCTTTTGTATTTGGGATAAAAATGAACAGGGTGTTCCTTTTGCTAAACTAAATCTTCAAGTTAGATGCATATGGATTGTCTCTCTCCACATCAAGTCTCTGTGGCTAAATACCATTCTATTTTGCCTTTATGTGGTTGGGACATAGTGATTTCCTGGGAGTCCGTATTAAGCCTGAGGCCAGGTCATAGAGTCCCAAGATTGAGAGTCTGGTTTGCAACAATTGTGGCTTAAATATTTGCTTTATTAACCCCAAAATATGGTTTAAAATATATTCAGCAAGAGCAATTTCCTTAAATGGGAGAGAGGATTTTTATGAATCCTAATAACAACAAACTTCAAACCTTTCTCTCTAGTTCTTCTATGGCCAGCAGCAGGGTCCTATCTATGCCATTTACTGTGTGGTGTTCTCAGAATCCCTGATGTGTGGATGAGTTGAGCACTCCACACGAGCTATAGAGCAATTCAATTTGTTTTCCTTGAGTTGAGATATTAAGTTTTAAAAAATAGTAAAATGTGCTTGCCTTGAGCAGTGTTTGAGAAAAGTAAGAATTTCCTTGTTACTGTCTATTAAGTCTCTCAAGAAGCTTAGAAAAGCTTTGGACTGAAAGCCTTTGCTCAAGTTTATTCCATTATAAGCATCCAAAGTACTCAGAAAAAATAACCAACAATAGAAGTCACAACTCAATGTTGTTGGCCTTGTCTGAAAAAGCCTTACTGCCATTTGTTGGTAATATTTATTGAGAAAATAAATTGTTTTTCTAGTCTTTAAACATAAAATTATAGCCCTCCAGTATTTATAGTCTTGTCAAAGGCAATCTGACTTCAATGTTATTTTATATGCAAGGCATTTTACCCAGTGTTTTATGTGTTATATCTCATTTAATCATACATCTGGACATTTTTGTACAGAGCAGGTGTTTGTGAATGGCATAAGTTAAGCTCCTGACTTATAGACTAGTATTATGCACCAAATTAGAAGAAAACAAAAGCATACCCTTAACATGTGAGTCAGACGCTGAAAAAAGATCCATGATGACTGATAATACCAAGGCTTGCTTAGTAGAAGACCTGACACATGCTTTCTTCTAATATGTAACACTATCAGTAACTCAGAAAAATTTCCTAGGTTTCCCTCATCCCTTCTCCATTAACTGTAAGCAACTCAAACACTCACTTGCTTGCACATGACAAGTAAGATGTCAGTGTCCAGAATCAGGCTTGTATGGCAAGGATTGGTTCAAACTGTAACCAGGTATAGTGTGTTTAGTTCTTCTTTTTAAAAAAATAAGTTTGTTTATTCATTTTACAAACAGTGGCAACATAAGAGTGGAGAAAGATTTATTATCGGTAGCACATTATGAAAGCATAGGAGTTATTTCTAAAACATACCTCTCTGAACAAAGGAAGCATGGGAATCATTTTTAGGAAGCCTACATATATTCACATGGAAAAGCATGTAAGGGCGATACACTTTTGAGCATGATCAGTTGGAGTGGGGCATTCCTGATTATGCTTGTTCGATTTAAGGCCAACATTCCAAAATGAAAGCTGGTAGATACACTTCAGAATGTATTTAGTTCAAAGTTGTCCTAATTTACTTCTTGTTGCTGTAATAAAGGCCAACCAAAAGCAACTCGGAGAGGAAAGGTTGTATTTGACTTACAGGTTACGGTCCATCATTGAAGGAAGCCAAGGCAAGAACTCAAGGCAGAACTTGGAGCAGGCACTGCCTGACTTTGCAGCTATGAAATTCACTGTGTATTTCCCATCCAACTGTTTATTACTCTCAATATCTCTGGGCCTTTGGGCCTATATCTGAATCTGTGTGCTAGATTCAGGGCTTTGTATATGGTAATTAATATGCCATAATGGGTTCTCCGTCCAACGTGCATTGATATCAACATTGTAACATGAGTCACTGAGTTGTAGAAATGAAATGCTTCATTGCACGAGTAGCTAACTAGCAAGAGTTGGAACAATAAGCTCAGATGTGACATTCAGATGAGTTTCTGGTTGGGAAATTGATTGGGAGCCTGACTGGAGAAGCTATGTGCTGATGGGATGGCAATATGGTGGAGGCTTGGAGTTTTGTGTAGGCATGGCTGGCCATCATATCTCTACACAGGTAGCAGGCTCTTTTGCAGGGAAAGTTGCAGTGTTCCTCAGGGGAATTGACCTGTGGTGTTTAAGAGTCATTGACAGGATGAGCTGGCTTCTGTGTGTGCAACCATTCTTTTTTTTTTTAAAACGTTTATTTATTACTTCATTACGTGTCCATTACCTCCCAATCCCTTCTCCCTTCCCAGCCCCTCCATCCTGCAACCATTCTTAAAAGGGCATTTTCAAACTGTCCTTTTGCGGTGTCCTTTCCTTGTTTCATCTTAAGATGAAAAAGCAACTTAAGCAGTTAACTACATAAGGAACTCAGTTCTGAATGTGGCAAAGCCATTGCTGCTTTCCTCAGCACCTCCAGAAGTCTTGGCCTTTAAGTCTCCATCCTGGTGGAGAGGCACCAGCTCGGTTTTCTTCTCTCTATGTGTCCCTATTCATGCAGTGACTAAGCCTTGATGATTTTTTATTTCCACATTGCTCCTCTGCTTCAGTTTGAAAGCCTTAAGTCCATCTCATGTGTCAGGTGTAGTTTAGACGGCGCTCAGGCCCGCCTCTGGTTTGCATGCTAGTTAAGGAAAGTGTGCCAGTTGTAAGTGTCAGAATATTAGGGCATTTCATTTAGGCCTGGGTAATCAGAGGTTTCTGGAGGGCCATTCGAAAAGAGGGATGTGCACAGTCTGATTTTGGGTTCTTCCTACTACACAGTTGTTGGTGT
Organism: Lophiomys imhausi; assembly: GCA_907164525.1. Taxonomy (NCBI): domain Eukaryota; kingdom Metazoa; phylum Chordata; class Mammalia; order Rodentia; family Muridae; genus Lophiomys; species Lophiomys imhausi. The sequence goes on from CAJQZJ010001085.1 coordinate 28,088, forward strand.
CTGCCTCTCTGTGCCATCCTCGAATCTTTCCCTTACATTCCACAGAACACCTGTTATACAACTCGAAGCTCTGGAAATAATGCCTGCTTCTGACTGCGTTCATTTTCCTGGTTGATAATGTCCTTTCTGTTGTCACAAAGAGAGTAAGTATGATTTATAAGGTAGATCGTCAGGCGGCAGTGGGGAGACTTACTTCTGCTATGGTATTACTCAAATAGGACCAGATAGATTCTGGAAGCACTCCACAGTTTTCACATGGCCTTCATTTTCCTCCTCCTACAAGACAGAGAGGGAATTGGCGAGCAGAATCAGGACCCGGGATTACAGATGACTGTCTTTCACAGAAAGAAGTATGAATGCTGTGAGTGGTGGTAGGGTAGTTTCAGAGCTGTGGGTTAGGGGCATCTTTATAATGCTCTGTACTCTAGAGGAAACTCCTTGTTTTGAATGGGAATGCTAGGGTGTGTAGAATGGAAAACAAAGATACACATGTCCTTAAATTTGGTATCCTGGGGGCTTTGAAAATGTCACCAATTTTAGAACATTTGTGTTTTGCTTGTTAGCAAATATTGAATAAGTGGGAATGAGTACCCTGTGACAGTATGTTTGTGGTTGCATGTGCTGGAAACAGAAGATCGAAGGGCCCAGTGATAACAACATAGTGCTGATACAAATACCTAGTGTGTGTCAGCTAAAACATAGCTGACATTAGACACACAGGGGTCTGAGGGTCAGCACAAAATGGTTGGGCACGACGCCCAGGGATCCCAAAAGTGCACAGTGGTGTTACATAACTAATTCTAGTAGAATACTGCCATTCTGGGGAGTCTGTCTAAATATGGCCCTGCGGTCAAAGCCCTTCACCTCTGCCAGCCTGCATGTGTATGTTTGACGATAGGCCTTTGTGCCGGCGTCTGTGCAGCCTGTGTGCCCATCTGTGCATGTGTCTGTGCCTGTACCTGCCGCTGTATGACCTGTGTCTGCTGGTGTATGGCTGAGCGCCTGTGTTGACTGCAAGGTGGCCTGTGTGCTGGTGAAGAGAGCATGCATGATCTACATGCAGCTCCTCAGATCTCTTCAGTCTCTTGGTTTGCCCTCATCTTCATCTTCGTTTCTTGGCATTAGAGCATGAACTTCACGTCCATGTAGCACACAGGAGATTCTTTAAGAGGGAAAATGCTCCTGGCATTTATTTAAAATGACAAGAAAATAAAACAACAACAAGAACAAGAAACAATAACAAGGACAAATCAAGATGACTACAATGGGAGTGAAAGACTATGGCAGCAGTGGCGAGAGACTGAACTCAACTTCTCTGAGACAAAGACAAGGCTTTTTTGGGTTGGGTTAGTTAGCGGAGAAGCACTGAGCCGTGGTGTGAGGCTGGTCAACATGGCCACACATTTGTGCTCATTACCTGTGCTTACTGAAGCCAGGTATCTGTCTCCCCAGAGAGATGGGAGGCAGGGACCCTATCTTTCTCCATAATTGCATTTCAGAAGGATTGTACTTGAGTGGCCTAGCTCTCAGAACCGTAAGAAAGAGTTCCCTGTATCTGAAATGAGCCAGAGAGTAGAAATACATTTCTAGCATGTGGAGAAGGCACAGATACATTTCCTAGAGTAGATGCTCTAGAAACAGGAAGATCAGGGGAAAAAGAAGAAATCCTTCTAAAGTGAAATCAGGCTGAGGGGGTATTACAATCACTTGGTCAAATAATATCTTCTTTCTTGTGGAGTTGAGTGTATTTAAGACAGGCTTGGGTCTCCTCTGACCTGCTTCTTGATTCCTGTGGTGTTCTTATCAATAGTATTGACTTAACTTGCTACCTGATGTACTTCAGCCTGGGTTTCTTTATCTGTGCAGTGCCGATCATAAGATAAAAATCCACATTGTAAGTTTGTTGTAGAGATTCATGAATGCAAGGTGTAACAACAATAATTTAACACGATAAAACAAATAGATAGAACAGATTTATGGAATGGAATATTGTACAACCACTAAAATCAATGCAATAAGTTGTCCTGTATCTATATGCTACGCACGTGAAAAAAACGTTCATTGAGGGCTGAGGTGACAGCTCAGCCAGTAAAGCACTTGCCAAGTAAACATCAAGTCCTGAGTTAGATTCACAGAACTCGGTAAAGCCAATCACAGCAGCACAAGCATGTAATCCCAGCACTGGGGAAGAAGGCACAGGGGATACCTGGTCCTCACTGGACAGTCAGTGTAACTTAATTGGCAGATGTGGGGCCAAAGAGAAATTCTTGCTTTAAAAAGGAGGTGAATGACTCCCAGGAACAGCACTCAAGGTTGCCCTTTGACCTCCATAAATGCACCGTCACACATACGCACCTGCACACACAAAAGATCGATGAAAAATTAATCCAACTGGAGACGTGCAGCATAGAATTATCAATGGGGAACAGAAATGTAATTCATAGAACACTGTTTCCCACCAGCCACGAACACATACATATTAATAAAAGTGTGTGATCCTAGATGAAAGGGGCTTCTATTCCCTTCCTGATGGTGTTGCCTCTAGGAGCAAATGTAGGACATGAGTTTGGGCAGGCATGATGAGTTTTCGCCTGGTCTGTAACATTTGATTTCTTATGAAGCAGTTCTAATAAAACTTGGCAAACTGTGAATTTTTAATTTTTAGGAAGGAAACATCACCTCTCCCATTCTCTTTGAAATTTCAATAGTTTTCAAGGAAAGGGAGAGAGAAAAGGAAATCAAGAGGTGCCCCCTTTCCTTCAGCACCCCCCTCTCATAGAGAAGTGGGGGAGAGAACCTGAAGGTGGATTTAGCCAACAGCCCCACACCGCACTGTGCCTGAGGCATTCTCTACAGAGAGGCATTCAAATAGGCTGTCGCTAGGTGCTGATTGTTTTGGCTGCCTCTGCTTTCATTTGATTGAAGTAGCACAGGTTTTAAGAGCTTCAAACTCCAGCTCTGATCTGAAAAATGAAGTTAGGTGTTTGAGAAACAGCTGCTGGAAACAGCTCGGCTCCCTCTGGAGCCTCCAGTTGGCTTCAAGGCAGCTGCCGGAAGGGAGGGAGTCAAGCCAATTATCTGGGGCATGTGTGTTGTAATAAAACAAAATGGCTTTCCCTAAATAAAGCATGACTGGCTCCCCTGCATTGAAGGATTCAGCTCTGCTCCCACCTTTCTGTACCCTTTGAGCAAGTAACTTATAGTACCTACTTTTCTGCTCTTTCGGACTCTGGAAGCCTGTGGAGCCCAGTTGAGCCAGTCCTAACCAGTGGAGACTGGAGCAGAATAATTTCTAGTGTCTACTCATTCCTCATCTGTGGATTTAACTGTAGAGCAAGGATATCTGGGGAAAAAAACTTTCAATATAATAGAGTCATTATTGTATTGCATTTAGATTATAATATTTTTAAAAGGTAATTCTGGAGATATTTAAATATTTGAAATGGTGTCTATAAGTTATATGCAAATATTCTGCCATTAAAAAATAAAGTTCTTAAGCATCATTTAATTTTGGAACCAATTCCTCATGGATGCCAAGGAACAGCTATAATTAATCTTTGAGCCTCGGTTATATGTTACTTGAACGTGGAGTGTTGTTCCACTGTTTTTATCAGTGTGAATTTGGACAAATTATGCTAGCTCTCCTGTCCTCAATACTCACTTCAATAAATGGTAAAGATACTGATAAAATAGGGCTATAAGGATTAAATAAATAAGCCAAACAACAACGTTCTCGGTACAGCATCTCCTAAGCAATTTCTGATTTCAGTCACAGCCTCACCCAGCAATTTAAAATCATATCTATCATTCTCTACCACAAGCTTTGTTTATATTCTAGATTTTGCCCCAGGGATTTCTTCATGCTTCTGGCATCTCTTCAACTCTGTGGAGAAGTGTCCCTGGAGTACATAGGACATCGCATCTTAGGGTTGAAAGTACTGGATATATTCCACAGACTCCAGTTCTTCAGAACAATCCTGGAAGTCATATTCAATTATCTCACATTGGCGTAGTCAAGCCCTTGTTGCACAATTCAGTGACCTTGACAAGAGATACTTTCTCTCCTTCTCTCACTATTGTTTCTATGGAACACCTCCCCTAAACAACTCATTCTTCCCAGGCCCTAGGCTCAAGTTCTGTCCTAAGGAAAACCAAACCAAACCATATAAAACAGAGAGTTAACTTTCAAGGACTCCTTGAAAGGACTACTAATAGGAATGCACACGATGACCCTTTTCTTTTGTTCTCTAAAATGATCTATTCTTAAAGGAATGCTCTTAGTTTATTCTTCAAATAAATTAGCATAAAAATCCATGTACATCTAAACAGTCCACATGCCCTCTGAAGTCTTCATTTTGCTAAAACAGATTATCTATCGTTTTGTACTTTTTACCTCACAGAAATGTTCCAAGGCTCAGAACTGTTTTGTTCAGCCCACAGTTGGTGGAAAGGACACACAGATAGAGTAGGTTGAATTAAGTAATCTTTATAGATATATTGCTGCTTCTATAAACTGCAAGAGACAAGTTTCATTACTACCCATGGTGAATGTTACTGCTTGCCACACAGTCACTTGTCCTTACACTCTAGAGATGTGAGCTGTCATTGTCATTCTGTTTTCCCAATCACTCCACAGAAGTTCTTGTAGCTATTCTGAAGCTGAGTCCATCTTCTCAGCTCATCCCAACCATGAAAATTTCTTCCTCAGCACAAGACATGAAGAGTTTAGATATATGTCTTGATGAGTTCTACTGCTAAAGAAGATTCTAGAATCTATGAAGCTGAAGTGGAGACATCATCACCATGGAATGAGTATTTCTAACACACCCCTTTCTCCAAAGTTTTTATTCACTTAATTTTTTCCTCCCTAAAGATCATGAATCTTTATATTTTGACCACCCTTCATGGAGTTCAAGAAACAACATCTTGAAGTAGTTTATTGTATCATTTCTGTATTTTTTAAAAAATAAAAATATTGCTCTTGCTTAAATTAATAAAGAAAGTGTCCGCTTGTTGCCTCTTACCGTTAAAGTCATTTGCATGAAACACTTGGGAGGTAGACGCAAGTGAGTGCCTATGAATTTAAGGTCACTCTGGTGTACATTAGTGAATTTCAGGCCTCCAGAGCTACATAGTGAGGCCCTAAATAAAATTCTTTTGAATGAATCCTCATTGGTCATGACTATAAAATCTTAGTTGTTTTTTTTTTTTGTGGTCATGTTGTATTTTGTTCTTAGCCAATCACAGGCAAATTAATCTGAAGCAGTGCCTTCTATCTCAACTCTAAGTTCTTTGGATAATGTTTTATCTTTAATTACTAGTCTCTGACACATACAGAAGTCTCATGAACATTTGATCTTCACAAAATGTTGTGTTTGCTTCAATTCTATAAACTTAACAGAACAGCTTTTCTTTTGAGAAAAGTACAGGAACTAAGCAGAACAATCTTATGATCTGATCCCTTGTGCATATTGGAGGAATAATTTCATTTGGGGAAGTAATACCTTCTCTTTAAGATAAGTGGGTGGGAGGGCAGGACTCGGAGGGGTGGAAAGAGGACACTACGATGGAGATGTAACCTGAAGTAATAAAAAAACGATAAGTGGTAGAAATATATGTTATGAAAAATAATTCTAAATATAATGAAGCAGTCCTAGTTAGCGTTTGTTTAACACTTTAAGTGTTATAAACAACTTGAAAGATAATAGCAGGAAACATTTAATAGCACCTGCTCCAGGCAAGGTTCTAAGCTCTGTGCTTCAATTTCCTTGTTTGTAATTCTGTGAGCTGAGCGCCACGCTCAGGTTAAATATTGACAGGCTATAGTTAACATACCCTGTAAAAGACAACTTGGGATTTCAACCATGGTTTGAACAACATCTCTCTTTCTCTTTGTGTGTCTATTAGCCATAGAATAATGAACTTGATTCCCTGCCCATAATTTCATTTCATTCTTAATGCCAAGAGACTCTTTGCTTCCCTCTTTTTAGGATAAACGACACACTTTGGAAGGCTCAGCTTTTAGCCTCAAGCTTCCAAGTTAGAAGGGACAGGAATTTTGTCCTGTTTGTCTCACCTTTTATTCCCCATGCCATGTCATTTTGTCCTCCTCTTTTGATTTATACTCAACCGAAACCTCAGAGACTCATGTGCTACATGTCTGGATGGTACAGACTTTTTCTTTCTAAATAAAACTCTGTTGGGGATTGTCTTAGACCCAGTTCTACAGACAGCAGAGCCTTAGGCATAGACCTGTGCTAATATATTATAGGGGAGAACAATTTTTCTGAAAACAGAAGTGAGGCAAAACAAAAAATTAAGTGAGATAGGAAAAGGGAAAGAGGAGATCCATTATTTGGATATCCAGTGGGCACAACTTTATAACAGTCAGAGTGATTGTTCAGTTTGTGGGTTATCTTCCAACTATCTGTGTAAAGATTTTTATTTTGAATTTTCTTTTAAAAACACATTTTAATTATAATAGAATTACATCTATTTCCCCTTCCCTTTCCTCTCTCCAGGCCCTCCCAAGTACTCTGCCTCCAAGCCCCCATGCTGCCCCCACTCTCAGATTGATACCTCACTTTTCTTTGATTATTATTCTCCATATATATTTTGAATCTTCAGTCTTGATAGGGGAACAAAGAATAATATTCCCATTTCCCATTGTTCACTGTTGTCCCTGATGCATACCAACTGTTCTATACTTCTAGATTATTCCACTCAGCTCTAATATAGTGGATATTCTGGTCAGTTCCCAAGAAAGCCTAATCCTAAAACAATGAAAGTAGAAGAATGACAAGTCAGAAGAAGTGAGGTAATCCACAGATAATCTGGCCACTGGGAGTTTATAGGTTCATGGACTGGAAGTAATCACTCCGGGCCTCCAATTGACCTTGTCCTCATGAGCAAAGAGAACTCAAAGAGATGTCTGTTAATGAGACTTGTTGATGCTGTTTTGCTAATTGATCAGGTTTGTCAAAGTGCCTTCTAATTTTTCATGTTTGTACCCATAGACCTTGGCTGCTCTCAACCATAGTGAGAGAAGCTTGTTTCTCAGTGGATAGTCAACAGAGAGACACACAACTGCTCAAAATGTGGGAAATAGAAGACTGAGTTCTCAACTTTAAATAGAACAACTATTTCTACTCAGTTTTAATGTTCATGAACCACATCAATGACCAATATGGCAATATAATCCCTAGAGTGCAGTAGTGGCATGCATACCTTGGCAGTAACCAACAGCTCACTCTCTAATTGGACTTGAGATGTATCCAACAAGAAGGTAACCATACCTGGAACTGGAAACCTAGTTAACTATTCAGTGCTAGTGAAGTCATGATAATCGGAGGAGAATTTACAACCACTACTTTACTAAACTAAAATAATCCATAACAACATTCTATGAATACTGTCCTTATACCAGCAGAAAGGTGTAGTCTTTAACCCTCATCAAGGAAATTTCTCTTTGTGATAGACAGAGATCACTGCAGAAAACCACAACTAATCAAATGCAGAGTTGTGGAGTCTAGTCCCAACGGATACAGCTACAAAACATTCCTGTACTTAAGGCTCAGGTAACATTTCAAAAGAGGAAGCAGAAAGACTGTAAGATTCAGAGGATAAGAAAATTTGTTGTGAGATTGTCTCTTCTAGTAATGTCAGAGATTACACCCAGAAAGCCTCATCAACAGGATTGTCCTAATGTGAGATTATTAAGGACAAACTCATGGACTTGCCAAAAGGACGTGGACACTACACAAAGAGCTAAAGGTCACTGAAGAAAGCTGGGAGAGTTGGTATTTTATAAGAAAGAGTATACCAATTGCTTGTCTAGTGCCAAATGGCCAGTCCTGAAAACATATATACAAGTAACATTATGCAGACTGAGCAGGTTACACACACACACACACGCACACACACACACACACACACACAGGCACACACGCACATGCACACATATACACACAATAACAGTTGAAGACAAAAGAGGCCATGAACTTGAAGGATAGTAGGGAAGGGGTTATGAGAGGGTTTGGAGGAAGGAAAGGGAAGGAAGAAACATTGTAATTATAATATAATGTCAAAAATAAAATAAAAAAATAGAACATCTATATAAACCTGGCCTTGACTCCAAAGTTCAGGGAACGTCTCAGACAAGGAGGGTGAAGGAATGTAAGAGCAGGAAGATGGAGAGCACTTCTGCAAAGTACTATCTTCTGTGATTATCATAGTCATGGACTCACAGTAGCTGGGGTTAACCTGCACAAGACCTACAGAAGATCAAGCCACCCAAAGTTGCAGAATAGATAGGGTAGATGACCTCCAGGCACCTCTTCTTACTGAGGCACTATTGACCATTCATAGTTGCTGGAGGAGGGCCTATTGCTCTTTTGTTGAGAATGTGGTCAATGGTTGGAGTCCTATGCTCCAGTGGATGAGTACACACCCATGCACACATGGGCAGCACTAAATGGACTTAGTGATTTATAAAAAGACATTAGGTTGGTAAAGGGACATGTTGAGAGGGTTACAGGGAGAGTTCATGGGGAGAAATGGAGACAAGCTTTGATTGTATTTTATTATATATGTCTGTGCAAAATTCTCAACATTATGAAAAATAATTGTAGGATATAATTTTGTCACATCATGTCTACCAAGTTACTATTATTATTCCAAAAGCTTTTCATTATGTAGTTTATTGGACAGGAAAACATGAGTAGATTGAAGAGAATCAGAAGTTCTCAAAAGTCTTGGGATCTCCCTGAAGAAAATTATTTCTTTTATTCTCCTGTAAGAAAATTATAGCTTTCGTATATGTCTCAGAGCAGAGGTTAGCAGTTACCTCTGAAAGCCTTGACTTGGCTTGATCTAGTGCATTGATGTATATGTTTCAAAATTATTTCATGTTTTAAAAACTCTTATTTAAAGTAACAGTTCACTTTAAGAACATCCTCAAGTTTATGTATTCCTGTGTTCTCAGGTAAATTCAGGGTCTCCATATACACTACCAGTCACAACATCTCAGTCCACAAGTCCATGAAATTCTGAAGATACAGTCCTGCTTCAAAGCTAGTGTATTCCCTAGTCCTTCCCCAGAAGATAACACTTTCTTTGGCTGATTAGAGTGCAATTATTGTTAGATGATATCTCTAGAAGGTCCCCAGGAGCATCAAGCAGAAAAATCCATGACTAAATATCCCTTCACGATTTTTAAATTCCACGATCTAAAACCAGGTACCAAGCTTACTGTGTCCATGTGTTAGCATTCTGCTGAACTTAGATAAAGCTGAAGGGCCTTTGGGTCAACAGGTGGGGGACCTATTGACATTTATCACTTTGAGTGTCCTGGGTGCTCTGTGAAAGAGGATTCATATTTAGGGGAAAGGATGAGATGGGATTTGATTTGTCAGGAAAGCATAATTCAACAGAGGGAAGATTGGTTTTTCAGTTTTGTACCATGCCATTCTCCTTGACTTTATGAGTCCACCACAAGCAGGTGTTAAAAAAAAATTAATGAGAATTAAAACAGCTGTCTGGCTAGATTCTGTACCAGGTGCTTCCAATGATTTGCAAAGGGCGGGGAAGTGGTACATATGCATTCTAATCACAGTGGCTAGTGTGGGATAAACAGTGACAGTTATCCTGGTGACACTAACAGACACATCATCAGTGCAGTTATCTTCCTTTTCCTAATATTGAGCATTGGCATGACTGACCCAGAAATTAACATTTCTGGCCTCCCCTACCAGAAGCTTTGGCTCAATTCCTCTGTGCCCTTAGTAGCATCATCTATGAGCAAAACTTTCAGTAGACTGGAGTGGTAGAGACCAGACTACAAAAGTATTAACTAAACTTCATGAAGGAAAAGGAGGGTCTTAGAAGCAGATATCCTCGATACAAATCCATGACTTTGTCCTAGTTATAACCTTCTCCACTTCAATTTTTTTTTTTCTGCAGGATGAGAACAAGAGCTCTGTGCAGGAATTACTACGAGGACTATAAGACAATACCTATAAAGTTTTGCCAAGTGAAATCCCTAGAAAGCAGTAGGTATCTGATAATTATTGGTAGAGGTTGCTACGAAATATTTTTTCTAAGAGTATTAACATTTTTGTTGATAATATGCTTCAGCAAAACTTAGGCCCTGGTTATTAAGTAATAAAACACACAGGACATATAGGTTCTAGAGGGCAACAGTCTGCTTCAGGATTGGAAGTATGTTCTTCTGTGTCTCAAAGAATGACTAAATTGGATATGGGTGAGGGCTAACTGTTACTACCACACAGTGGTGACGTTGTTGGCACCATTTCAAAGTCCATTCAACTATTTAAGGAAACTTATACAGGAGTCAAGACAGATTAGTTTAGGGACCAGCAAACTTTTTCTGTGAAGGGCAAGAAGACAGTAAGTATTTCGTGCTTTGGGCCTTATGGTCTACATTATGAGTACTCAGTCAGATGCAGAGCTGGGTGTGTAGCTCAGTTGTAGAGCCCCTGCTAAGCATGTGTTAGACCTCTGGGTTCAGTCTCTAGCACTTTAAATCAGAGGAAGTATATGGTTAAGTATGGTTGCATGACAATAAAACTTACCTATGAAAATATGCCATGGGCAAGACTTGGGCCAGTTCCTAGACTCATTAATGGAACAGCATAGTTAGAAGAAAAACAGAGCTATATTCTGTCTTTTATTCACAACAGACCAGAAAAATAAACCCCTTCATCTAATATCATGCCATTTCTTTCTCTGCCATTAACATTTCATTTTGACTTTATGACTCTTTAACTGCATGTAACATTTACATAAGACACTAAAGCATAGTGATGTATTCATTATTTTTTATTACCTAGAGCATGAAGGAAAATGAAGTGTACTTACTAGCTACTGCAGTCAACTGATAAAGTTATATGTTCTCCACTCATGAATCAGTATGTAAAATGATGCCAGAAGTATATACCCCATTATTTCATAAGCATAATGTGTGAAACTCATAGTTGCTTATAACACGAAATCCTAACTCATTCTTTAAGAGACATGAAGCAGATAGGTAACTGCAAACTCCTGTCCTAGGCATAATGTGGTGCTCAGGATTATGTTCAATATGCACATTAAGCAAAGTGAAAACAAGGTATGAAATTTAGCATCAAGGGAGCACTCTCGTACCAGCTGGCATAAATATTGAATTATTTCTCCTTTGCACTGTAACACATAGGGTGCATATTTATCTGTAGGGGTGCAGGATGGATCCAATACCACTTCTGACCAGAAGAGGACACTGGATCTCCTGGAGCTACAGGAGGTTGGGAGCTACCCAACACGTATCCTGGGAACTGAACTCAGATAAGTGGTACATGCTCTTAACTGCTGAGCTTTCCCTCCTGCTTGACTTCTACTTCTACTAGACTCTGTCTCAAGCTCTCCTTGTCTCCACCCCTAGTCACTAACTACTTTTCTGCTAGACATCCAGTATGGAGTTCACTCATCGAATCTCAGCACCTATTGCCTACCTGAATTGCAGTGCTCAGGGGCAGCCTGCTTGGGTATGCAGGTGCTTCCACCAGACCCCCTGTAGCTGCGGTATCAGGGTTCTGGCTATTTGGTCCTCCCAATCAACTCTCAGAGGAGTCTTAGAGCCAGTCTGTATCTCTCAGTTTGAAACTCTTAAACCAGTGCTGTAGCTTTTTCTGTGCCCTGCTGCACTGCGTGGTGGGGGGGCAGTTAAGCAGCCAGGCAGAGGGGATGGAGCCTGGAGATCCAAAGCCGCCTGCCTGGAAGAGGCTTCCAGCAGACTCTCTGTAGTCAGGCAGGGAAGGGGGGTGGTGGTGGCGGGGTGGGAGGTTGCGGAGAACACAGGGAGTTCAAAATTGTGTTCTGTAACCTGCCCACAGTGTGCTTGGGCTCAGGGAAACTCAGTCCCTGCCAGCTATTACCCACTGTTACCTATCAGCCAGATGCAGCCATACTGAATATCCCCAGGAGAGTCCCTCAGTTTTACTGTGAAGCAGCTCTGTTGGTATGCTCCTGGGTGTCCAAGTCTAGCCCCTGCACAGATGCTGCAGACTCTGGAAGTCCTATGTTTGGAGGTTGAATCCACCAGCTGGAGTCCTGAAAGGATCCCATACAGAGGGAAAGGGAGTGCAGTCTCCCGGCGGGAAGCGTTCTGTGTTTGCTCTGATCCTCCAGTGTCTATATGTCCAGTACTGGAGTTCTTTGTTGTCCCTAGCTTTGCTGGGCAAGCCCAGATAGGTTTGTGCCTCACAAACTGCCTTTCAGCATGAGTATATCTCTGCTGTTTTCCAATCTGTCTTCCTGACGATCGAAATGTGGCCTACTTGATCGCTGCCATCTTGCCCTCCTCTTAAAATTTTTTCTGCTACTAAAACCAAACATAAATAAATATAATGTTAAAGGGAATTATGGTAAGTGAATGCAACATACCTTGAGATATTGAGTCAAACTAGATTTAATAATGGAAACTTAAGAGATAAATATTCCTGAGGCCAGTTTTCTGAGACAGAGAAAGAACATAAATATCGCCCATAGAAACTCATTCATGGATTTCTGATAGACAAAAAGCAGAACTCTATCATACAGTAGGCCAGCTGGCCACAGAACAGTGGGTATTCCTACATCATCAAACAGCCTCATGCACCACATTTCTAATGTGTGCCAGGCACCTGTTAAGACTTTGGGTTAAATAAAATAGATGTGATCTTAATTTTTACACACAGAGCAAATAGAGAGGAAGCACAATATATACCTTGTTGTTATGATCCAAGTATTAAGTTCAAAAATATCGTTTAAGATTAGAAGGATCTTGTATCATCTTGGGAGTGAGAGAATGACATCTCAAGCCAACCTGTGGTCTCTCTCTGTTTCTCTCTGTCTCTCTCTCTGTCTCTCTCTCTCTCCCTACACACACACACACACACACACACACACACACACACACACACACACACACAC
>CAJQZJ010001085.1:41063-93510 GCA_907164525.1 Lophiomys imhausi
CACACACACACACACACACACACACACACACACACACACACACACACTTTATTTTAAACCTCCTTTTTGACTTTTCTTTTTAAAATACACACATTTTCACTGAAATAGGGAACTACCAGAAATGTTAGTTATCTCTACTTAATATCCATTCACATTGAAAAAAAAATGACACATTTAGTGATGGGAAATGAAGCGTAAATTAGTCTCCCAGCTTGTATGAGACTCTCTGAGCAATGTTCTGCTTGGTGAAGGTTTTATCTAGAGAACCCAGACTCAGTTTTGATCTACAGGTGTCATTTGTGACATATTATTCTATTATATTTCTCTCCCACCTACATCTGAGTGAATAGAAGAACATGTCCAGGAGAGAACACAGACAGTATTTCAAGGATACAAATCACTCAAAATATTTTTTAAGAGCTAGTGACCAAAAGTTTTACCTTTTTACTTTCTGATTATAAGACAATTAATTATAGGAAGTGAAATGCTTCTTCTAAGGAATTTGTTAGCTATGATAATTCATGAAAAATTAAAGTCACTTCCCAATTCAGCATGCAGCAAAAAATTTACTATTTATGTGGGTTTTTTTGTTTTGTTTGTTTGTTTTGTGATAGCTCCTAATTTTTTTCAATTGCTTTTCCTCTGGCAGGTGGGCTTATTTCTTCTCCCGTTTTTCATTGCTGAAAACAAAAATAGCAATTCTGACTCCTTGTCACTTAAAGAGGAGGAGATTTATTGCATTTAACTGAAAGGGCACTGTTGGAACAGAGCAGATGTAAGTTAGCTGTAATCAGGGTGTTCCAGACCGGCTCTTGTGGCCTCTCAGGTCATTCCTTATCTGCCCAGCTGCTTGGTAGTCAGCAGCTGAGACTGTCCACTGATGTGCTGCTGCAGCAATGCCCCCAAATGATCAGATCAGACATTAGCTGCTCATGTGTCATAGACTAGATGACTCCTGATTTCCTTTTGATGATCCTGCTCATTTATCCATTGGCAGGGTAGATCATGTCAAATAATTGTCCCTCTACTACCTCAGATGGAAGAAGAACTACTGTTATCTTTTGGCTAGAATATAAACCCAAGTGACAGGAGCAGGGAGAGAAATTCTAGCCCAGCCAAAGCATAGAGCACTGGGGGCAACATAAGTCACTGTTCATTCTTTTTAGCTATAGAGAGATATTTAATGTGGGAAGCGGGGCTACAATCTTGTTTTCAGAGCTTATTTTAGTGATTCAAAGGTTTTGTGTCCTGTCTCTACTCTAGAACCACAGTGATTGTGTGACTCAAGGAAGAGTTTACACATTTATTTATTTTTATTTTCAAAATAGTCTCACAGATTGACTCTACATTTATCTATATACTTATTTATATTATTATTCTTACTATAAAGTATATCTATACCCATTTAAAGTTTTTACTGAATTTTATTGTGTGTCCGCGTATGTGTGTGCGTGTGTGTGTGTGTTTGCATGTGTGTGTACATGTGAATTTCTTAGGAGACCAGAGGAGGACATTGTATCCTCTGGAGTTGGGTGTGAGCTGCACAACATGCTTCCAAACTCTGATCTTCTGAAAGAGAAGCAAGCACTCTTAGCCATTAGGTTAACCCACAAAGTAAAAGATTTAATTATGAGATTATACATGCCATAAAGTCTTTTTATTCTTCCTTCTGTGTTCTGCACCACCTCATCCTCCCTTGCCATTCCTCTTTCTTACTCCAAATACTACTTACTGTCTTCTGTTTTTATGTCATGTGGATTGCACTACTCTTCCCTACCTTAAGTTCTCTTACTCTCCTCTCATGGGGTCAATTCTTTCACACATGTACACACACACATACACACACACACACACACACACACACACACACACACACACACACACTCCAGGAGGTCTTGATTCTATGAGAAGAAATGTGTGGTATGTGTCTTATTTTGCCTAATAAAATGATCTTCAGTTATATCCATTTTTTCTGCAAGTGCTGTAATTTCATTGGTTCTTTATACCTGAAATACTTCCATTGTGTATATATGCAAGATTTTCCTTATCTGATCATCTGCTTATGGACATTAAGGATGGTTCAGTTTCTTAGCTGTTGTGTATAGTCCAGTAATAAACACAAGTGTGAACTCATCTATGTGCAATGCTAAATTACAGCCCTTTGGGCACATGTCTATAAATGGTAGAGCTGGCTGATATGGTAGTTCCAACTTTTTTTTTTTTTTTTTTTTTTTTTAGGATTTACGCACTGGTGTCCACATTGGTCACACCAGTTTACATTTCCATCAGCAGTATATAAGGTTTGTGTGTTAGCTTCTCTGACGTTGATAAAAACTTGAGGCACTTGGGAAGAGGAATCCTCCATTGAGAAATTGCCTCCAGCATATTGGTCTGTTGGGGTATTTTCTTGTTTTTTTAATTGATAGAGGAAGACCCAAGCTCAGTGTAGCTGCTACCAGTGTGGGCTGATAGATCTGGGCTGCATCAGTAACACAGAGGATGCAAACAAGTTAGCAGTGTTCCTCCTTTATAAACTCCTGCCTTGATTTCCTGCCTTGATCTTCCTCAGGGATGATGGATTGTAACCTGTAAGCTAAAAACAAAAACCAAATAACAACAACAAAACAAGCAAGCAAGCAAACAAAATCCCTTTGTTCTCCAATTCGGTCATGGCCACTGTATCATACATATTAGGATGGAAAGGCTCCTCATTCAACTCTTCCTCACAGTATTTCTTATCATTTGGTGTTTGCAAAATAGTTTTAAATTGCATTTCCCTGAGAGTTAAGGATGCTGAACATTTCTTCAAATATTGACCATTTGTATTACTTTTTTTGAAAACTGTCTAGTAAGTTCATTAGCCCATTTACTGATTGTGTGAAATAAAACATATAATTTTTGTGTTTGGAGTGTTTAATTTCTAATGTTTGTATGTTTTAGACAATAATTCCATGGCTTATGTATAGTTGGAAGATATTTTTCCCGTTCTATAGGCTGTCTCTTCACTTTACTGATGGTTTCTTTTGTTGTGAAGAAACTTTCAAATTTCATTTAATCCCATTTAGTTATTTTGGACATTATTTATTATGTTATCAGAATCTTATCCAGAAAACCCTTTTCTACATTTTGCTGTATTTTACCTATGTTTCCCTCTAGCAGTTTCAAAGATTTAGGGTTTATATTAAGGCTTTTCATCAATTTTTGAACAATCAATTTTTGATTTATCAAAGATAAATAGAGACATAGGGATCTAGTTAAATTCTTCTAAATATGAATATCCAGTTTTCTCAAAATTATTTGTTGAGTCTGTCTTTTTTTCTGATGAATGCTCTCACATCAACAAAATTCTTTGCCTGTAAATATGTGGGCTTATTTCTGGGTCCTCTCTTCTCTTGCTCTAAATATCTGTAACCGAACTTTTAAATTATTATTAAGTATTTATTTACTAACTATATTCACTTATAACAAATACAACAACTTCTTAACTATTAACCCTATAAATTCTTACAACCCTTTTAACCTAACCACTAATCCTATTGATAATTATTTTCCTAACCTTTTAGAAGGATACAGTCTCTGGGGCAGGTCCTCAGTCATCAGGAACACAGTCTCTGTGGTAGATTCTTTAATGCACTTAGCAGTCCTTTTTCTGGAATATCCCAGATGCAGGTTTGTCAGGGTAAGTTGGCTATCACAGTCTCACCTTAAATAAGGCTTGAGGCTTTCTTCTCTCTGGGAGACCCCAGCCCCTTCGCATCAGCAACTCTGCTGCTCTGCCTCAGAGGCCTTAAAGCCAGCCACAGTTTCATTTAGGCCACAGTTCAGACAGGTCAAACCCCTCTAGGCAAAAGCTGAGCCACAGGGTTTAGTCCTTGGCCTTTTGCTGTCTGGCTGAGACTTTCTTTGCTCACCAGCTTCTTTCTGCTTCAGGGAGATCTGGCCATCAACTGAGGGCCAGCACTTTTTTCAGCAGGACTCTCAGAGCTCTCTAGCATTAGGGGCCTCTCTTTTTTTTATGGGGCTCCATGCACTATCCTTAAATAGGAGGAACTCTGTTTCAGCTTAATTTGGGCTCCACCCACTTAGCAGCTGAAAACAATGCCAGGCCAGATGCTTTGTTTCTTTAAGTCCATTAAGTCTTTCCTGTTTTTCCTGACTTCAACCTAGTTTTTCAGTCCATTAAGTCTTTCCTGTTTTTCCTGACTTCAACCTTGTTTTTCCATAAGCTGATAAGCTAAATCGCTCATGGCCAAGTTGTTCTTCATGCCCCGAATCAAGAGACTGTATCATATATCTACTAAATATTTTCTAAATCTAATTTAATTTATCTAACTCCCTACAAACAAAATTCTTTGCCTGTAAATATGTGGGCTTATTTCTGGGTTCTCTCTTCTGTTGCTCTAAATATCTGTTTTTATACCAGCCATACACTTTTTGATAGTGCAACTCTATTATAATTTGAATCAGATATCGTAATACCTCTGACATTGCCTTTTCTGCTTAGAATGGTTTGACTACTTGGAATATTTGGTGCTTCCTTTTGGGTTTTAAAATTGATGTTTTCCAGTTGTATGGAATTTCAATGGAGATTGGATTGAACCTGTAGATAATTTTCAGTAATGCTGTCATGTTTGTTATGACCCAATCCATGAACATTGGAATTGTTTTTCCTATCTTCTTCACTTCTTTCTTCAGAGTATGAAAGTTTTCGTTGGAGAGGTCAGTTATATCCCTGATTAAGGTTATTCCTAGGTATTTTGTTTTGCAGTCATTGTGAAAGGAGTTATTTTCCTTCATTTGTGTCTCAATAAATTCATTATTGATATACAGAAAGATTACTGAATTTTGCACGCTGACTTTGTTTCAGGTCTTTTAATATATGGGATTATAGCACTTGAAAATAGGTGCTAGTTTTAGTTTTTTCTTTCTTGTTTGTATTCTCTCTCTCTCTCTCTCTCTCTCTCTCTCTCTCTCTCTCTCGTGTGTGTGTGGCATGGTGTGTTTCATCGCACGAGCAGGCCTGAGAAGGATGCACTCTTTCACTTCCAGCCTCACTGCTTTGACACTTGGCCTCTTACTGAAGCAAAAGTTCATTGTTTCACTTACACTAGTTGGCCAGAGAGTGAATTCTCTGGCTCCCCCTTGTCCCTTCCCCCACCTCACTCCCAGTGCTGAGATTATAGGCATGTGTGCCAATGCCTGGTTTTTAAAATATGGGTGCCAGGGATTCAAACTCAGTCCCTCATCTTTGCAGAGTAGGAGCTCTTGCTGATCTGTCATTCCAGCATGACACTCCCCCACTTCTCTCAATCGTGTGTATGTCCTTAACTAGTTTTGGTTTTGTATCAGAGGAATATTGGCTTCATAGAATCAATTTGGTAGTGTATTTTCTCTTTATAGTATGCGAACCATTTAGAGGAGTATTTGTGTTCATCCTTTAAGGTTTTGTAGAATTCAGCAGTGAGTCTCCAGCCCAGTGCTTTCACTTTTAGGAGATTTTTTTTTTTTAATCTCAGATCTATCTGATGTTTTAAAATGGAAATGCTTGTAGCTATAAAATTTCCTCTTAGAACTGCTTCCACTGTGCCTCAAAGGCTCCAGTAAGCTGTGTTTGCATTTTCATCTGATTCTAGGACTTATAAAAATTTCCTCTTTGATTTATTCTCTGAGTTACTGGCCATTGTACAAGGTGTTGTTCAATCTCTAAATAATTATATAGTTTTCCTTGTTTCACTTGCTATATGACTTCCAGTTTTACTTCACTAAAATCTGATAGAACATAAGAAATTGTTCTGGTTCTTTTGTATTTGTTGAAACTTGCCTTGTAGCATAGTCTGTTCTAGGAGGTCTCCATGCATTGCTAAGGAGAATGCATATATTCTGTGTCTGTTGGGCAGAATATCCTGTAGCTATCTGTTGAGTGCACTTGAGTTGTAGTGTAGTTTAACTTTTCAGTGTCATTACTGAGTTTTAATTTCAAAGGCTTATAAAGAAAGTGGGGAGCTAAAGTCATCCTCTATTATTTTGTCAGGAACTTTCTGTTCATGCCCACTTATGTTGCTTTTATAAAATTGAGAGTAACCACATTTGGTACAAGTGTCTTCACCTTTTGTTATGTGCTGTTTGTGTTATTGATATTTAATGGTCTTATTTATCGCTTCTGATTAATTTTTATTTGAAATCATATTGTCAGTTCTGAAAATAGTTACCTCAGCTTGCTCTGACTCTAACTTAATTGACAGAGTGCCTGAGTGGGTGACTGCCTTTTCCAGTGAGCTATATTGCCTGGAAACAAAAATTTAGATCTTACATTTTAATCAAGTCAGCTCATCTATGTCTCTTTATTGATGACTTGATATTATTTTCAATTATTTTATTATTTTCATTATGGTTACCATTGAAATGTGTCTACTGATTCCTGTAATGCTATTGGTTGTTTTCCTGGCTGGAGGATAACTGTGTATTTTTTACATTCTTCCTTATTAGAATCAGGAGTTTGAAGAGTTTGCATGTATACCTGATGGAGACCTTCCTAGCTCTCTTTTTACTCAGTAATTCATCTCAAGAAATGTATTTTTTGTTGTGCTGTCAATGTGGAGATTCTCCCTTCCACATCTGTAGAGTATCCATTAAAGAATCTTCTATAGTCCTGGCTTGGTAACCATGGACTGACCTAGCTGGTTTTGTTGTTGTTTTTTAAATCTCTCCATCAGTATTAAAAGATAGATTTTCTAGATATTTCGGTTTGCAATTTTATATTTCAGTGCTTAAAATATACCAGCACATGGTTTTCTGGGTTTAACGTTGTTGATCAGAAATCTGATTTTGCTATGATATTTTTACCTTTGTAGGTCAGTTGTTTTATTCTTAGAGCTTTTAATATTTCTTAGTTTTGCATTTTTGGACATGTTGAGTACAATACATGAAAGTTTTTTTCTTCTCTGACAATGTCTATTCGGCATTTTAAGTGGCTCCTTATGTTTGGCTGTTCATTTCTAGGTCTAGAATTGACGTATTTTTACTGTTATTTTCTTCGGATAGATTCTGCATTCTTTTGTTTATAGCTTAGCATCCTCTTTTATCCTGTGCTGTCTTAGACTTGGCTTCTTGATTTTATCCCAATATTCATTAGGTTGTGGTCATGCTCATTCTGAATTTTATCTTCTTTGTTGAAGTTTGAGTTAATAATTCCTAGATCTCTCCTCCATCTCTGGCATTATTACTTTTTATTGGCTGAGTTGATCAGTGATATTTTCCACTGTTCTTTTTGAATTATTGAATTTTTAATATTTATCATTCCTTTCTTCTTTCCTTCCTTGCTTTCTTTGCAGTCTTCCTTTATTTCCTTCTAGTCCTTCCTTTCTTTTGCTCTTTCTTCTTTCCTTCTTTGAAACAGAGCTTCACTCTGTAGTCCAGGCTGGTCTTGAATACACTAAGAGTCTGAGATGGACCGAAATACTTGGAAAACTTTTGGATTAGTCTCCCAAGTGCTGATATCACAGACATCAGACAACACATCTGGTTCACTATTTCACTTTCAGTTTTATGATTTTTTTTTCAAATCTTCATTTCCTTCCTGAACTTTTCTATGTTTCAGTGTTTCATCCACTCTTCTAATTTGCCCTCCATTTGGCTGCTGCTTCCCTCTGTTTCTGACTCCCCCCCCCCAGCCCCTGGATTGAATTAATATATTTGTTTCATGTTTGAGTATTTCTGCAGGTAAAGTTTGGAAATCTTCAACCAATAATTTCTATCTATGGGCATTTTTTGAGTTTAGTAGTTGTAGAGTATATCTAGGGGGAGCCATATTGCTTTTTTTTTTTATACATTTATTGTGCGTCTGTATTGAGTTTTGTACATGTGTTGTTTGTATCTATTCTAGTTTTACTTGGGGATCTTCTTGTTGATCAGACTCCTTGCCTAGTATTCTTGTCTTTTAATGACAGGGTCCCCAATAGTCCAAGCTGGCCTTGAATATTTTGCCTAGCTTAGAGTAGTCTATTATTCCTAGTCCTTTATCTCCACAGTGCTGTGATTATAGAAGTTAACTTGAGCATGCCTTCCTTAAAGGTTCAATTATGAACTTCCAAAGATCTTCCCGCACTTTCTCTCTCTGTGAGATATGGTCCATTATGCCATCCGGGATGACCTTTACTTGACAGTTATAGGCATGACTGTCACATTCAAATTACATGTGTGTGTATATTTTAAATATATCCAGAGTAATGCAATTTGGTAGTTATTATTATTTCAATGTTAGACTTCAACATATTTTGTACTTATATCAGAAACCATCCAATGTTTCTTAACCAAGAGCTAAATTCAAAGTATCATAATAAGAAACTTTATGTTTAATTGAAACATACACTTTCTGACTGCAGAATAAAGTTCCATCGTTTTTAATAGGCTCTAAAATAATATACATATCACATAATTCCCTTGTATTCAATCCATTGTAACTTAACAAAGAGAAACCTTACATTTGCATTCGAGGGATATAATTCTCTAGAGATAAACTTGTATAATATTTGCTTCAGAACCTTAGATTTAATTTATTTTTCTCAATTCTATTCCACAATTGTCAGAGAAGAAGAGAATAATAGATAAAAGAATAGGGAATGGATGTATAAAATTGGCATTACTAGCCATAGACATCTAAAATTTCTTACAGATATTTTTGCACAGTTTTCATTTGAATGCAAAAATGCATTGGTGGCTATCTTAGGGTTTCTATTGCTGTGATGAAACACCAACTTAGGGGACAAAGGGTTTATTTGGCTTACATATCCTGGGTCACAGTCCATTGAGGGAAGCCAAGGCAAGAACTGAGGAGGAAGAAGCCATGGAGGAATGTTTCTTACTGGCTTGTTCCCCCTGGCTTGTTTATTTTTCATTTTTATATACACCACACCACCTGTCAATGGATGGTACCACCCTCAATTGCCTGAACCTTGTCAAATTAATTATTAATCAATAAAATGCCTTACAAACTTGCCTACAGGACAATCTTATGGAGGCATTTTCTCTATTAAGATTCCCTCTTCCCAGATATGTCAAGGCTTATGTCACATTAACAGAAAACCAACCAGTGTAATGGCTTTGCAAATTTCCATGGAGAAGGCACCTTTGACAGTAAGATGTACTATAAGGGAATGAGTTTAAATGCTGCTTTGCTCATATTGAATATGAAGCTGTGTAGTGAAGATATAGAAGCTGGGTTAATAGAAGAAATCACTAAGAAAATTATTCCTACTCTGTTGTTTGCCTATGTGACTTAAGTAATTGAAATGTAATAAAACTATACAAGTATAGAATGAAATTTTGTTTCTTAAAACACATTAAAGCCACTTAGATTATGAAAGGGTGTATATCAGAAGTCAGAAATACTCTTGGTAATTCTTTCTATCATGATCCTTGCTCTTCAGTTGCAACTTCTGTTCTTATTTCCACAATCTGAGATTATTCTTACCTGCTTTAAAATATGCATTATGCTCTCATTTTTGCCTTTCCTTTTTTGTCTTGGTGTTTCATGAGATCTGCCCATGTTGTTGTGTTAGATAATCTGTGTTAATTGATGTAGGATGGATGTAAGAAAATAATATCATTTAGTTATTTTTATTGATAGGTAATTGCTAAATTTGACTATTAAAAATTGTTCTGTTCTATCTCACAACTTAACAAAAATACCAGTATATCTTCTCCCACTCCATGTTAGCATATCTATTGCTGTCATCCTAGTTCTAGTCATGGTTAGGCTGTCATATTGGTGAGACTTTGTGAGTGTGGAGAGATGTAGCCTCTGACATTTCTAGGAGACCCAGTCTAATAGCAAACTTGGTGCTCCTCTGGTTCTTAAAACATTGCTGCAACCTCTTCTCAATGGTCCCAGAGCTTTAGGTGAAGAAGTTGTGATGTAGTCATCTGTTGGGACTGAGATCCACAACACTGCATTTTGATTGATTGTATTCTTCTGTAGTAGTCTTCTGTTGCAAAAATAATTTTCCTGGATGAGGGAGTGAAGACTGCATTTATCTATGGGAGACCTCAAACTTACATGAAGAACTACAGGCAGCTAAGGAAGGCTGAGAGCAGGAGAAAGATTCTCCCCCAGGGAAGAACACACTAATTGGATATCCAATACTAAATGACGAGCCCTCATAACATATACACACAAGTAGTATTATACAGACTGAGCAGGTTGCATTTATGTATTTAGGAATATACTCCATACTCAAACACACACACACACACACACACACACACACACATACACCAACAATTAAAAAATGTCATGAATTTGAAAAGGAATAAGTGGAAATATAGGGGAGGGTTTGGAGTAAGAAAAGGTAATGATGTAATTATTTTATTACCTCAAAAATAAAAAAAATGTCAGTATATCTATGGAGAAACAGAGGTTTATTTATTTTATTTTATTTTAAAATTGAACCCAGGTCCTTGAACATGCTAGGTAAACTATAGCACTGTACCCTAGACATGAAGAGATTCATCCTTGATTATACTTTGAATAGCATTTATGAAGGAATTATAATGAAATATAAAATGGACTATTGGTCATTCTTGTCTAAAAAAGATTGGGTTTTTCCTACTTTTTATTCATTGCTTTTACTGAGATTATCAATTATGTTTTATCTATGTGTTTATACTTCTTGATATTTATCTACTTGGTATTTGTTATGTGGTCATTAGTTTTATAAAATTTTCATTATTACCTATTTAAAACAGCTTATATATATTTCACTTTCTTCCTCCTCCTCTTCTTCTTTGTCTCCACTCTTGATATTTTTTCTATTGAATGATGACAATTTTTTGAGGTTTTAGTTTTTGGCTAACTAGAGGTAGATTATCATAGTTCAGTAAATTTTGAGCTGTTCCAAGATAGGTTATCTCTGTAAGGCCTGGTAGTAGTGCCTGGTATTTCATTTTTTATTTTTAACAATACTCTTGTTTCTAGAATGCAGGGTATTTAGGCTCCTAACTGAATGTGTGAACTACTGATGAATCTATCCTTTGTTAGGATCATGTACATCAGACTTTCTCTCATTCTAATATGACTTTGGGTAAGTTTTCATTGATCTTTACCTCAATACATCTGTGGAAAACTCAGAAAACAGTAATGGAATACTGGCTTATATTGGTGTAGTTTTTCTTGTCTGCAGGGACTTGAACATTCTAGTTGGTACCTTCACAACTCTAGTTGATTGCTCCTGGTAAATGCTCAAATAATTTCATTTGCCACAAGTTAGTACCTAAGTGGGGGTGGAAATTTCAGGCATCTCTTTACATGTTCCTATTTAAAAATAAACTTCTATATTGTATAATTCCAACTTTGCCTTTAGTTTTGTGAATAACATGTCTCTTTTAGATAGCATATGTCCATCTATTAAAATCTAAGTTCTAAAAGAGCAATGGCTTTGTGTTTTTGACTTTCAAGTAAATGGAATCGTACCTCATGGTGAATATAATAAAACAAAAATAGGAGTGATTGAAAGAAAGAATGATTAAATGATTTTTGCATCACAGTAGTGAATAGAATAAAACAATGAAATTCAAGAAAGAGGAAGAGTGTAAAATCTTGACTCAGAACAACAGTAGTCACTAGGCCTATAGAAAGTATAATAAGTTGTTGCCTGAGATGGAGCTTTGAAACAAGGCCTCAGTCAACAGTGTAAAAAGAGAATGATTTTTAGGAGAACATGTAGAGAAAGAGTGTTAAGGTCTCTGATGACTTCAATATATGGGCCTTGGAAGAGCAGTGGTCAAACAAGACATTGTTTTATAAGTGTCTTTTGTAGAACTTTCAGATGAGCCATGTTTTCTCATGCTCTGCCACTGGCCCATTGTCAAATAGTGAGGACTGCATTTTATAATTCAGTGTGCTCAGAATTCCCATACTTCATTACTTCACAGGAGAAAATTCTGTTGATTATAGAAGCTCTTGGAATGTCATGCTTGGATATCATTGATATCAGATAAAACACACTGGAAGCATGTTGACTCCCTGAGGGTTCTATCTAAAAATAAATAAGTGCATGACCTATTTTACAGCTCTGGTATTAGAATTATGTTGGGAATAGAGAAAAATAAAAATCTGATAAGTTTGTGTGAATGAATCAAGAATTATCAGAATATTTCATATATGATAGTACAAGTTCAAAATAAAGGACACTAACTATTTTTCAAATCCTAGTTGCTACTGATTGTGTGCAAGTTAAATCAGATTTTAGAAAATTGTCTTTGTGTTCCAACAAGCGTAGCACTCTGTGAGAGTTGAGTATTAGCAAATTCTTTCCTTGGTCTTATGTGGGGAAGAAATGTTTGTTTATTCAAAACACTGTGTTGAGTGAATATCATATGCCCATCTCTGTTCTGAGATCATAGCATACAGCCAGCCGGGTAGAGGACGTCATTGCATTTGAAATCTTAATGCACACTGGTATACATTCAAATACATATTTGAATGTGTAGAACAGAGTGCCAGGAAGGTTGAGAGAGCCAGGGAATAAGTTCTAAGTGCATTGTTTCTGTGGGGAGCTGACAGGATCCATTCTATGCACAGAGTTGCATATGTGGCATAAATAGATTCCAGCTCTAGACTGATATGGGACTTGAGGACTTCATCATTTTCGACAATTCTACTTTTAATGGATATCTTCATGGAATAATACAAGACTGGGTGGATTTAAGAACAAAGGCCAGTGTCACCAATGGCAAATGCATGGATGCTTCTTCTATGAGACAAATCAGCCTAATAACTATGAGCAGTCAGGTAAGCTGATGTCAGACTCCACCCATACCACTTGTTAACCTGATTTACTCAGATGAAATTCCTTAATTTCTGTATCTCTCTGTAATATGGTCCTAAAATCTACTTACAACCTCTAGATGTGTTCTTTTTCTCATGAGGGCTCTAAGACAATTCACAATGTTGTTGAAAACAATGCCTTACTGTAGAGCATGAGGGTTATGACAGTTGCCTTGGATACCCAGAACAGCCGCTACCACTCTCTAACATGTTCTCAGCTTTGAGGGTTGTTGCCATGTATCCAGTGCCACAGCCTTCTGCTCTGTCGTGGCCATGGATGTTTTACAGGAAGAGAGCTTCCCTTACAGGAAGCAGCGGGGCCTACCATTCATACAGAGTCAAAGTGCTGATGCTGGAATCCTTTATGACATTTCAAACTTTGACTTATAGCTACAAAGCACACTAGATCTGCAATTCCTGGACTGAACATGAGAAGGTGGAAGAGGCACTGTGGGATGCTTGGATCCTGCACGCAGAGAGCACGGGTTGCTCAGCAAACATTTAATTAGTATCTTTGTTTTGCGTTTTGGGGTCAGAATCACTGAAATTCTCTGCCAGAATCTGAAGACAGTTCTCTACAATTAATACCTTAATGAAAAACAATTCAGCAAGGTGGTTAACTGATCTAACCCCTCTCTAGTCAGAATGAATGTGCTTTGAATATAGTTCAAAATTATAATACAGAAGTTGGTTTATAAACTAAGTGGCAATCTTCTTGAAGTAGACTCTTTCTTCTCTGTACCCTGTACCTCACCCTCTTTTTTCTTTCCTCATTCCTTGACTGTCAAATCTCCCATCCTCAGCTTCCTCACTGTCAGGCTGAACGGGTCTCTTCCATCACCGTTTCCTTTGGCATCTTCCTAAGTTTCTGCTCATGCCTCGGCTAAGTTCTTTAACAGTGCTTTAGTCAAATTCATTTTCATATATATACATATTAATTTCATACACACACACACGATTTCATTTGTGTCTTCATTTCCTGAGAAACAGTCCTTAAATAGTTAGCTATAGAGCACCTGAACATACTTTATACTATCTTTTTTTATATTATCTTATTGTATCACTGTGTCTGTCCTTTCTCATTTCTCTCACTTCCTTTTAATGTTTGATTAAGTGGAAATTCATATTCATGTGTATATGTCCACAACATCCAACAGGTAGATAACACACACACACATTTGCAGAACAAATATTT
The DNA here is from genome assembly GCA_907164525.1 of Lophiomys imhausi. Classification (NCBI taxonomy): domain Eukaryota; kingdom Metazoa; phylum Chordata; class Mammalia; order Rodentia; family Muridae; genus Lophiomys; species Lophiomys imhausi. The sequence goes on from CAJQZJ010001085.1 coordinate 55,082, forward strand.
GTTGAGTAAACAAGTGGGTGGGCAGAGTAAACATGACGTTTGTAGAGAAGGACAGGAACCTGAATGACTGAGGAAAGCCATCCATCTATTGTCTACAGTGAACCAGTTATTTTTTAGATGAAGGCTCAGAGTATTTTATACAAGCATTTTTTTTTTTAAAGGAAGAGTTATAATTTGGGTTTCAGAGCATAGGGATTGGGCCAATTTAGAAGCTGGCATGAAACACATGGTGCATACACTATGCCTTAGAAACAGAGTGAGGCTGTTTCCTAATAAAGGTGTAAGTTGGGTTATATTGGTTCAAGTGTTTTTTTTTAATGGAAAATTTAGTTTTCTAGATTTTGTGGGAAAACTCTTTACTATTTAGAGCTGTTTGGATTGTGGAATTATGGAGAAATGATGTTGAGTCTAAATTTTGAACAGATAATTTCTGGAGTGCAATGTCTCAGGTGGGCATCCCTATTGACGCAGTCAAGGGGGAGAAATCATTGTCATGTAGCCCTTCTGTTAATAAACACACATTGGTCTCACCTTTCTCCATCCTTGGTTAACAGCACTTCTGTGACATTTTCACTTTCACGAGGTTGTAGAAATGAAACCATACAGGATAGATCTTTTAGGAATTTCTCTCCTCCTCCTCCTCCTCCTCCTCCTCCTCCTCCTCCTCCTCCTCCTCCTCCTGCCCCTCCTCCTATCACAATCCCCTGGAGATTCACTTGGTTGCTGGAGGTGTCAGTTGTTTGATCCCAATGTCGCCTGCTGGCTTTCCATAGTTGTGGGCATGCTACAGTTTATTTAACCATTCACCCATGAGAGAGGTGGCATTGTTTCCAGATTTGAGCTATCAGGAACAATGCTCCTACAGACATCTGTCCACAGGCTCTCTTGTAAACTCGGGCTTCATTTCTCTGGCATCAGCACATAACAGGGCAAATGCTGGATCACGTGCTTGTTTTGCACAAGTGGCCAGACTCTTTTCTGTAGTAACTGTGACATTTACATCCCCGCAGACAATATTTTGGCTGCTCTTTGGTGTCATTGCTATGTTTCATTTCAGCCATTCTGGCAGTGTGTGGTGGGGTTGTAGTTATTTTAGTTCCCCTCCACCGGTGGCTTTTGCCGTCAGTTCAGTGTCTTCTGCCACTGCCACCATTGCCTTCATCTTAAGTTAATCATTTTATGATAAAAATGTTTCTTTTCATATATTATCCACCCCATTTTCCCCACTTTCATCTTTCACAGTACTGCCATCCCACTCCGGAGTCTCTTCTCCCCTCCCCTGCAGTCCCTTTTTATGTCCCTGGCTTCTGTAGCTACTTCAGGCTTTATACTAATATCTATGGTTTGGTGCTAGGAGAATATACAGTGTTTGTTTTCTTGGGCCTACCTTATCTCACTCAATATAATATTTTTTCAATTCCATCCGGTTTTCTCCAAATTTCACGATTTGATTTTTTTTTTTAAATTACAGCTGAAAGGAATGCCACTGTGTACTTGTACCACATTTTTGACATCCATGGCCTCCATTCATCAGCTGAACATCATTAAAGTTGTTTCCATTTTTTAACTCTTGTAAATAAAGAGGCAACAGATAAGGCTGAGTGAGTATCTCTGGAGTAGGTTATCCAGACCTCTTTGGCACATGCTAAGGAGTGGTATAGCTAAGTCATGATTAGGTTAGATCTAATTTTAGCATTTTGAGAATTCTTCATAGTTATTTGGTAGGTTATATTGGTAGATTATAAACCGGATTTACATTCCATCATGGCATAGAATTTTTTCTATGTATTTCAGAATACCATTTGTTAACAGTTTTTGAATAAAAGATAATTTTCTGTAGAGTTTTATATATTTTCCCATTGTTTTCTGGTTCTGGAACCAGTTTGACACTATGTTCATAAAATGAATTTGAAATTGTTTTCTTCCATTTTCCGTGCTTCATTTTATTTATTTATTTATTTATTTATTTATTTATTTATTTATTTATTTATTTATTTATTTGATGGCAGTGGTAGTGGTGGAAACTAACTTCATGGCCTTATACCCACCAAGTACATGCTCTACCTCTAAGATACACCCCTGTGCTTTTCTACTGATATCTGGATGAGATTGTGGAGATGTGTTCTTACTTATTCTTTAAAGGCATGGTAGAATTCTCCAGAGAAACTCCCCTGACCTAGAAATCCGTTTTGTTTTTGTTTTTTGTGGCTGTTCTGTAGTGCAGAGGGTCTGTAGTTATAATTGCACTTCATTTTTGTAGCACATCATGATAGTCCAACTTGTGTTTTCTTCTTTGCCAGTTGTATTTTGTGAACATTACTGATCTTTTCAGTGAACCAACTCTGTTTCAGTGATTTAATTTATTGCTTATCCATTTTGATTTAATTGATTTTAACATTTGCATTGCTGTTTTCTTGTGGTTCTTTGTTTTGTGTGTGTGTGTGTGTGTGTATTTTGTCTTCAGATATTTTCCCTAGATTCTTGATATGTGTTCGTAGGTTGTGTTTCTTCTTTAGAAGAAAGATTTGTGCCATCAATTTTTTTTATCACAATAGCATTTTTAGTTGTGCTTTAATATTTTTTAATTTTCTGTTTGTAGTTTTATTAATTTCCACATGCTTTCATTTGCATCAAGACCTCCCCTTTGCCTCATAGACATTAGAGATTTTCTGCTTCTTTATTATTGATTTCTAGCCATACTTATCCATACCTGGAAAGTAAAGTTTGTTTGATGTCATTCATTTTATGTCTCTTAAGGTTTGTCTTATGCTTCAGGATGCGGTCTGTCTTTCTACATGTTCTGTGGACGTTGAAGGGAACGTGTATCCTGCTCAAGGGGATTGGAGTGCTATGTAAACACTGATTAGATAGTATTGAAAATAGTATTATGGTTCTAAATTCTTACTTCCAGTTTCTATGTTTTTGGATTCAGTTTCTAGAGAGAGTAATACAATTTCCAACTATAACTGTGGTTTGTTCATTTTTCCTTTCATTTTAGCTGAGGCTTCCTCACCTTGCATAGGTCAGATGAGGTAAAAATGTTGACTCTGCGCTTGTCCTTCATGGTAATGGGAGGAGATACAGTGAAGCTCCTGTCATTACTGGGTGGAGATGGCACTTTCAGGTCTTTGCTAGCGTTGCCTTCTCATCTGGGTAGTGTTGATCTCTTTATCACTATGACTGTGAAATTCTCAACCTTCTTCTAAGCCTCCTGTGACACCATCTTGTGAAAAGGGGAATTTTCTTGTTCCTGTTAACGGGGATGGACAGTCCTGTTTCTTACATTAGTCTTTGATATCTCCTGGGTTATCAAAGTGTGTGTCATCTATTTGGCTTTGCCAGATTGCAATTATGGCTTCTACACTGACCTTTGTTAGCGTGGGTGGGAATGTGTAGAGATCATGGTACCTTGTGATGTGACCAATCAGCCTTAGTGTTTCCCTTAGCTTGACCAAACTTCAAATGTCTGTCTCTAGGTTTCTACCTCCTATTCCTTCAGAGAATTTAGTTTATAAACCCTGTGGCACATTTCTTTGCTCTTTTGATATGAAAATCTTTTTATTATGTGTTTAGTTTTTGGAAACTTTTTATAAACTATTTTATAAAAATACATGCTGGAATAGCTCTGCCTCGGGATCCAGCTATACCACTTCTGGGTATACATCCAAATGACTCCTCACCGAATCACAAGGAAGTTTCCTCATCTATGTTCATACCAACCTTATTTGTAATAGCTAGAAACTGGAAACAACCCAGATGTCCCTCATCCGAAGAATGGATTAAAAAACTGTGATACATCTACACAATGGAATACTTCTCAGCTATCAGAAACAATGAAATTATGCAATTTGCAGCCAAATGGGTGGAACTAGAGAAGCTCATCCTGAGCTAGCTAATCCAGACTCAGAAGGATGCGCATGGCATCTATTCACTTATAGTTGGATTTTAGCCATATAGTACAGGATATCTATACCGCAAACAACGCACCAAAGGGAACATGGACATAGACTTTTTCTTTTTCTCCCTGTCAATGAGACACTTTCCCCTAGTGGTGCTGCCTTGTAGGCCCCCAGTAGAAGGGGAGGCTCTTAGCCCTCATATGACTGCTGAACTGGGGCGGGGCACTATTATGTAGGGACACTCCACTCCAGAGGAGTGGGATGGAAGGGTTAGGGGATAGAGGGTGGGAGGGCAGGACTGGGAGGGGTGGAAAGAGGACATTATGATGGAGATGCAACCTGAAGCAATAAATAAATAAATTAAAAAAGAAAAAATACATGCACATTTAATAATATTTATTTTTTGAAATTTTTATATATTTGTACAATGTTTCTTGATCAAATTCACCCCTTATTCCTACCTACAACTCTCCTAGGAACCCTGAATCATATCTTCCTCTCAAATTCATGTCTTCTTTTTATAATTTGCTTATTTGATTTTTAATCCATCAAGTTCAATTATTGCTTCCCATATGTGCGTGGTAATGGGTCATCCATCGGGACATGGACAAACTCTTAAAAGAAATGAAGCTTTTCCTCCTCAAGAAGCCCTTGATTATCAATATAGATCTTTTAGAGTGTGGTCTGGGGACACACTCTAAGGCCTTCTCTCCTTCATGCTGGGATTTTTAGCTGGTGAGGGTGGTAGTGATAGGTATAGTTGTCTCATTTACGGATGAGTGCTTCCAGTTGTGTATTCCCAGCACTTTGAAAAATAATGAGATGTGGATTTTTAAAAAAATCTTCTAAGGAATGCTGAGGGTAGGAGAAATGATCTTCCCCAGGGAAGACCATAATGATTGTTTATCTTATACCAAATGGCCAGTCTTAAAAAATATACATACAGGTAATATTATACATGCTGAGTAAGTTACAATTAGGCATTTAAGAATACACACACATGCATACACTCACACATATGTAACAACAATCAATAGAAAAAGACCATGCATTTTAAAGGGGGGTGGTACATGGGAGGGTATGAAGGGAGGAGAGAGGACGAGGTAAATGATATAATTACATTATAATCTCAAAAATATACAAAATTTAAAAGCTTCTCACTTTTGTAATAAGCCAGGAATATTTTTGTCAGGAACCTGGGAAGTATCTGCTTGTAATGTGGAGTTGCGAGGAGGCAGCTCACTTCCCACTGTTTATGTAGAAGAACAAAATACAAAAACACAACAAAACTTCCCTGGGCACTTAGCAAACAGACAAACTAATTACTGAGAAAGAAGCACATTGCAAACTAGGAAGTATTCCATGTACTGGGCACATCCTATTGATCCACCTTCCTTATCGTCTCCAGTGTTTTCCCATAGGTTTTGAACTAGCACTTTCATATCTTCTGCTTTTTGTTAAAGTGGGGTTGAGTTGTCTATCCTTGAATGACAATTTCAGCCACTCACTTTTTACTTTTGTGGTTGTAGCAGGATGATTTCTGTCTAAGACTTTCTGTTTTGCTTAGATGTTCCTTCCTGGGTCACAGTTTGATTAGGGCAGGATCATGTTTAGGATTTTTTTGATAGTTTTGGATTTCTAGTCTTTTCAGTTCCAATTCTGCGTTGTACAACTAAAAAGACAAGCCAGGAAACTTATTGTAGTATTGTTCTTCAGACCTTCTGGGTTTTGGCTACTCTGCCTACTTCCTGTCTCCTTTTAGTCTTTGTTCGTTCTATGTGAATTATCCAGAGTTTTTAGTTTAGATTGACACAGCAAGCTAACACAGATTGCTTATTATAAGAAGTAGACATGTAGTGGCTAGGAGAACCCAACTCTTCAGAATATTTGTCTGGAATAAATGTACCTGTGTGTCAGGTGTGTGCTTCCCTTTTGCAGATGGTGGGCTTCTTATTGCCTTGTCCACACAGCAGATAACAGTGAAAGAATGGTGTCCCTTGTCATGGTAACACCAATCTCATCATGAAGTTTCCAACCTCATGACCTCATCTCCCTCCAATTCTCTCTCAAATTATCACTTCTTACTAGCATCTCAAAGTTTCAACTTGAGGTTTTTTGGGGGGAGAACCCAAGTACTTGGCCTTAAGCAGTTATACTCTGTGGGAGAAAAGAAAGAATTAAAATACATCTCTATTTTATCTTTCCAGAAATGAAATTCCTATTTGTATGGTTTTAAAAAAGACATATGCTCCTCTAGTGGCTCCCAGACTTCCTTTGTTTTGACTCTTGGAAGTTGTTGCTATGGGCAAAACTTTGTTAATATAAGTGATAGCACATTGAAATTTTTTTTTACAATTGTTCAAAAATGTATAGCAGTTGACACTATATTCTAGGATTTGGACCGTTTTTCCTTATCTTTCAAAGGGAAAAGGTGATCATAACAGAATTGCATTGAGGGCAAAAATCAAACTTAAGCCAGCTATTTCAACTCAGTTATGATTATGAGACTGACATTTGAGGAGCATGACTCTGTCCTTAGAAGTCATCTGGAAGTTATCGTGTGTCCTGAGAAAACAAACAAATAGTACATACAGCCTTCACATGGATGGACACAGGAGAAATATGAGAGATTACTGTTTGCTGAAGACTCTGGATACTTGAGTAGAAACATGACCTTTTAACCCCTTCAATCTCAACAGTTCACAGTGTGTGCCCCCTATCACATTCTTTGGGTTCTTTGAACCAAATCTCCTTGCACTTGATTGTTGATAAGAGTTGAGAGGTGGAGGATACAGGAACTCTGGCTATATATGGCACAACATGTTGGGCAGTGCTCATTACTGTGCAGTGGCTCTTCCAGTTAGAGGGCTGGAGGAGGGAAAACACACAGCTCTCAGATAAGGCAACACAAAAATACCTACTTATGGAGGAAGATGACCAGATAGTAAGTCTCTGTGAAGCTGGTAATATGGTCAATGTTCTGTGCATGTCTGTAAGCACAGTGCTGGGGAAATAGGACCTGAAGTATAGAGACAAGTTTCTCTGTCTTCTTATTCTCCCCAGCTCTCTCACAATTCCAAGAGCCTGACAACAGGTCTCAAGTAGTCATTGAAGAAATTCATAGGTGAATGGACATCATCACCTCCAAGTTTTCCATGTCTAGGGCAAGTCTAACCTTTTATTGCTTATTAAATTCTTCCAGTTCTAAATAGTCATCCCTAAATACATGTAAACATAGGGAACATCAATTGGACTCAATATATATTCAGATATTTGGAGAAGAAGTCTTAATTTGAGAGGGGTTAGTTGGGGAGACATAGGAGGGGCTGGAAGGGAGGAAGTGAAATTATGCAAATTCAGTGTACTTATGAATGAAATCCTCAAATAAAGAAGTTGTTATGATAGCAATAGATTTTGAAGTATTAGGCTTTACACACTTTATCCTCATTAATACTAGAAAGTGCTTTACCACCAAGTTGTACTCCCAACACCTGTATAAAACATTTTTTGAGACAAAATTTTGGCAAATTTACTCAGGCTGGTTTTGAGCTTACCATGACCTCTTGCCATAGTTTCCCAAGTAGCTGAATTTATCTATTGTCTTTTTAGACAGGGTCTCTCTAGGTAGCCCTGGGTGGCCTGAAACTCACCATGTAGATCAGATTAAAGATATGCTCCACTATGCCTGACTAAACCAAAATAGTTGAGTTTATAGGCCTGTAGCAGTAAGCTTGACTTGAAATTATTTTTAACTTAAAAAACCATATTACTACTTGATGAATTTTAGAAAGTCCAGGAGGAATGAAACAATACAAAAACTAAATTACCAAACTAATAATACACATCGGCTTTGGTTCTGTCTAGAGCACAGATTCAATTTTATACCTACAGTGAGAGGTACTTTGAAATTTCTCTAGTCTGCACAGACGTATTTTTGCTATTGAAAACATCAAACCCTAGACTGACAGTTAACATCACAGATGTCTGAAAACAAACAAAAGGCAAACAATTAGATTATTTGCTATTTCTAAAAGTTCTAAAAGAACACTTTGCTGATACTTCATTTGGTTAACATAGAAAATAAACACACACACACACACACACACACACACACACACACACACACACACACACATATGCCATTTCTCATCACACACAGGCACATTTTCTGCCATGCTTGTTTTCTTTTGTGATTGTTCTATATTTCATTGAAATATATCCCCAGTATGTTCTTCTAAAACTGATATTTCTTTAAAAGCTCAACTTCAAAAAATGTCAAATATAATGAAAAACCTAAAATCACAAAAGAGAAAGTTGTTCACAGCCACTCCCCTGGGGTTCCCTCGTGATTCTGGGTCACCATGCTGACACTCCATGTGTTAGAAATAACATCCATAGTGTACTTAGCAGGAAACCCCTTGTGGTCTGGGTCAGAGTGGGCTTCAAGTAAACAAAGCCAACCTTTTCCTTGAAGACAATGTCCCACCTGCTCAGAAATACTCCATGCCATCTGACAAAGTAGCTCTAAAAAGTTCTTTTTTTTTTTTATCCTCAAAGTGTAAAGGAAAGCTCCTTTGGAAACATGTTAAAAGAATATTTTATTTTCATCATTTCATTTGGGGTTAGAGAAAGATGAAGGACATGGAGGCTGAGGCCAGCCCATAGTGAAATGGTATGGGAGCTAGGACCAGCCCACACAGGAAAAGGAAATGCCCACTGACAGCAGTCCACCAGGAAGATAAGACTTGCCCATGGTGAACCTGCTCAAGACTATATGGGGGGGAAGTGGATAAACATGGACACTCTGATAAACTGAGGACTCACAAATTGTAGTAAAGAGAACTGGAAGGTAAGGAAGGCACAGGGCTGCCAGAGACTAATGCCAGACATGAGATCAACAGATGATGATCACGGGAGGATGAATCTGCACAAGATTCACCCTAGTCATGTGCCCACGCTGATTATCAAAAATAACCTTACTGCCATATTCAGCAGATCTCTTGGGGTTTTTGAAGATGCCCTATCTATCTCTTGTATTTAAATAAGCAAATGTTGCTTGTCTCTTAACAACTTGATTACTGAGTAGCTTAGAGAATATCTGTGATAGACTGTCATAGTAGCTAACAAGGTGACATGCATGCATGACTAGGAGTTTGTTTTTCTTAACTATCCTAAACAGTTTAAGACGGTTGGTATCAAGAGGCCAGAGCTTCACATTTCATTTTTAAGTATCTCTAGGTACGATACCATTAGGAAGCGTTACCTTTAATTTTGTATCAATATACAAAGATCTATTCAAATGTGGCTAAATATATTCTTAATTTTGTATCAAAATACAAAGATCAATGCCTATGTGGCCCAATACAATCTTAATATTGCGTCCATATACAAGGGTCAATACCATTGTGGCCAACTATAATCTTAATTTTGTATCAATATACAAATATCAATACCGACATAGTCCAATACAATCTTATTTTTGCACAATAAACAATGGTCAATACCACTTTAGCCAAATATACTACTAATTTTGTGTCAATGTACAAAGGTATAAGGGCATATTCAATAATCTGACCCTTCTTCTTGGTCCTTCCTGTGCTATGTCTTAAATTAAGATTTTTTTTTTTGATATCGTGACATATCAGCTCCTGACAGCAGCCCCTATTCTACTCCAAGTAGAAGATAAGCATCGAAGAATCTCCAGTGTGAGATGGTTGAATTAGTGGCAAGCCTATCTCTTGGCATGTAAAAACTCCTTGCTTCAACTGCAGACAGACTGCTGTCCAAAAAGGACAAAACTTGGTAGCAGGGAAGTCGACAGCCTAGCTCTGCCAAGACAGGGTAGGTTAGTCCTTCATAATCCCTGCTCTACAATAAATGTCTGTCAGAAAAACAGGACCAAGAGGCTGAAGACTGATGCTGGAATGTATGGAGAGAAAATGGGAACTGTCCAGGTAGTCACTGGTTTGTCATTTCTTAGTATTGGAAGCTGCAGGCCCTGCACTTCCTATATAATCAGATATATTTATCCTTCTCAGCTCTCTGAGGTGGTTGAAGAATAGACAGCTTGAGTCTCATAGCTAAATTTTGAGTTGTTTAGGAATCAAGAGGGCGTTCTAGATCTAAGAAGATGGTTATAATAGTGATGCAAGTTAGTATGAAATCTAAGTCAGTTATAGAACTTTAAACTCATGGAGATGGTTAGAAGGTAGAAGGTTAAAGTCAGGGGCCAAATATGTATGAACTGGACATTGGGAAGGTATACTGGGCCATTTAACTCTCATAAATGTGGCATAGTTAATTCTGCTGTTTTGTATAGAATTTACTGTTATAAGAGAAAGAACCATTTGTTGGATTGAAAAGGGAAGCTGTTGGGGGGGAAGAGGGGGGAAAGGGTGGGGCAGGAAGGGGGAATAGGGAAGGGTTTGTGACTGAGATGTAACTTGAAGAAAAAAAATAAAGTACTTATATAAAATAAAAAAAAATAAAATAAAAAGAGAAATAACAGACAAGATAGTTAAAAGAGGAACTTGGAAGAAAAAGAAGCCCACAGGAATATTGCATGGGAACTCACCTAAGCACAGGTTCTGAAAACATTGCATTTCTAGATTTATGAAGTCTGGTAGTGACAGTTATTATTATTATTATTGATTTATTTATAAATTTAGGTGTGTGTGTGTGTGTGTGTGTGTGTGTATGGCTCGCCTGTGAAAGCCACAGGATAATGTTAAGGAGTCGGTTCTCTCCCTCCCTTGTTGGTCGCAGGAGCTGAATTCACTGAACTGAACTCAATAAAGGGTCACTCTTTCACTTGCTGAAAAAAAAAAAAACAATAAAAACTTACTGATTCTCTCAGCTACAGCTTTGCCAGCATCATCACTGAGCTGTTTCCCTGTGAGGAAGTACTAAAAGTCTTGGGTTCTGGAATCGTGTACTACAGAATTTGAACTCCTGTTTATCTGCTCTGTGACCCTCTCCAGAATGCATAGTAGCCACTACTCAGATAAAATCCCTTTATTTGCAGCTATGAAACAATACTTTTCTCACTGGCTGTGGTTCTCATTAGATTGTGAATGTAGGTAAAAGGCTTAACAGATCACTTGCACCCCAAAAATGCCCACTGTGCTCACATGTTTGTAAATGATCTGTATGTAGTTATTATTTATATCTATACCACACATGTGTTCCCTTCATTTGGTTCTTGCTCCACAAACTAAAGGGATAGACAATCATATGTGTAACTTCAGAAAATCCTCAATTAAGCATCAATAGTTTTTGTGTAGTTACAGGTATCTATAAGGATTAATTACTGAATCCAATTGGTGTCTAACATTTTCAGGATTGAAATATAATGAATGGATGGTGTGTTCCATGTACGGAGTCTTAGTTAGGGTTTCTATTGCTGTGAAGAGACACTATGACCACGAAACTCCTATAAAGGAGAACATTGAATCGAGGCTGGCTTACAGTTCAGAGGTTTAATCCATTATCGTCATGGTAGGAAGCATAGAGGCATATAAACTGACATGGTTGGTTGCTGGAGAGGTAGCTGAGAATGCTGAATTTGGATCTGTAAACATCAGGAAACAGAGAGAGATTCTGGACCTGACTTGAGCATCCAAAACCTCAAATCCCACCCTGAGTGCCACACTTAATCCAACAAAGCCACACCTAATTCAAACGGGGCCCTGCCTCATACTAGTGCCGCTAATTCAAATCTGTAAGTCTATGGGCCCATTCTTATTCAAACCACCACATACTCTTCTAGTTTTTTTTTTTTTTTTTTTGAGAAATGCAGTTTCTACTGAGGATTTTCATCTCGAGATTTGTAGCAGACTCAATAGTGTCCATATTTTTTCTAATTCTCAAAATCACATTGCACCGAGGTTTTATAAAGGGAACTCACACAGAGAAGACACACCAGGCAATCAAGTCAAACCCAAACTCATACTGCTTCCAGCAAGTAGCCGAAATGGCCAAGTGCCCCTCGCAGCTTTTGGAGAGTGTCGCTCTGTCTGTGAGCTTTGTTCCAAATTGTTTCATTTGGAAACATCCACAGCACATCAGTGAGCTGTTGGCATGCCTGAATATGATTCTGACTGTCGAAGGCCTGAGTTCTTCTCTGGGTTTGTCCCTGCTGCCAGCCAGGTTTGGAGTATCTTTGGGAAAAATGAACACCATTTTCTCACTGAATTACATAGTGAGATCCAGAAAGCATATCATTTGGCAATGTGGATTGCTGACTTATATTTCAGTATGATTATCTATGATCAATCAGTATGTGGACATGCCAGAAATAGTTAAAGATCTGAGATCTTACCCTCTTCAAAAGCCAGTGAGTTATTTTCATCGGTGCTGGAGGAAGACAGAGGAAGACAGATTCTTGCACCAGAGTTAAAGGGCTTTAGTATTTATAGCGCAAGATCGGTGTTCACATAGTTTTCTATTGTCATCAAAGGCCATAGGACAATCTTGACGTAAATTTAGGCAGATTCTTCACATGGAGGGTCTGTGTGTCAGCTGAGGAACCAAGTTAAGGGGAAAGATTCAATCTCAAGAGCTGTGATGTGCTCTCGAACCTTTGTTCCCATGACTTCTGCTCACAAACAAATTCACCTGTGGTATCTTAGACATTATCCTTATCACCTCAGGCTGTTTGCAATACAAGTGTCTTCACACAGGATAATTCAGAATGAAAGTGCTCAGTGAGTTGCCTAGAAAATAAGAGAAGCACAGGAACCCGTGGGGAATTATCCCTCATCAGGGTGTGGGTGTGAAGAAGTGTGATCTTGGAATGTTACCTCAATTGTGCCATGATGCCTGGATGGGACAGAAACCCAGGGAAGGGCTGCATCTGTTTTGTGACTTACAGAGGAGATTTTTCTGTAAACTTTCATGGAAAGAAAGGCATCTATGAATAATACCAAACTAGTGTAGCAAATAAAACAGAAAGCAAAACAGATTTGTAACCTGACATTACTGTGGAGAAAGACGACATGTATGGGGGTAAAAAGATTGTGTAATGAACTCTCACACTAACTGATGTGTGACATGGATGAATTGCTTGAGCACTAAAAGCCTTGGATTAGTGTGTAAATGATGTTCATAATATTGCCTCTCATACAAGGTAAGTGGGGAATCTGAGTGTGTTAATGGGCTGAATTCTGAACTTATATCACTCAGAAAACACTGCTCGCCTTTTGTAGTAGACACAGTTGATTGGCTGGACAGACATTCCTGATTAACAGATACTAAGTACAAGCTGCTGCGGAAGTTACTATGGGTTTGTCTCCCACTACTTCTTCAGAGGTCTGTAACTGGCTTGGAACCCATGTGAATTGAATGAGCTATCCTCCCTTGTCTACAGCATTTGAATATTTGGCCTCCAGTTGATGGTACTTTTAGAGGAGGCTTAGCAGGTGTGACTTGGTAGGAGGAAGAGGTGGACTTTGAGAGTTTAAAGTTATGTTCCATTTCAAGTTTGCACCTTCTACTTCTTGCTGGTGGTTTAAGATGTAAGCTCTCAGGTTCCACCTCCAGCAAGCATGCCTATTCTCTGCCTCCAGAGATGATCCCACTGGAACAAGAAGCCCAAATAAACTCTTCCTTCACCAGGTTGCCTTGGTCTTGGTATTTTATTGCAGGCACTGAGAAGTAACTAGTTCAGAATTCTTTCCTGGACACGTGCTGGAATTATGATCTCTGTGCCCATATGTGAAGCCAATGCAGAGATTCAAAACCCCAACTCACTTTCAACATGGTGGGGGAGCTCTAAAGGTGCAACCTGCTTTCTAGAGCCCCCAGGGTGATCAGGTTGAAGTGGAACAGTGCTGGAATGCACATTGCTCAGCTTCTATCCCTCCCGCATCTGACATCTTTCCTTTTCTTGCATCTGCCCTTGAGAGCAGCTCTTCATAAATCCCTAGTTTATTAATGAGTAGTGAATATCCTCTCATGAATAGAGCAAGAGTATCTATCTCATGTTCTGCTTTTAGGGAACTTGTCCCAAGACATTATTCAAACATTGTCTCCATGTCACTGCAAATTGAACAGCATTCAGCTTTACCACGCATATTAATATTCTGATTTCCTCTAGTATACATCTCTAATTTGTCTTTGTAATTGCAGAGTATTGAAGATATAAAGAATATCCATTTTGCTGCATGCACTTAAAACAAATATTTTCTCAATATAAGTATATTAAAAGAGGTCAGAATATTTTACAGAAGCCTGAAAACACACTGATTTCTCTATTATATTGATCCAGGTTTGTAATTAGAACTTTAATTAGTTAATTAGTATTTTATACTTACTTATTTTATTTTATGTATATGTGGGTTTTGCCTGCATGTAAGTATGTTCACCATTTGTGTGCCTGGTGCCCATTGGAGGTCATACAAGCCTGTCATATCCCCTAGAACTGGAGTTACAGATGGTTGTGTGCCAGCATGGGATGGCTGAAGCCTGAACTTAGATCTTCTGTAAGAGCAGTAAGTGCTCTGAGCCATCTCTATAGCCGCAGCCCAAGTACTTTATTTTAAAATTAGCATTTTGTTATGTAAAACACACACACACACACCCACTTATCCTGCTGCAATATATGTTTTGAAAATATGTGTTTGTTTCAACACTACTAGTCTATTAGAGGAGTAGGTGAGCCTGACCTGCATTTTACATTAACTTACATGTATTTTCCCTCATGAGAAATGTTAAGTGAACTCAATAGCAGCACTGGGTTGACAAGAGCACTGCAGGTGAGCAAAAGACATGGGGACCATGCATGTGCACACATTCATACATACACACTTCATTTACCAGAGACTGAAGTTTGCTGTACTTGTGAGTTTATATTGTGATTGGTTCTTTCTTTGTCTTTGTGAACGTTTCTCTATTAAGCAAAATGAAGAGGCAAGCCTGACAAACACAGACCCTGCACATTAGCGTTCCAAATACTTCTCAGTGTTCTGGTTCAAAACCACAAGCAATATGTAAAAGAAAAGCTTTACATAAGGGCTCGAATGAGAGAACGGTTGGTATATCCTGAGCCAAAGGCACTGATTGCATTGTGGATCAGAGGGAAAAAAATGACACAGAGATAAAATGAAGGTCTGTGAGCCTGAATTCTGTGAAGACAATGAGAACATGGTTTGAAGAGATACAAGAAACACAAGGACTATGGTGCCCACAGATTGGAGAGCAAAGACAGAGAGGAAGAACTAGGAGGAATTTTTCTTAGCAGCAGCAGAGTGCAATTCTTATTGTATGTGAAGAGCATCCATGAAATTGTTTGATTCTGCAGAAGCAGCTCTATTTAATACTATGTCTAGTGTGGTGATTTCCAGAATGTTTACAATTTCCAAAGCCTTCAGCTGATGGGTGAAGCCTGAGGTGCAGACAGGAAAGCCACAGAAGGAACCGACTCCAGTGCTCTTGGCACTGGAAGTGAACTGAAGTAGATATTCAATGGATGGAGTTTTAATTGCGTTGAATTGTTGTCTATCCTTAAAATATCTCTCGAAGGGCACATGTCTCACAGGCAGAGAAATGTGGCTCAGGATTTGCATCTGCAAAATATGTAGACATTTAATGACTTCCTTCCATTGCTTTCGTAATAAGTCATAAACTATAATCTTTTTGTCTTTTTTCTTAAAAAATTGTCCTATTTATTTTATTGACAAATACAGATTATAACTATCATGTACAATGCATGATTTAGAAATATGGATGCTGTGCTTACGAAAGGCTGGTGCTAGGTGGGGAAATGTTGGTTCAAGTATACAAATTTTCTGTTACATGGGAAGAAAAAGTCCAAGGGGAGTATTATGCGACATAATACTAACTATGTGACTGTAACTAATGACCCCTTATATTCTTGACATTGGAAAAAGTGAAGGTGCTACCTGTTCTCACCACATGCATGAAAGGTCAGGGTATAAGCAACAGTTTATGGTTGATTCTACCAACAACTTACGCATTCTTAATCATTTAAGACATATAAAACCTAGAACCATTTTTACTGGATTCCTCTAGATTTTGTATGCCACTCACAAACATGTTGATCATTTTTACCTCAATTCTATCAGTCACATACTTTTTGTTTGTGATTTGCATAGCGTTATGATTTTTAGAACTAAACACACCATATTGTAATAGTGTATGTATATATGTAAATGGGCTATACTCCTACCTTTTACTGAAATATACTTTCCTCTTTATTTTACTACCTGACCTCTCTTTCTTCATATTTATCTGTTTTTGTTAGAAAAAAATAATTACTGTATTTGTCTCATTGTTCCTTAACACAGCAACTTGAAAATTCTTATGCAATCATTTGGAGGTGGTTCTTATAGGAGAAGGTGTCAGGCATACACAAAACATTGATGAGATGTTTCCCTCTGTGAGTGCCAGAGGTTCAAGTCTACTGAAGTTTTCTGAGGGTGATGTAGAACACATTTTCAGTCTGTCGCACCTGGGAGTGATGAATCTCCAATGTTTGTCTTCCTACTCCCATCTGTCATTGTCTGAGAACAGCTCTTTGGGGTATTCCTTCCCTGGCACATCTTCGTGGCCCCATGTGTGGCCTGAAAGAAAGCCTTCAGATGGGAAATCTCAGGTGTGTATAGTAGAATACTATCAGCATGTAATGACATGGTGAATGGCCATGGGGCACAGTGTGTGTGTTTGTGTGTGTGTGCTGTTCATCTGTCAAGATCTTCTGTTCCTTTATTGACATTCTTGCCAATGAAAAAAATATTCCTGTTACAAAGTTCTTTGAACTTACATTCATTTCTTCAAATCACTCACGACTCTGGTCAATTTTGATTAATTTATGGAACTATATGGTAGATATGCAATGATATGCTGGAGTCAGCTCACACCAGCTCCCACTAGCTCATTGTTTTGTGAAACTGTTAATATCACATTAACACCCTGAAGCAGCTTGTGGTGGTGGGGATATTTACAACACGGAAATTGGCAAACACCACAAGACTTGCTCTTTCCCTTCAATCTCGCAGTCCCTTTGGAGAGCTGGTTGTAGAGCTCAGCTGCGTTGTGAGTTTGTTTTGTGTCACTAGTGTGGGAACACCCTCATAATCCTCCAGGCAGTGCCATAGACTGCTAGGTCTTCCTATGACCACATCTACTCTCTGGCTGTTGGAGGCAATTGAGAATGATTGCTCTGACTGTGAGTAATACCTGCCAATTATTATTGTGATATTGAACTGGGATATTAGTCTCAGCAGAGTGGACACTGACTACTTCCTGGCAGTAATTAGGACACAGGAACCATTGCAACTTGAGGCCACCATGTCGTCAGTGGTCAGTGGAGAGGTAGGTCATTCGTCACCTTAATTGCTCTGGGGAAAGAACATTTATCTAGTACCTCTTAGTGCTGAATAACATTAAAACCTGAATATTATCTAAGACTCAGAGTAGAGAAGGGGAGACAATGAATGCTGAGGCAGAACTTTCATGTCTGAAGAACACACTGATTATTATTTGAATACTTTTTACACAGATTTTTTTTTTTTGTGTGTGTGTGAAACCCAACAAAAAGCAAAAGGTTCTCTGAACTTCATCGCCAATAAATCTTGTGATTTCGAATATCGGTGGTGGCTTGCCAATGGCACCCACCGATTGTGAAAACAATCATGACCTTAAGATGTATCGCTTGAGGTAAAACCTCAGCAAACAGTATCACCAAGGAAATAATGTGCTACCGTATTTGTCTGTGAATGAGTGGAAGGGAATGAATGAACTCTCAGGGAGAATAAAACAACCTCTGGGGGAAAAGACCCGAGGCATCCAGATTCCAGCTGGTTTGCTACAGTCTGATACAGTCACACACTTCCCAAACCACACTTTGATAATTTACTCTCAAGTGTCTGACACACACGCTGTAGAGAAATGCAACAACAGCCTCACCACAGGTACGTTTACAACTCCACTTTCACTCACAGATATGCAAAATAATGTTCTGACTGTGCAGGATTTTTGTGACACTGTCCGAAACCTAGAGGAAGCAGATACATTGAAGTGAGTACAGGTGTTTCTTTTTGGGGCCTGCTGAGTATGTTTATGTGTGTTTCCAAGGGTGAGGCTGTACACAAAGCTTACCATTTAGGAAGGTTTAAAAAAAAAAAAAACGTTGCTTGGATTTCAAACATGAGTAGCAATTTTGTATCAACCTTTGAAATTCCTGAAAAATATCTCTACTTGGAATGTTGTAGAGTGGTGACTGTCAAGTATAACACAAAAGTCACAGCTGGGTAATAGAAAGGTCATCTGCTTCAAATAACCATTGGTGGTCCTTGTATCTGCAACTCAGTGAACCAGGAGCCCCCGACTTCTGCATTTAAGCTATCGTAGTTCTACCGGTGTGGCCAGCATGTTGTTGATCAGCAAAGGTCACTGTTATTTCTGCTTCTAAATCAAGATCAGAATAGGAACAATCCACGCATGCTCACGTTTAATTGATTTTTAGTTTCATTTTAACAGAAAATTGCATCTCAAAAAGGCTCATTGGATGACATATATAAGACATAAATAACTGACTCTCAGGACAGTGTTGATGTTTTTGAATGTAACATTTCGGCCCTGAAATTTTTCTAAGGAAAAGGTGAAATTGGAAGAACCAATAAATAGAAACTTTCTAACTTGTGTAATGCAAGCAACTAGTATCAAGAATCACAGTTTTGAAATCCTTTCCCAGTACTTTGTGATCTCATTTTCCTGTACAACGATGTACAGGTATTATAAACAAAGAAATTTGAAAATTTTGAGAATATGACTCATTACCTCATTAGTGTGATTACTCATTAGTGTGATTCACAAGCAATGACTGACCACTAGGGGTCTCAGCATGTGCAATTATAACATGAAACATCCAAGAGGACTTATAAGAGTTATTTTTTTTATAGGTTGATACAAATGAAATTTTACAATTTTAAAGTGAATCTCATATGATACACCCCCAAATTGTGCATCGATTCTGTATGGGTAAGACGGATCAGAAGGGAAAGATATCTGCCACTATGCTTTGTGACCTGAGTTCAGCCTGAGTTTGGTTCCCAGACAACATGGTGAAAGGGGAGAACCAACTCTCATAGTTGTCTCCTGAAAGTGACAAGTGTTCCATGCTATGTGTCTAACATGGACACCACACACACACACACAAATGCACACACACCTACACACACACAGACACACACACAGAGAGACACACACAATGTAATAAAAATTAAACTGTGCGTTGAGACATTATGTTATAATGGCTTTGAAAACTGTCTGCAGAGAGAAAGGTGTGCCTCACAAGTGGAGGAAGCTTGCCATGATTCAGGGGCTTCCAGTCAGTAGGACACCTGTGTTTCAGGGGAGTTAAAAGGCGATCAGAGTGCTACTGGTTCCTGGTGGCATTTTACAGATCATTCTTTCAGTAACAGGAAAAAGAAAGCACCTTTTGTCATTCAACATAAAGAATGGTGGTTTGAGAATGGAAAGTCCAGTTTCCCATTAAAGCAAATAACTAGGAAACTTGCATTATTTTCTTCAAACCAAGTGACCTTCAATGTTTGTTTCCCTCCTTAGTTTGGCCTTTTAAAAATATCTTTTAAAAATTACTTTTATACTACTGAGTTATTTGCAGTTAAATTGAAAACACTAGGCTACTGTGCAAAGTGAGGTTTGGAATGAGTAAGTGCTGTCTACCCTAGGATGTTAGGGAGAATGGTAAAAGTGGGTTTCAATGCTTGCTTTGTTGATTCTCCAGTAGTTTTTACATGATAGGAAACAGTGAAGAAGAAAACAACAAGAAAGCAAAAAAGTGCTGTGTTTAGACTGGTTATCAATTAAGTATCCCCTACCCTAATGCAATTACGGGAGATGAGACGAGTTTTGAACTTTTGCTTTGCTCTGTTTTCTGAATATTTTTGTGTATGTAATCAATATCTTGGAGGTGGGCCCAAGTCTAAATATAAAATTCTCTTATGTTTCATAGAAGACCAAAAGCAATTTTTAAAGAGCATTCTGAATAATTATGTGGTTGAAGAGAAAGTTAGTATTGTGAATTTTTTTCTGCTTCCCTTGTGTTGGCACCCAGATTTTCAAGTTGGGGTCATTTTGGTAGATATTTGGGGTTGCTTTTCTCTACATGTATTTATTAATAGGTTGACAATAACATATTTATTAAAGGGTAGTTCCCTCCAAGAGAACCCTTAATTTTAATCCTCATGGTTACTGCATTGGGTTTTTGAACTAGTAAGGTATCCCTTCTGTTGTGATCATGAGTTCCTTTGTTAGACTCATAGCCATAGACGACAGTTCTGTGGAACTGCAGTTCCATACCTACCATCCTCAACGCCTGCCAAGCTCTGTTCTAAAGGTCCAAGCAAAAGTCTTAGAAATGGTTCTTATTGTCTCCATCCTGGATTGTGGGTGCCAAGAGAAAGACGCCTTTGATTCAGGCTGCTTTTGTTGGAAGCCTTCTCCTGAGGCTGGGTGTGAGCCAGCCTCTCAAGCCACTTGTCTAACGACCGAGAAGTGCTTATTTTCCCCAAGTTTGCTTCATAAAAACTGGCTTTTGGCAAAATAAAAAAGCAACAGATTTCCCTTGCAGCCAAGGTCAAGGCAGACGCAAGGCTCCACGAAGAGACCACATTCCGTCTCTGAGTCATGGGGCAATGATGGAAGTCATAAATAACTTGACATTTTCTTTTCACTAAGTTGTCTCATTTTAGGGCTCTCTTTCATGAAGAAGTTGATGAATTATTATGCCCATTAGTATCTGAAATGATGTAATGGCACTCTATCTGTCAAATCACTAAAAATTACTTGTGTTAAGGGCACAGTATGTGTCCCTAGCCTTTGCTCAAAAAATATTTGGCTCTTTATTTAAAGACAATGTACCCTCAAAGCACAAAATAAATGGAAGGTAAAAAAAAATCTAGAGGCACATTCTGTGTAGGACAGATGAATTAAATGTGTAAAAATTAGATCTAGAAATTAATCATTGTGGATAGTTATTTTTGGATTAATTCAGATAAAAATGTTGTATTAGCATATATAGCTGTTGGTCATTGCTGATTATCAAATAATATGTTAATGAAAGAAATAATTGTCCCCAGGGCCCAAATACATTTTTCTCAAATGTAGGGATAGCTTGTAGTAGAGCAGAAGCAACTCATATTAGATGAAAGAATCTAAGGAATGAAAATATTCACACTCATATTTAAATATGAATTTTAAAAAAGAAACATTGTATAGCAGATAGAGTTTGGTTATGAGACTCACAAGTCTTTTCCATGTATCTTCCTACAACTTATGAGCTGTGTAGCTTTGGACCATTCACTTTAATATCTTTAAGCTTGCATTTTCTAATGCATAAAATAAGGATGGGAAAATAGTGCCTACCTAAAGGGTTTCTAGGAATATGTAAGGTAGGCTTAACTCACAGAGTATACATTTTTCTAAGCTATTATATCTTAGTTGTTCCAGTAGGTTATAGATTGAGGTATATTCACTTTGTCATGTCAGAAATTTTAGTTTGTTTTAAGATTTTCAAATAACCTTGGAATGAACATTTTTGCATATAAACCTTTTTCTTTGGTTACTTGGCTTATTTCCTTGGAATATAGTCCTACGAAAATTGCTCCCAGGTCAAGCATTTCTAGAGTTACAGCAATGTTTTGAAATTCTATTTTGGTTCCCCTGACCAAGAGTGAAGGGGTTTATTTCCGGACAGGAGGCTCTTATTGCATTGCAAATAGTCACAGGAACGTGGCTTGTTTTCTGTGGAGTGACCCACACCCAGTGGTCTCTTCTCTTGGTTGCTGGCCTTTCAAAAGGCCAGCTAACAAGCTGTTAGACGGCTGCCCTTTGAAAGGGCAGATCCCAGACTGCATTCCCAGACCAGAATTGCTTATTTGTTCTCGCCTGATATTTTTGTTCTGCACATGCGAGAAGGTTTTCAGATTGGTCCTAGCATTTGTCCCTAAGAGCTGTGAGGGTTTCAGGTAGCAGAAAATAAAGACAGACATGTCATCAATATGTCTGTTATGTAATGTTGCCCTCCATTACTTCATGTTTGCCACACATTTATTTTCCTTAAAGGGGATAATTGAAAAAGGAAAAAAAAAGACATTAGCTAGCATTTACAAATGATGTATATGTGTCACCACTCTATCCATCTGTTATCTGTCAATTATTTTTCCATCTATTATTAACTATTTTCCATCTTCTATTGTCTATAATCTATCTATCTATTTTATAATCTCTATCAATTATCTCTGTTTATTAACTATTTAGTTAAGAAATGTCAATAAAATATCAAATATCAAGAAATATAAAAAATAACAGCAATGAGAGTCTTAAATTTATTTCATAATGAAAGAATGTAAGAGAATTCAGGGTGATACTTTCATACATGGAGCAGAAAGCATTACAAAAGACTGAGCTGAATTGAGTTACGAATAACTGATCATCTGTTCTAGTAGTGATCATCAGGGATGTGGTTCTCGTGGGGTTGAGCTGAAAGAGTTTCAGACTGGGTTGGTTGTCAGACTTTTGAGATTAAAGTCAAAGGAAACTTTCTCACAGGTCAATAACCTTTTAAACAAAACTCCATTTTTACCCAGTCTGTTTTACCCTGGAATTTTGCTTCTGGTGAAGAAGCATTTCGATTAAGAAACCAAACCATGCTGTACCTGGACTCAGTTTTCCCCTGACTGCGCCAAGCTGAAGCAAGTTGATTCTCTGTATGTCCCAGTGCTGGTTCAGATTGGCTGTTCTCCAGTCATAACAGGCTGCGATTTGCTACGCCTGTCTCTGCAAGAGTCTTCTTTGTCAGTCACACAAGTGGAGGGACAAGAGTTTTTTTTTTTTTTTTTTTTGTAGGAAAGATCTTTGATGAGCGTGAGCGTGATAGTGGTAGAGACATATCATTTACATTTTATTTCTTCTGCTCTTTATCATACATTTCAACATTTGTTTCAGATTCATTTGTATAGTCTCTGTAGCTTTTAATCAATTCAATGACATAGATTTTTTATACTATCACTCCTACTAGCTGTAATTATTTACTTATTCATTAGATTTATTTTAAATACATTTTTAATTAAAATAGGATTATGTTACTTTTCTTCTTCCCATTCCTCCTTTGAGCAACTCCCAGGTACCCTCCCTCCAACCCCTCCTATATCCCCTACTCTCAAATTGATGGCTTTTTTCTTTATTGTTTTTACAAGTATATATTTATATATGCACAAATATAAGAATACAATCTGTCAAATCTGTTCTTAATGTTGTCCAATACAAAGTGGTCAAACCTAAAATTAAATATCCCCAAACAACAAAAGTAGACACAGTAGGTTTTAGTTGTAATTATTACTAACACTGCTATTGGCACTTCAGTACTAGCCTTCACTTTATTGTTGTCAGGGGGCCACCATACATTAAAGTACTAACATAAGTTTTTTCCATTCTACTTCATGAAATTCATCATGACTTTTGGGTTAGATGTAATCACTTTCATTTCACACTTTTGGGAGCAGAGTCAAGAGTCTAGCTATTTACTGCTAGTAGGGGAACTACTATCACAATAAGAAACATGGAAGTTTGCAAATTGAGCAAACCCAAACTCACATCATTGTTGTTTAATTTGCAAAAGGTCACAGAGCCATGGAAGTTGGAGCCTTTGTCTCTAGACACCCAGATGCTCCTAGAAATAGAATCCAAATCTGTGTTTCTCAAGCTTCCAAAACATTGAAATTGTATAGGGTCTTGTGAAGGACTAGATTCCAGTTAATACATTTGGCCTGGGCTGTGGAATTCTGCATTTTTGTCAAGGTTACAGCTGAGTTGAGTTTCTGGTTAGATAATCAATAGAACCAGCGCAAAAGCCAGTGTCCAGGGTTGCCAGGAAAGTCAGAGTGCTGCTTCCCTATATACACAGAGGCCACTTGGCCAATGCCAAGTTCTTTGGAACTGGTAACCAAATAAATAAAATCCACAGCTCAGGCCTGCCAAAAAGCCAAAATGTAAAGGCACTTGTCACCAAACCTAGGGACCTAATTTTGATTATGGAACTCACATGGAGCAAGAAGAGAACTGGCTCCCGTGAGTATCCTCTGAGTTTCACATGCGTGCCTTTGCATTTGTACCACCCC
The DNA here is from genome assembly GCA_907164525.1 of Lophiomys imhausi. Classification (NCBI taxonomy): domain Eukaryota; kingdom Metazoa; phylum Chordata; class Mammalia; order Rodentia; family Muridae; genus Lophiomys; species Lophiomys imhausi. The sequence goes on from CAJQZJ010001085.1 coordinate 79,143, forward strand.
AGCCCCTAATAAATGAGTACATAAGTAAACAAGTAAATATAAGTCCGCTTATAGCCTCTCTGCTAAAACAACTGCTAATCTTCACATTATAAGAGGAAGCTTCACTTTCACCAGACGTGAGATTCTTCTTTGTGACACTTCCTTTTAATATTTATTTAATTTTTAATACAATTTAATTTTATTTAAATAAAAGGTAAAATTTCGTTTTATAGAGGTGAGTAGTGAGGGAAAGGGCAGTTGGCTTTCCTTGAATCCAGTGAGTAGTCACAGATTTCAGTTTTGTTTTCTTAGATGCAAAAAAAGCATTCCTAACCTGTTTTTGCTTTTCTTGTTGATTAGTCTGAATGATATAATTTATTATGTTTAGAAGCCTTCAGTAGAACACTGAAGGTCAATGGTCAGTAGAACACTCCATTTTGTGTGTGTGTGTGTTCATGTACATGCATGTCTATGTGGTGCAGATGTGTGCATGATACTATGTGCACATGTGTGCATGTGTATGCATATCTATATAGTGTATACATATATGCATATGATGCTGTGTGTGCACATATGTGTGTGGGGGGGAAGAGAATGACACTGGGTGTTATCCAATATCACTCCCCATCTTATCCTTTGAGACAGGTTTCTCTCACCATTGTCTCATAGGTTGTGTATACTAGCTGGCTAGTGAGTCCTGGGGGTCCACTTGTCTCAGCACCTCACAGCCAGCTCCAGGGTTACAGATATGTGTGATCATGCCAGGCTTTTATGTGGTGGTTGGTATATAAGCTCAGGCCCTTATGCCTGTGCAACAGGTACTTTACCAAATGGGCCATCTCCTCAGCCCTTGAACTCTTTGTCCATGTTCCCTAAGGTTGCCCATGAAATTAATAGTATCATGTCAAAGAGATTTTAGACATTGCATGACATAACCCATTCCTGGAGATTGTCAGTACACAGAGCAGTACATCCATTTCACGCATTGTTTTCTTCAATGATCTGGCCCTGTTTTATGAAACTCATGAGTTTATAGCTTAGATTATATGACAGAGGTGTTGAAGCTGTGCTGTGTTCCCTAGAGTCAAGACTAGGCATTGATACTTGACTGTTTTCAAGCACAGCATGAAGTAAGAAATGAAGCAACAACCCTCAGCTTCCTGCTCATGCTTCTTGCCTCTTGCTACTCTTTGTTGTTAAGGAAGTCAAATATTATATTTACCAGGATTAAGAATTCGTCCGTGTACATAAATCAGTTTACATCAGGCTCTCTCTAGGAATATACCTAGTTTTCTGCTTTTGCATATTGTAGCAATCAGCAAGTCTCTGATCTTTCTGGCTACCAGAAAACTCAAATATTTTCTCTTGAATAGTCAGGAGTAGTGGTGGTCCAAAACTGAAATGGAATGATACATATCCAGGTATTATATTGTGTTTACACATAGAAAATGATCATTTTGATATTATTTTAGGGTTATTATTCTTGGGTGAAGTGCAATACTCATGAAATATATGCACTATTTAAAGCATATTTACAATATTAGCAAATTATGTGATGAATTTCTCAGAGTTGGCCATCCTGCTACCCTTCTCCCTTCAGTGTTTTGTTTATCAAATATTTTTCCAGTTTGCATCAGGTTTTGAGGTGATCCTTTTCCAAGAATTGTTACAGTATTTCAGGAAAAGTGGACACATTGAAAAATTCCATGGAATTCCTTTAATATAAGTCAATAAAGGTCATGCTGAATGAATCATATTACTGATTAATGCCTATTAAAGTAATGGCTATTTTTCACTCATTGGAAAGAATTTTGGCACAAAAATAAGGTAATTTGGGCATTAATTTTATTTCCTCCAACTTTATGCTTTTAGATAAGACATTATATCTATGTTCCTTACTTTTCCTTTGGCATTGCAAGTTTCCTTTAAGAGGTGACAAAACACTGCTTGAGAATCAGCTCCTTGATTCTAGTGACACCATGTATGTACATTAAAAATGGCTTCCTCTTCTCCGAGTCTCAGTTTAACTGTTAGGAAAAACTGTGTTGAAATTGACTTAATGCTTTTATTCCTTTTCCAGGTTTGTTAGATCCAGAATTCTCAGTTTTAAATCATATCACTGTATAACTTTGTCCCTCTCTCTACTGATGTTCTTATGAAGGCAAGAGCCAATAGAATATCTTTTTATATACATGCAAGTATATAGGTAGATAAATATAGATACAGATGGAGAATAGATGGATAAATGAAAAGGAGGTAGGTGGAGGGTTTATTGGGGGAATTGATTCCTAGGATTATGTGTGCTAAAGAGTCACATGAAGGTCATCAGCAAGGGGAAAGCTCAGGTGTGAAGACCAGAAGCAAGGAAGTTGATAGGAAAGTCTGAGAACCCAGGAAACTGCTGGACAATATCTCAGAATTCAAGAGCTAGAGAACTTGGAATTTTTATATCTGAGGGGTAGGGAGTAAAGATGTTGTAGCTTTAGGAGAAGAAGGAACATTAAGGATCATCATCCCTCTGCCTTTAAAGCTGGCTCAGCCAATTGGATTGTAGCCACTCGCATTGAGGGTGGGCCTTCCCCATCTGTCCACTGCTGCACAGATTTGTCACATTCATAGCGACACTCCATAGCACACTAGCTACGTAGCCATCTCTTCATCCAGTCAAGCTGACAGGAAGTTCTCCATTACTGATAACTTCCACTCCCAGGAGAAAATCTTAGTTTTGGAAAATAATTCCATCTTTAGGGAAAATAGAACTGACAAATAACTTCCAGGAGGTTATTCAAGTTAATGTGATAATTTATGAATAAACAAAGTTCCAACCAAACTATTGTGTAAGTTCAATTAGAAATAGGGATTTTGTTTGGTCTGTCTCAAATTTCTGTACCCAGACCAGTGGTCCAACAGAGTTAGGTGAATGAATGTATTTTCTTATATCAGAAAGATTGGGTGGAAAACGTAGTAATGGAGAACTGGTTTCCTGAGTAATCTTGCATCCTAGAAGTTTATGGACATTATAATTTGTGGTGATAAAGGATGCTCAAAGAAGTTAGTGTTAATGTCTGGAGGCTGACGATGACTAGCTTCCCTCAGGGACTGAGATCAGCATGATGATTCTAAATTAGGGATTGTCTTCCCCCGCCTCACACTGTCAGAGTTGAGAGCATATGAAATCACAGGGGATGACAATGTCTTTTTCACTTTAGTAGGGATGGCTAAATCACCATGGTGATTACTAAAATTATGACATAGCCTCATGAGACATGTGAGCAGAGATTTCAGAATTGTCAGTCATGAGTTTTCAAGCACACAGTCCATAATAAAACCAAAGAATATTTTCAGTATTCTTTTATCCATCAGAGTCACTAGAAAGATTAATGTTCAAAAAAAATGAACAAACTGCTGGGCTTAAATGAGCTCTTTATTGTTTTGGTCAGTTCAAGGTATGTTATAACTTTGTACTTCAGTGGTTTTTCACCACTCAGAAAATAATAGCTAGACACCTCAGAACTGGGTTTGAATGGCTTCTGGTGTTTTATAGACTATCTCTCATCTTACATCATTTTGTGTTCATTTTGCACAGGCTTCTGACAATTTAGGTATAGAAATTCTTTTGCTATTCATTATTTCAGAACAAGTTCTATGCATTGTTTTCCTGTCTGGACCCTTCTCATTCCTGAGAGTCCCAGTGAAATGACACCAATCTGAAGAAGCTTTTGTCAACCATTTTCTCCAAAGAAGCCAGCCCTCCATGGTAACAGTCAATTCATATTCTTTGTTTCCTTACATAAACACTATTTTAATTCTAAAGGATCATTTATCTAAATAAACTTGCTTATCACCACTCTTTACATCACTAAAGTGTAAATTCTATACTGGAAAGGATAAAACAAGATCTTATATTTTTCAATGTGTCCTATTCTGTGTTTGATCCTCACTAGAGAACATTTAGGGTCTTTATGCAAGGACTAAGAAAAAGGAAACCACCCCATCAATTATTGATTTCTTTAGGAGTAGGAAATGTGTATGCCGATATGGTCCATAAACTTCTCCAGTGCACCTAAGGGAACAGGAACATAGACTTCTTTTCCAGTCAATGAGACACTTTGCCCTAGTGGTGATGCCTTGTAGGCCCCCAGTGTATGAGGAGGCTCTTGTCCCTCATATGACTGTGGAAATGGGGCGGGGGAATGTTATGTAGGGACATTCCATTCCAGAAGAGTGTGATGGAAGGGATAGTGGGTAGAGGGTGGGAGGGTGAGACTAGGAAGGGTGGAAAGAGGACATTGTGATGGAGATGCAACCTGATGTAAATATTAAATAAATAAATATTAAAAAAATAAACTTCTCAAAGCTGTACTCCATCTATAGCTCTGATATCATTTTGTTTGTGAATTACTTTCTCAGATCTTTAGAACAACACAGGTTAGACTGTATACTCCTAAATAAGTTAGCTTAACATCTTTCCTTTCTTTGGCTATTAGACAGATAATCAAAATATGGCTTTCTTTTTAAAAACTTTTTATTGGTTCTTTACGAATTTCACTTCATGCTCCCCAATCCCACTCCTCTCCCTGTCTCCTCAAACCTGTTCTCTACCCTTGCAACCTCTCTCCCCCCCAAAAAAAAGAGAAAAAGAAAAAAAATCTCGTAGAAGCTGTAGTATATAACAGTGTGCCCCACTTTCCCTCCATACTTCTTTACTTTCAAATGTTCATTGCAATGAATCATTGGTCTGGTTTGAGGCCTCTGGCTTCTGCTACACTATCAATACTGGAACCTCACTGGGACTCCTCTTGGATATCCTGTTGTTGCCCTGTGTCATGGAGCTCTTGTAGTTTTGGATCTGTAGGAATGGCCCCTTTACACACTCCAGAAGCCTTTAAAGGCTAGACTCACAACTAAAAATATAAGAATATATGGTTCTCTTAAGATTTTATTGAAAGATTAAATGAAATAATAAAAATATTATATATTTTTACTGAATTTGAACTGGCAAAGGCTAAGATGCATTTTCTTAAAGATACTAGTCATGCCATATATCTAATAATGCTAAAGATGTTTATGAAGCCAAATCTACAAGTCATATTTTTCTCATGTAAAGAGTAGAATTATTTGTAACTAAGGGTTAAACACAAAAACCATATGTGAGTATATGTAAATGGTATGTCCTCCCTAAAATTAAGAAAAAAGACAAAATAGACCCATATTTATCATCTTGCACAAAGCTTAAGTCCAAATGGATCAAAGATCTTAACATAAAGCTTGACACACTAAATCTAATATAAGAGAAAAGGGGAATAAACCTTGAACTCATTGGCACAGGAGACAACTTCCTGAACAGAACTCCAATAGCTCAGGCTCTAAGACCAACAATCAATAAATGGGACCTCATGAAACTGAAAAACTTCTGTAAGGCAAAGGACACTGTCATTCGAACAAAATAACAACCTACAGATTGGGAAAAGATCTTTACCAACCCTACATCTGACAGAGGGCTAATATTCAAAATTTACAAAGAACTCAAGAAATTAAACACCAAGAAACCAAATAATCCAATCAAAAAATGGGGTAGAGAGCTAACTCGTGAATTCACAAAAGAGGAATCTCTAATGGCAGTAAGACAGTTGAAGAAATGCTCAACATCCTTAATTATCAGAGAAATGCAACTCAAGATGGCTCTGAGATTCCACCTCACACCTGTCAGAATGGCTAAGATCAAAAACTCAAATGACAGCACATGCTGGCGAGGGTGTGGAGAAAGGGGAACCCTCCTCCATTGCTGGTGGGAGTGCAGACTTGCAGTACTTTTTGATCTTTTAAATTCTCAGATCATGTACAAAGTGACTCTATTGTCATATTTAGCATTGTTGTAGCATAATTTTCAGCTGGTCTCTTTGGTTCCCAGGATACAAAATTACTAGCTGCTTCATGAAATCTAGAAAGCCAACACAAGTGCTGTCATAGGTAGCCTATAGACTTTAAAGTTCTGAATAAAATATAGCAAGTGTTTTATAAGCAGAGAGATGGAATTGGAAGAGACAGACATTGATAACCTATGTGAATCTTACTTCTTGAGCTTTTTTTCTGAAAGCGTTTCAAGGTTGTTTTCTCCAGTCCATTAGTCTCCTGTGAAGACAAATGAAAATTAACTACCTTCTCATAATTGAGGAAAGAGGTGGAACAGGCTGTTCTGTTTCACTATTATCTATCTATCTATCTATCTATCTATCTATCTATCTATCAAGGAACAATGAATCAAGTCATGGGTTAGTACTTGAACTTGAATCATCTTGACCAATAATCAATTCCCTGTCTCATCTTGAAAAACTTCACAAAAACTGGAAGCAGTCCTACCTATGACTTACATAGAAAGATTGTTTTCTAGCCTGTTATGTCTGGTCATACTTTATTTTCCTGTTTGTCCTAGTTAGGATTTCTATTGCTGCAATGAAATGCCATGGCCAAAGCAACTTGGGGAGTATAGGACTTATCTGGCTTCTGCTTCTAAATCACTGTTCCTCATCAAAGGAAGTCAGGACAGGAACTCAAACAGGACAGGAACCTGGAGGCAGGAGCTGATGCAGAGGCCACGGAGGGATGCTGCTTACTGGCTTGTTCCTCATAGCTTACTCAGTCAGCTTTCTTACAGAATCCAGGAGCACCAGCCTAAGGGCGTCCCCACCCACAATGGACTGGACCCTCCCACATCAATCACTACGGAAGAAAATGTCCTGTAGCTGGATCTTCTGGAAACATTTTCTCAATTGAAGGTCCCTCCTTTTAGTGACTCTAGCTTGTGTCAAGTTGTAAACCGAGCCACCACACTATTGATGTGCTGATGAGTAAATTATATGGGAATGGAAACAGCATTTTACAGGCTCCTGACAAACCAGCAGAGGGTACATACGGACCTTTCCATTAGATCACCTGGATGTGTATGACTACACAAGTTTTAAAGGAATCCTTGACATCATTGATCTTTTCTACTGTTTTTTTAAGATAAATATCTCTATTAAATATATATTATCATATATTTCCACTCTAATTTTGCTAAATGAAGCTTTATTTATTTTGCCTTTACCTGTTTTCCTTGGCAACCTTGAATAGTGTTGGGTTGTTCCATTATAGGGGATTATTAACATCATGATATCTGAGAACACTTAGGGTATTTCTTCCCTGGTTCCACTGGTCTCAGGAAAGTGGGATCCTACAGCAAAACATATCTCTCTGACCTGAGAGAGGGCTTGTCCTTTCCCTGGCACTTCTGAGAGCTTGGTCAATGGATATATATTTGTGCCTTTTCCTTTCCTGCTAGAGGTGAGGCCAGTTTTTTTTTGTTTGTTTGTTTGTTTTGTTTTGTTTTTAACCAAGATTTAATACAGTGCCTGTGAAAGGAGGAATATACATTGAATCACTGAAAGGGGAGTACAGAAAGATTTCCTTTCTCGACCTATCAGCTGCTACCATCCTGTTTGTTAACTCTGCCATTGCTACCTGAACAGGCATTCCCCACGCAGGTCACATCTTCTTGATAATAAATCCTACACAATTGAATCTTGCTGTCTTGTTTCCCTGCAAATTTTCTATTTGAAGCAACTTGCCTACACACCAGGACCTTTTCTATAAAAACATGCACAATATCCAAAGTTTGAAGTGATCATTCCTTCATGTCTTCCTGTGATGATTTGTTCCTTTCTCTAATTTGGAGTAAACTCCTTGTGGAGTAAACTCCTTGTGGTGGCTGTTGAATTAGTTAGCTTACTTTGCTGACTCCCCATGACGGAACTGAAATTCTTGTTTTAAGACTGTAGCTTTAGTGCATTCAGCCCATGTGTGCTTTTGTATGGCTCACGAACTAAGAAGACTAATATTCATATTTTTAAATAAGAGTGTCAAATGTTAGAGAGACTGTTGTCCTTTTGGAAAATGAAAAGAGTTGTTCAAAAGTGTGTTATATCTTCATTGGTATATGAAATAATCTGATTAATGTGGAAATCTAACATTTATAACATTATCATATTCAATGACACATCTTGTGGTTTCAATTTTTTCATTTCTAAACTTCCTGCTGTTTCTATCAGACTTTTGAAAACAAAGAAAATGAGGAAATGTGTAAAATTCTAAGGACCTCCCAACTCTTTACCTTATTACCCGTGTTTCAGACTTTCACCACCAGACATTTAATCTTCTTGTTGTGTGGCTTTTCCTGGGGAGACAAATATCTGTTTGTGCCAGATGTGGCACCCACAACAGACCAAAACCAAACAAACAAATAAACAAAAAGCAAAAAAAGAAAAGAAAACAAAACACAAATAAAAACACAAGTGTAGCTTGGTGAACCAGTGATTTTAAGTAAAACTGCTTATATTAGCATGGACAACTTCTGGGCAGCTATACTTCTGAAGAAGAGCCCCCTCCTAGAAATTGTTTACAGCTTATATATTTCCTTCCCAGCAATTCTTAATAAATTATATGCCCCCTCCCAGAAATTTTTAATAGTTTATATATCTTGCGGGTAGGGATTGTACACCTGGTCTCTATCTGTGGTCCCATGGGTCCCAATTCATGAGCTACTTAATGAGCCATCCTGTGAATCACCTTTCCATAAGGGAACATTAATGGGCACCATATTGTGAAGGTCTTATTGGGTTCTTTGATTTCAAGACTGTAATGGCTGTCCTGCCAAGTTAGAAGAGTTTCGTAGTGCATTTTCACAAAGTTGTATGAATTGTTCAGGTCACTGAACTTGAAACTTTACCATGTAGGAATCATGTGAATTTCTCATTTTAGAGAAGTTCCTGGCTTCTCCTGAGAGGCTTCTTCTCTCAAGATGCTCTCTGTCTCTGAGGCTCACCTACCTTAGTCCCACCTATATCTGTCTTTGCCCAATCTCAGTCCTCAGCATTTTATTCAACCAATCAGAGACAATGTAAGTAACAGACAGCAAGCAGGACAAATTCATTAACATTTAGAAGGCTTAACACCCTCCCATCAATTCCTTCCATTTGTCTAATAAAAAGGCTAAATTAAGAACAATTATGAAGCAATCCAGAAAACCATATATAAAAGCTACATATATAATGTTTAACCTATTTGTGTCAGGCAATCTTGAAGAAGAAAAAAATAATCTACCTATCTTGATGTGTCTAAAGGTCTGAACTTAAATAATTTCTATCATATCTTATATTTATAAACCTAAAGATTTAGACTTGAAAATATCATTTTAAATCCTAAACATCTCAAGTTTAATTGAAAATTTATAACTATTATGCCTTCAACCCAATCAAAGACATAAGAAGGATAAAGTTATTAAGTGAGTAGGAAGCATAGGAGAGCAGCTTCCAAAAAGAAAAATGACAGTTTGTTGCCTAGACAGTCCCAAATATCTCTCGACACTAAGATAATAGGATAGATTATTAATCTACTCCTATAGATCCTTGTTATTAATACAAAATTTAGGTTATAGGCATATGAGAATGATAGGAAAAAAGGGTAGATTTTTGAATCTACTCCTATAAAACTTTGTATATTGATACAAAATTAAGGCTATATTTTGATTAGTTATTGTACCCATGTAATTCTTAAAATTGCCATGTGAAGTTCTAGTCCTTTTGACAGCAACTATCACAAACTGTTTAGGATACTTAAGAAATGCAAGTTGATAGTCATTCAGACTTGTGATTTTATTAGGATAATTAAGTTAGTTAATCTCAGATGTTTTCTAAGTTAATCAGATATTAAGTTGTTAGAGACAAGCAACATTTGTTTATTCAATGGATATGGATAGATGGTCTTCAAAAACCTCAAGAGATCTGTAGAATATGGCATTTAAAGACATTTTATTATTTTAAAAATTCTTTGACATGAGACTGTCAGCTCCTGACAGTTCCCATTGTATTTGGAAGAAGATGATGAGCATAAAAAAAAAAAAATCTCCATCAGGAGATAATTCTTACTGGGCAAAAATGCCCCTCCTCTCTCAACAGACTATATACAGTCCAAAGATGGGCCAAAGCGTCAACGCAGGTAAATTGATGGTCTGATTCTGCAAAGACAGAATGGGAAAATCTTATTTCCTGCTCCAAAACTAAGTCTGTGAGATATGCTTGGCCAGAAGACTGAAGATGATGCTCCAATGTTAAAGAAACTGGAGACTCTCTAGGAAGCCAGTTGTCTGTCATTTCATAGTTTTGGAAGTTGCTTGCTCTGTACTTCCTATTTATTCAGATATATTTATCCTTCTTAGGTTTCTCATGTGATTGAAGATTACATAGTTATAGCCTCACAGTAAGTTTTAAGCCATCTAGGAATTAAAAGGATGTTTTAAGGTTAAGATGATTTAGTTAATAATGTAAGTTAGGATAGAAGTTGAATTAGGTATAGATCCTTAAACTCATCAAAAGAGATATGTAATAGAATATATTTCCTAGTTGACTAATTAAATACATATGGACTGGTCACTGAGAATGTATGTCACACCTTTTAGTTTTCATCATTGTTTTTATTGTATTTATTGTCACTGTATTGTATTTACTGTTGTATTGTTATAAGAAAAGGAGCTTTTTGTTAGACTTAAAGGGGGAGATATTGGGGGAAGGTCTAATGACATTGCTTCGGATAGGCTGATTTCAATGTTGAGATCTGGTTACCGCCCATTCAGAGGCATTCTCTCTCTTTTTAAAAAAATACTTATTTATTTCTTCAGGTTACATCTCCATCACAGTGTCCTCTTTCCACCCTTCTCAATCCCGCCTTCCCATCCTCTACACCCTATCCCTTCCATCACACTCCTCTGGAGTGGAGTGTCCCTACATAACATTCCCCCCGCCCCAGTTCAGCAGTCACATGAGGGCCAAGAGCCTCATCATACACTGGGGGGTGAGGCATTCTCTTGATTGGTTAATAAAAGTCGCTGATGGCCAATTAGCTGGGCAGAAAGAATATAGGAAGGCAAGACTTCCTGAGATTAGAACAGGAACACTGCGCTTTACACAGAGAATCGCTCTTTCCTCTGGGAGACACAGAAGCAGATAGACATACTTGAGAATGCTGGAAGGTAATCACAGGCACATAGGGGTTTGGAATTAGGTGATCTGGGTTAACTTAGAGTAGCTAATTTGGACTCTGCCAGCTAAGGGCTAAGCATTAAAACATTAAAAGGTCTTGGTGTATTTAATTATTGGGGAAAAGACCACAGTGGCTTATAAACCCTCAGTCCAAGCAGTCCCAGGCCGTTGGACTCCTGGACTCCCCTTGAACCCAGGTGAATCTCCCACCAAGGTTGGTAATTCTACCAGCCTAATATAACAACTTATATTAGTTAACAGAGTTAGGTTACAGGTGGTGTAGGCCACCCTTGGTCCTGGAGCTCTTTCCCAGGACAAATCAGGCAACCTGCTGCTCTGCCAAGCCACTGGCTACTCTGCCAGCCTAATCTTACAGTTTATACTTACTAATAACTACAATTGATAATTAAACTTCAGTTTCAGAGTATAATTCATTCTTAGTTATATGTATGAAGATATTGTGGATATTCAGCAAGTCTGTACCCAAACTAAATTCAAAAATTTCTCTCATCTTGGTGTTTTGAAAATGTTTCTCTCTAGTCTCCATCTGCATGTTTACAGTGGGTACAAAAGTATCTGTAGAAAGTTTATTCACTGGGAATTTATTTTCAAGAAAGGCTATTTAATTTGAAATGGAAATTAGGGAGATGTTTCAGATATTGTTGTGAAGATTAAAATTTCTAGAGACCAGTGAAACAAATGCAGGACAAAGGCAAAAATCACATGCAAAGAGATGTCCCAGTTTTTTCAAAGCCACTGTGGTCCACGAGTGATGCTTCTTAGCTCAAGTAATTTAAAGTTTCATCTGTGTTATTGCAAGTCAGATTCTCAACTAAGAATAAAATGTCAAAGCCACATTCTAGTGTTTGAAGAAAATGCAGAATATGTATGACTATATGAGGACATAATTTAACTAGAGCATTATCTTTCTCCCTTCTATTCTGCTTCCTTTGCACCAGTTATGATAAGAAAGCTGGCCCTATATTAAAATGGAGACTTTGGCCACAGAATGATTAAATTTATTACTTATACACTAATAAGCTTCTACTAGTGGATACTTTGAGAAACCAGCATCTACCTCCAAACTTGTACCATGAAATTAACATATCCTGTAAAGCAAGACATGACTGCAACATAGTCTACACAACAAAGATAAAATGTAGGAAGAAGGAGATTGAGATTAAACTATTAATATAATTAGATTCATGAAATTACTCATGCTTTTGGAAAGTTAGCATGTGAATGGTGTATGTGTTGCAACATTTTGTCTCTCAGAGTTCTACCATGAAACTTAAACATTTTATGTTCTTGGATTCACCAGTGTGACATTATATCACCATTTTAAAGGTTAAAATATTTTGAGGATATATGGTATTGTTAAAGAGGTTTCCTATTTTGTTAAATTTTACACTTCTTTGGTTTTGGATTGTGTAATAATCTTATTCATGTATGTATAATTGAACAAAGAGAGCAGTGTTACTTAGTAATAATATATATATCATTTATTGAGGAACTATGTTTCAAGTAGTCTTCCAATGTGCTGCTGGTGTATTATTTTATCTACTACTTTTAGATCAAGATGAGGTAGATTACTATTATACAAATTAAAATGAGGCAAAGAGATTTGAGGACCTTGTCTGTGATTACATAGCTACCAAGTGTCATTCAGGACACAAACTAAGAGCAAGACTATGGAATCCTACATCAGCAGTCAATAAATGTATTGGGAAACCTGAGTATATGTCTCAACTCTATCAACTTTGAGTTGCATTTATTAAAGTTTTCAGTGCCTGTTCTAATGTGTCATGTGGATCAATATAAGACTTCCTGATATTTTTCCCCCTGAAAGTAACAGTAGCAGAATATTGTTAGAGCTTGCATATGTATTGAGAGGACTGGCCTGGGAAAAGGCAGAAGAATCTAGAGATTATTTAGAGGTTAGAATAACACTGGGGAAAGTTAGTTCCACTTTGTATAGGCAACAGAGATAATCAGTGTTCTAACTTGTTCTGGTTTATAGTTTTGATTACAGTTTAGAAATGGCTCATTTTAGTGGCCATTAGAGTCCGCTAATGCAGCTCTTTCAGAGGCTGGTCTTGAAGTATTATACAGAAAGGCAGAAACTACAGGTTAGAATTGTCAAATTTCTTGTGGTCCCAAGAAAGTATCCTAGCCCAAGCTCATTTTAAAAAATAAAGTATAAACATAGCTTCATCCATAAGACCTTCTTTAGTAAGTATTCAAACTACTCATAGTAGAGGGCAAAGAACACATTTTCTGGGGAGACTTTGGAGGCATTAAGCTGGAATCTCTCTCTTTTTTTTAAATTCTGGGGTATCTACCATTGTTAACATTGGAGTAGAAAAATATGGTCTATCTGATTGTAAATGGGCGTAATGGGGCACAATATTTAATATGAGAGAGATAATATAAAGGAAAAAGTTTCCTACCATACTTTTGATTCTAAGACACTCACTCTATAGTTAGAGGTGGAGGCTAGCCTTACATGCCAAGAAAATAATGCCAGGATGAATCTCCTGGCCCATTCAAAGCTGCCTTGGATGGAAACCCGTTTACCTGAGGTTTTGATCCTGTTCATAATTAATAAATCACATCAGGATGTCTCCAGCACTTGCACATGCTTAAAATTACCTTAGTTTATTGATTTTTAAATACAGTGGGTGCAATGGTTAATCTTGGTTTTCAATCCGACTGGATCTGAAGTTAACTAAGATTGAGTCTCCAGGGCATACCCGAGAGGAATGATCTAGGTTGACATAGCCTCTGAAATCTTGCGATCTCTGAAAATTCTTATGAGGGATTTCCTTGATTACTTTAACTTAGGAGGATGCATCCTAAATACGCGTGACAACCCAAACTGCGGGAGGCTTCTGCTTCTTTACCCGCTTGCCTTCAAGTCTCACAGGGTATAGTTCGTGTACTGAGTTGCTACTTCTCCTGCTGCTGTTTATTTCTTTCATTCACTGATTGCAGTACCTAACTTCTTCAGGCTTCCTAGTGGCTTCCCAGTAATCTGCCAGGACTTTAGTGCCAGACCATGAAACTGAAGGATCCAGCCTTATGGATCTCTGGACAGCTACTGAGTTCTCAGTCTCTCCATATGAAGTCAGCCATTTTGTTTAAAACAATCTAATAGAGCCTCTTTTAATCTATTTAAATTCTACATGGTCTCTTCCTTTGGAGAACCATGACCATTTCAGTGTTCCCTAGTGTAGAGACAGGGCATTTCCTTCCTTCCTTCCTTCCTCTTTCCTTCCTTCCTTCCTTCCTTCCTTCCTTCCTTCCTTCCTTCCTTC
>CAJQZJ010001085.1:93910-106045 GCA_907164525.1 Lophiomys imhausi
TCCTTCCTTCCTTCCTCTTTCCTTCCTTCCTTCCTTCCTTCCTTCCTCTTTCCTTCCTTCCTTCCTTCCTTCCTTCCTTCCCCTTTCCTTCCTTCCTTCCTTCCTTCCCCTTTCCTTCCTTCCTTCCTTCCTTCCTTCCTTCCTCTTTCCTTCCTTCCTTCCTTTCTTCCTTCCTTCCTTCCTTCCTTCCTTTCTCTTTCCTTCCTTCCTTCCTCCCTCCTTCCCTCCCTCCCTCCTTCTTCCCCTTATTCTTTCTCTTTTTCCTCCTCCTTCCCCTCCCCATCTCTTTCCTTTTCTTTTATTTGTTTTTGCTCACATCAAAATGTTTGTTTTAAGACGATGTTTCGCTATGTTATCTAGGTTGGCCTTGAACTCTCAATGTTTCCTACCTCAGCCTCTCAAATGCCAGCATGTCTGGCTTGACTTATTTCACAAAAAGTTTTCTCGTATTTTTTTCAAGATAGGGGCTTACTATCTAGCTGTGACTGTGCTGAAACTCACTAATTAGACTCACAGAGGTCTGCCTTCCTTTGCCTCCCAAGTGATGGGATTAAAAGTGTGTACCAGTTTTAGTCTAGTCTATTTAATTTAATTTTTTTCTAATAATATTTTTATCAACTTTTATCATTATGTTTTTCTCCTCAGTTCTTCCAGTTGGACTTTATACAAAGCATTGCTTACTTTCTTTGATAAAACAACTTGCACTTTGCATGTTTTTCTTTTATAATACATCCTTAGATAAATAAATAAATCCTAAAAGCATTATTTATTTTGCCTTAGAAACCATTTGTCCTTTATTTTTCCAACAAAAATATTTGGGGTTTAATTAAAGCCATCAAAAATGTCGTTAAAAGATCATTAGTAAAAACACCTGCTGCCATTATTAAACAGTGTTGTTTTCTCTAGAGCCCAGATGAAGCTTCAGTTTGTGGAAATGTGCGTATCATATGTTTTATGGAACTGCACTGCTGGATTGCTGCCAGGGTTTGGGAATTTTTGCCCACATATCTCAGATACATTCTACTTTTGACAGCTTGAGAAGGGCTGTTCCCAAGTGAACTAAGTACTTGCTGTATGATTTCTGAGTAAACTTGAACTTCAGATTTGAGCTCCACTGAAGCTCCTGAGCTTCTGTTTTAAGCCAGAACCATGAGGAACCAGGCATAACCTTCACCCATTCTAGTGCTATTGCTGCATCTAACTAATCCCAGCTCCCTGCTGACTGCAGAAGGTTAGTCATTTACCTCTGGAAGGAGCTAGAGTAAAGATTTGGGAATACATCTGGCTGAGTAGTAGCATGGTTAAAAATGGCGCTGGGAAATGGTGGTGGGGCACAGAGGGAAGGAGAAGAAAGAGTGTTCTTCTCTTCTGAAAGGCAGAGGCTTCGTTTTGAAATTCCATGAACAGAAAATCCATGAGATCATTTAAAATGTTTGAAATGTAGGACTTGTGTGTGAAAGCTGTAAGACAATGGCATGAAAGTCTGCCGTTCCCTTTTACTTTGCTTGCATCAAAGATTCAAGAGAGAAACAGTGGAGATGAAGAACGAATCACAGACCATTACTGTAACTTAGAAAACCCTTATACCTGTATTATAAAGAAGATCTTAGAAGAATAGACAGGCCACAGATATTTAACTCTTCAGCGGCCAAGTTACCCATTCTTTGTAGCTTTCATAGGGCAAGCATATGTTTGACCTGGCTGCAAACCTTTGCCTCAGTCAGGATACATGGAATGAGTACCAATTTAGTAAGCATGAAGGATACAGGTAGAAGATAAAATCTGTGTTGAACTGATTCTAAAAGTTATTTCCACCTGTTTTTTTCTGAAAAAGAAATGAAAGAGATTCAGTAAATATCACCAATAATAAATCCCGAAATCTACTTGTATAGTTACAATTCTCTTCCCTGCTTCTAAATAGATATATTTTAATTAGTCCTTATTGGTAAGAGTTAAATTAATTAGTCTAAATATAGAAGAATTAGCCACCAAAAAATAATTATTATCTTTGGAAAAGTTTGGCCTATAAAACATAAATGGAGGTAAAGAATCAGGAATCTTTGAGTTATGTTGATAGATTATGTAGCTCAAGTCACAAACAATGTACAAACAATGTCCAGAACATTCATCAAGACTATTGATTCCTGCTCAGGACAGCAAGTTAAACAGGAAAATTCTGACTCCTTTAATGTCTCAGAATATGTGATTATATTTATTTACATAAATATAGAATGGGAGAGAAAGAAAAGGGAGTGAGAATTTTAAACATTCTATTCTATTTTAGATAGATAATTCAATATACATTTTCAATAATTATTTCAAAAGTAAAGGTAATTTCTTGTATATACAGATCATACACAAATGGATTTCTGAATGAACACTTGTAACTTCAAAACACTGTTTCTTAGGGTGAGTGTGGTAG
This sequence comes from Lophiomys imhausi, assembly GCA_907164525.1. Lineage (NCBI taxonomy): Eukaryota > Metazoa > Chordata > Mammalia > Rodentia > Muridae > Lophiomys > Lophiomys imhausi. The sequence goes on from CAJQZJ010001085.1 coordinate 96,333, forward strand.
GGAAAGAAAGTAGGAAGTTGAGAAATGGATTTTGTTTGAAGAACCTGATTCATACCAGTGCTGTCATATAGATTCCTATTTTTCTCCTTAGCCTGTCAACTTTCTACTCTGGAGAATTTGTCAATTTCTGAAATTATTTGTTCTGAAAAAATCACAGATGTTTTCCATCTGTCATAATTTGGGGGCATGCTACAAACTAGCTCCTAAGCTTTGCTTTATGGATTAGCAAGCAAAAGACAGACAAATACATATAAAGAGACACAAGGATAGCCATATACTCATGTGCACACACATGTGCACATGCACAGATACACACACACACACGTTGTATTGTGTAATTAGGCTGACGGCTGCATGACTGACTATTAAGACATTTTTCTTTGAGTTCTACAGTTTTCATAGTGCCATTTGAGTAAATGGAATGGTATATATAAACCCAAATGATTATTTGAACTTCTTCAGCCTTTAGGAGAGTTGATAAAGATATTGACAAGCAGAGAAAGCAAGGGCCAGGAACTTCAGTTTTTGTATAATTATTTTGTTTAGTATTTTTGAAACCATAATCTCTTTTGTTGTGATATAATTCCTTTAATCTTTTTCAGGGTCACATTTATATTTTTTCAGCTCTCATTTTAATAAGTAAAACAGATTAATATCATGGTAAACAAAATTAATGATTCTGCCTTCCATCCTTATCAGTGTTAGTGTAATAAGTAAAATCCCTAAAGATACAAAATTCTCACACTTTGGGATTTATTAATCCTCTGATAAACCATTTCTATGAAATACTGATAACTTTGCATGCAGCATCACACTTGTCTTCCACAGTTCTGTACAAAATTTTCTGGCTTGTTAATTGATGCTCCCCATGAAAACCCATGAACATCCTTCTCCCCATACTATAAGAACCAGATCAAACTTTCCCATAATGGGACCTGGTGGTGTAGTTATATAACCCCAGCCAATCAGGAGGCTGAGGCAGGATGATCACAATTTCAAAGCCTGCCTGAGCTATGTCAAGAGATCAAGGATAGCTTGGGGACTTAGTGATATCCTCCCTGTATCAAAATGGACAGTTTGAGAAAGTGAGGGATTAACTCAAAAATAGGTACAGCACTTGCCTAGCGTGTGCAAGACCCTAGGTTTAATCCCTAGAATCACAAAACAAAACTCAAAACAAAACCAAAGAGTTTCCCACATAAAGTTATCAGTAAAGACTTTGTACAGGCAGTTCCTCTACTAGAGCTCTAATGTGTAATTGGGAATATGAAAATGGCTGTCTTGAAATCTTATGAGTATTTTGGGGACTGTGCAAAACTTGCATAGTATTTCAAACGATCAAAGTGATGTCTGTAAGGTCATTTATCAAAAATGAGTTTTGACGTTGTTATCGGGAGAAAGATCTACTCAAATAAATTTTGCTCCATTCAATGACTGGGGTTCCATGCTACATTTATGGTCATTAAAACCAATTCTGTTTCAAGTGCTTGGAAATGATTTCTGATGCTACTTTTTCCAAAGAATGATTCTGTTTGTTTTTGGTTGAATATTGACATTGCTTTCTCATTTATTTCCTTCCTCTAAGGACTCAGAATTAACTACTAACTCAAATCTCAAAAGGATCTCTCAGAAATGATACGTTATAATAACAGTTTAAAACACTAAATCAGGAGCAAGAGCACTTTCCCTTGAAGTTCTTGAGACCTGGCATCATTACCTTGCCCAGCAAGAACTCACCTAATAGTGAGGTCCACATGCTATATTCCTGCATTTTTGAAGTATGATTATGGGATGCACCAAAGACAGAAGGAAAACTATACACCTTTATATTGGCACAATGAGTCCTGAGGAAAATAAATATCAATATGTTCTAGGGAAGTGATTCCAAGTGGGACAGGATTATGACCTCTGCTCTATCTATAGTTGTTGTGGGAACTTTTCTAATCTCTTTATACTTTTAGGCATCCAGATTCAAATTGCAAAAGAAAGAGTCAAGCAGTCCTTGGGTAGGCAATACCTCGCAGACATGCTACTCTATAACTGTGGACATTATTTTTCTTGTGGGTGTAATGGTGGGAGTAGGAGAATGGCATTTTCCATGACATATTATCAAATCCACATCTCTTGGAATTTCTCATGCATGGTCACACATTCCGAGAGCATGGACGATCACCATGTTTTTATTTACTTGTTTGTTATTTGTTTTTCAGAGAATTTCAGCTGAAAACCAACCTTTCTAAATTCAGAATGATTTCTATTCTATCTGTATGCATATGCTCACCTACGCGTTTCCTCGAATAACTAATTACAGGTGAGTCTCAGAACCAAGACTTTCATTCAGATGCTCTGCAGGAATCAGTGAGTAGGCAGCTGGTCCAGTTACAGGTATCAGGCAGTCTCCTGGAGTAGCATATTTCCTATGTACTGAAAGTCACTCTGATGAGTGAAGACTTGTGACCCTGTGCTCTTGTTCCCTTCAAGGAGTAACTGAGTAGTGAGTAAATGGTAGATGTAGTTGGTGTGCCACTTGTGTCGTCCGTGTGGCTTAGGTAATGTGCCTAAGAAACATAACAAGTCAGGTGTGGCAGTATAGTTCACTCCCTCGTGATGGCACACTGTTTTCCTTTGTTCCAGTTGGTCTTAGTTTAGCTCAGACAATAAAGAGCCTGTGACACAGAACTTTGAATTTCCCTCTGCCTTGGTTTTTCTCAGAATTCCTTTGAAGCACCACATATATTTGCAGCTTGCACATCTGCTCTTGCTTTTGGCTCCACTCCATGTCCTGTATTCACTTCAGTCACATAGGACATTTGACATATTCTCTATAACAAATTTATTTACTCTGAGACAAATTCTTTTGCCTCAATGCATTTTCTTTCCATCGGTATCATTCCATTCATCCTTAGTAACCAAAATTAATGACCATTTTCCTAATGAAGTTCACTCCATTGTCTCTTGTGTCCTCAGCTTTTGCTGTAAGGAATTAAGTTCATTATTCCATGAGAACATCATATTTTATTTATACAGTCTATACATATATCTTGTTCTAATAATCAGTTTTTTTTTCATTGAGAGCAAATTCTACTCCATATCCTGTTCATCACTTGTTCCTGTTTTTTTTTTTTTCTTTTTCTGTCCTGCCTTAGGACTCAATTCAGTACCTTGTGTAAGATGCTAGGCAAGTTAACTCAAACTCCTCTTTATCTTTTGATTTTCACAAGTGTTCAGTAGAAGATTTTCTTTTGAGTTTTTACTATAAAGGGTTTATTAAATCAATTTCTGAAACATTTTGATGAAGCAAAACTATTATAAATGAGGGTTTTGGCTCATTACTTATGCATTACACTTATAATTTACCTTTATAGATAATCTGAGAACCTGAGAACATTTGTATGAAAATTATTACACCAAATAATGAGTTTAATGTTAAATGGTTATATTTGCCTTAAGATTTCCTCAGATATTTTTGTTACTTCGTATGTATACACTCCTCAGTTCTCTCTCTCTCTCTCTTTCACTCTCACTGTGTGTGTATAAAATTAACAGAAAAATACTTCAAATCAAGACATTAATTTGGCATTTTGACACTGATCACGTGATTTCACATGATAATTAGTGATTTAGCAAATACTGAGTTACTTTGTTAAGTATATAGCATAGTCTATACTTGTTGACAAACAGTCCTGGACTGAGTATCTTGATTAGAACTGAGACTGTGTTTCATATTTATAGTCAGCATGTAAGTGGACAGATATGTGTATGTGTGAAAGAGAATCAAAGGCAGTTAAAGAGCTGAGTAGGAAAGAAAAATGGTGAAAAGGAATATATCCTTTGCCAGCGAGGCAGAAAGTAATGTATAAATGACTGACAATCCAATTAGAGAGTTCTTTTGAGGGAAAATATGGAGAGTAAAAAGTTATGAACAACATAATACACCGTGACAAAAATTCCCAGGGCAGCCAGTACTATCCTTTTTTTTCAAAAGTACGAATGAGAAAAGTCATGAATAATGGATTTCATGTAACATTTTGCTATGCATTATTTAAAATATTGGTGCTGACTGAAGATGATCATATTCTTTTTTTTTCTTCACAGTTTCCTGATGTGGTTAATATTCCCGGCTTGTGATATTAACCTTAAAACATGATCCTGTATGTGCAGTTTTAAAGCATGTAAAAGATTATCAGGAGTCATGGCATTATAAACAATAGAAACTGCTGAAGAACACCTATTTAAAAGGAGTCAACAGGGAGTTTGCTTTGTCTCCTAGCAATGTCAGAAGCTACACTCATGAAGTCTCACCAACATGGCTGCCTAAGCATGAGCTGAACGAGAATGACACTGACAGACATGCCAAAGTAAATGCGGGAAGCTTATGATGCCTCAACCCTATGCTGAGAACTACTGGTACCTAAGGAATGATCAGAGAGAGAGAGAGAGAGAGAGAGAGAGAGAGAGAGAGAGAGAGAGAGATACTCTTCCCCAGGGAAGAGCAATCAACTGGAGCAGGTTATATTTAGAGATTTTGTGTGTGTGTGAGTGTGTGTGTGTGTGTGTGTGTGTGTGTGTGTGTGTGTGTGTGTACATATACATGCTTGTAAAAAAAGTAAATGAAAACAGGCCGTGGATTCCAAAGAGGGAGACGAGAGTGGGTATATGGGAGGGTTTGGAGGGAGGAAATGGAAGGGGAATGACGTAATTGTATTATAATTTCAAAAGTACACGAAATGATAAAATAGAACTGAAAGAAAGGAGACATTAGTTATTTTTCTTCCAGAAAGGAGGATATAAAAACAAAAGGGACAGATATGCGCCGAATTATGTTTTGATTGATTTTCTAATTTAGTGTAATGGTTTATTGTCCATTTAATGCCTCAGCAAAATCTTACAAAAATGCTTTTTTGCTCGCATCTCAGTAATTATTTCTAGCTTGTAGTTAGTCAGACAAAAAAGAATAGGAATAAAAATCATCTTGTTGTGAGAAAATATCACTCTACATGCAAAATTTATAGACTGAAACTTATATTTCAATGGGAAAACTTTTAAGGCCAGATGTCAAATTGGGAAGCTTCCTCAGAAACTGTCCAGACAATTCATTTATCTTACAATGGGAGATTCTGAATCATGCTGAAAATCAACCACAGTGAATTTACACTATTTTATCAGTGCAATGCATTATATTTCCTTGACAGTTTCCTTTGATCTTATCTTCAAACTTCATCTCATTACCTTACCTTACTGGCCATGTGGATACTTTTTAGAGGTAAAAACACTTACGCTCTGAGGCTGAATAATTTTACACAACAATCTAACTTCAGTTATTGTCAGAGTTAGAATTATAAATGATTCTCTTCTTGATACCTAACCAAAGTCCCACTTTTTTTCATCTTTCCCAAAGTCAAGTATGGGTGTGCCATATCCACTAGATTAAAATGACAAATAAAAATGGATATGACAAATTTGTCAGAAGGAAAATTATTATTAATATTAGTGTCAGTAGAACCCTGAAGACCAGCCTAAAATTATTCAGAAAAGAAAACGAGTGTTTGGCTAGTGTTCCTCCTTTGATTGCAAATTCTTTGTTGTGAAGTCATTGGCCTTAGAAATAAATACCACGTCAAATATGTGAGTTAAAATTTTAATGCTTTATGTAAGTAGCAGTGACTAACTTTTAAATACTATTTATTTTTCTTTTTTATTGAAAAATAGATTTGTTTTCATACAATATATTCTGAGTATGGTTTATCCTCCACCAACTTCTTCTAGATCCTCCCCACCTCATGCCAACTCAGACTCACGTTTCTTTTTAAAACACAAACTTTAAGTATAATATATATTAAAAACCCATGATATATATGTATATATATATTATATTTTACAGATGTTCACAAATTAAACATGTGCTATTTAGCCAAAGATAAAAAGTTAGTAATATCCTATCATCACTGTTCCTTTCTAAATCCGTCATCATCTAGAATTCATATATGTGCTACTCTTTTCTCTCCTCCCATGAATAATATTTTCTGGACTTCTTAATCTCTACCAAAGTGCACTAGTTTCACACGTTTATATTTTACATAGATGTTTTCTTGTTCTTATTTTTTGGATGTGTTTGCTCATTTTTACTTAACTGTGCACACATATTACAGTTTATTTATTAATACTTGTGTTAGTGAACATTTGGTTTTGCCTGGTTTTACATAGTGTTCCTATGAGCATTCCAGAGCATGCATTTTATTGAACATCTTTATGCATTGTTGCTAAGTTCTACTCAGTAGTGGAATTACTGGATCATAAGATGACTGTACATTCATTATACTAGTAATCGCCAGATATTTCTCCAAATTTAGGCAGCCACTAGCAATACGTGACAGTTCTGTGGCTGTGTGTCCTTGTTTATAATTTACATTTACACAGTCACATCTTTATTTTAGCTGTTATGTGGGTAAGAAGTAGCACATCACTGTGCTTCTTATTTTCATTTCCTTATAAAAAATGTATGGTCACTTTTCATATATTTATTGGTGATTTGTGAAACATATTAAAGGTTTTGCCTATTTTCATTTGGGTTGTTTGTGTTTTGGAATTCATTAATAAATGTTTATTGTGAATTTTGAATGCAAGTTCTATGACTGATATTGAGAGAAAAGGTTTATAAGGCTAGGGGCAATCTAAGTGTATATATACCATCTTAAATTATTTGTGCATGCACAGACAGTGTAAGGGAGCAATGGAAAAAGAATAAAACTTCCCAGCATTCTCTACCAAATGCCTGAGCCATGACTGTTACTGTTTTTATTGTCTTCACAATGTGTGTGCCAGTAAAATTCTCTTAAGATACAGGTGGAAATATTGTTATGGCTTGTTAGTTTTCAGTCTTGTACATTCCAGTAATAACTCAGCTACTCTTGGAATTTCATGCCCACATCCCTGCTTCCATACAGGTACCAGTGAAGTCCAGAAGAATGCATCATATACATTAGAACTAGTGTTACAGGGAGTTGGAAGCCCATTGAGAGTTGGGCACTTAACATGGGTACTGGAAACTGAACTCAGGTCCTTTGCAAGAGAAGTTTGTGTTGTTAACAATGGATTCATCTCTCCAGACTCCAAAACACAAGATAAACATATTACAAGGGGTGTGTGGGGGGGATATTTTAGGCTTGTTGTTTCAGAAGTTTCAGTCATGGTCAGATGGGTCTGTTGTTCATAATGGCAGGAACTTTAGGCAAAATCACATTTAAATCACATTTTATGGTAATGAAGTAGAAAGAGAAGGGGAAAATTAGCTGGGATCCCAATATAATCCCCAAGGATACACACTGGTTAACTTTCATACATTAGACTTTATCTGTAGTGATAAGGCTATTGTGTAATTCAAATACTGATTTCTGAAACCCCCCACACTTGGTTGCAATCCCTGTACTTAGAATCTTCTATCTGAATGTTGCATAAAAACTGTTCCCCAACTGTTCCCTGATATTCCAATAAAGCAGTTTACAGCCGATCACTGAGTAGGGGAAAGAATAGGCCTGGACTTCTTGCCCTCCAGGGTAGGAGGGGGTTAAAGAGAGGAAGTAGGAGGATTCAGCTAGAGGCAGAGAAGAGGAGACATCAAGAGAGATTTAGCTTGTAGCAGGAAAGCCACAAAGTCCAATTATCTCTGAGATTTACACCAGGGGGAAGCCAGATTAATTTGGGGGTTAAGAGAGTAATAATTGTTCAGTTTTAGTCTTGTGAATCCTGTTTAACAAATAATATAATAGAGTCTCAATTATTTGGGTGATGACTTGGTTAAGAGGTAAAGTGAGAAACAAACACAATTATATAAAGATACATTAATACCCATCTCTGACAAGTTCCATCAGTTTCTATACATGACCCATGTTAGGAAGCAAGCCTTCATTACAAGGTTTCTCCTTTGGGAGACATTCAAAACCCAAACTCTAACCCTGGAGATTTCCAAAAAGAAGGTAAGGCTCTTTGATAGTAGATACACATTTCTTCTTTGAGATACTGAAAGAAAAACACAAGATGGAAATTATTAACAATCTAGTGGGAAATTGAGATAATAATAAAGTTGTGGACTTGACAGGTATGAACTGAGTTTTTTTTTTAAATGTTTATTTATTACTTCAAGTTACATCTTCATCATAATGTCCTCTTTCCACCCCTCCCAGTTAATTCCAAGCTCCTACCCTCTCCTCCCTCTCCTACCCATCCCACTCCTCCGATGTGGAGTGACCCTGGATATCAGCTCCTCTCAGTTCAAGAGTCATATGAGGGCTAAGAGCTTCCTCTTGTACTGGGGGCCTACATGGTAGCACCCCCCAGGGCAAATTGTCCCATTGATAGGTAACAAAGTCTTTGTTCCTGATCCTTTTGGTGTGTTGGTTGTAGGGTAGCTATCCTGTACTATATGACTAAAATCCAATTATAAGTGAGTAGATGTGCATGTGCATCCTTCTGGGTCAGGGTTAGCTCACTCAGGATGAGCTTTTCTAGTTCCATCCATTTGGCCACGAATTGCATGATTTCCTTATTTGTGATGGCTGAGTAGTATTCCATTGTGTAGATGTACCACAGCTTTTTATCCATTCATTGGTTGAGGGACATCTGGGTTTTTTCCAGTTTCTAGCTATTACAAATAAGGCTGCTATGAACATAGATGAGGAAACGTCCTTGTGGTTTGGTGAGGAATCATTTGGATGTATACCCAGAAGTGGTATGTCTGGGTCTTGTGGTAGAGCTATTCCAAGTTTTCTAAGACATCACCAGACTGATTTCCATAGTGGTTGTATAAGCTTCCACCCCCACCAGCAATGGAGGAGTATTCCCCTTTCTCGCCAGCACATGCTGTCATTTGAGTATTTGATCTTAGCCATTCTGACAGGTGTGAGATGGAATCTCAGAGTTGTCTTGAATTGCATTTCTCTGATGATTAGGGATGCCGAGCATTTCTTCAAGTGTCTCTCAGCCATTAGGGATTCCTCCTTTGTGAATTCTCTGTTTAGCAATTTTCCCTATTTTTTAATTGGATTATTTGGTTTCTTGGCATTTAATTTCTTTTTTTTAATAATTTATTTTTTATTTCTTCAAGTTACATCTCAATAACAGTCCCCTCCCTACTCCCCCCTCCAGCCTCACCCTTCCACCTTCCTCCCCCTCAAACCCCCATCCTCTTCCCTTATTATTATTATTATTTTTTTTTTAGTTTAAGGTATTTCTTTCCCCCCCCAACAGCTCTCCCTTTCAGTCCAACAAATGTTTTTTTTTCTTATAACTATAAATACAATACAAAACAACAGAAATAAATAGGCCACAATTATAAGTGTTATATGGCTTAGCATACATTCCCAATGTCCAGTCCATATGTATTTGGCACCTGACTTAACATTCTACTATCTAACCATCTCCATGAGTTGAAAGTTCTATATCTAACTCAGATTTCGTACTAAATTGCCTCACAATTTTAAAAATATCTTCTTAGATCCAGAACACCCTCTTGATTCCTAAACAACTCAAAATTTAACTATGAGACTCTAGCTATCTATTCTTCAACCACCTCAGAGACCTGAGAGGGATAAATATATCTGATTATATAGGAAGTGTAGGGCCTGCAGCTTCCAAAACTAAGAAATGACATACCAGTGACTGCCTGGACAGTTCCCATTTTCTCTCCATACATTACAGCATCAATCTTCAGCCATTTG
>CAJQZJ010001085.1:111045-145595 GCA_907164525.1 Lophiomys imhausi
AATTGGATTTTCTTCATTGCTTTAACTTTCCTTTTCAGGTCTTCCATTCCTTTAAGCGCTTTTTTCATTTCTATCACCTCCTTTGCAGTACTTTGTTGTTGCTCTCTGAGGTATATTATTTCCTCCCTTAGGCCTTCTATTATTAATATAAGCGTAGGATTAAGGTCATTTTCCTTTGCTTCAATTGTGTTCAGCTCTCCAGAATTGTCTGTAGCATTATTGCTAGGATCTGGAGATATCCTATTGTTTTTTTTTTTTTTTTTTACCATGTTCTTGAGCTGACCTTTTGTTATCTGATGCACCCAGGTGTTATCTGTTTGTTTCTTTTGTTACTTGACCTTGGTGCTCAGGAAAACTCCCTGCCCTGGGGGTTGGCTGATCCTGAGATCCTGGTGTTTACCTCCAGATGGTGGGCAGGTTCCTGTAATAGACTGACTGGCTCTCGGAGAAGATGGTGGCTGCCGCTCTCCTCAACTGTTTGTGAACCAATTGGACCAATATAGAGGGGATTGGAGTGGGGAGAGGGCTAGCCTCCTAGGACCTGGGAGCTGACAGGTCTCCTCAGAAAGGCAGGTAGAGCTGTGGTCGGGTCTGTGTTCTCCTCTCACTGACCCAGTGGTTCTGGCTCCCCAGCTAGGCTGACTATGCAGGCAGGGAGCTCCACCCACAACAGATGCAGGTCTCAGTGAGCCTGTTGCTGACTGCCTCAGATGCTTGGGTGCTAGGGTGAGTGACCCACCCACCCCAGTATTTTTGAAGAACACACAGTCGCGGGCTCTGTTTGCAGGCAGTCTTGGCTCCTAATTGCTTTTCTGTGACTGGGTTAGGTCTCTGCCTCTCTGCTACAGTGCACACTGTGCTGCCATGTTGGAAACTCCAGAAAAAATAATCTCACCTTTGTTCTTGTGGAGCGGCTGTTTTTCCCTCTTGGGTGTATAGGTCCGCGTGCAGGCTGGATATCAGGTAGACAGGCGGGGCCGCTGGTCTGTGGCTGGAGCCGTGGGCTGGATCTGCTCCTGGGCTAGATCTCTAGCCAGAGCTCCTCTCCAGACAGGTGATGGAGCTGGCTGATCTCAGGGTGGAGTTCCTGGGAACTGCCTGGGCTCTTTTACCTGGTGACTGGTCTCAATGTTTGCAGTGGGAATTCAGACACAGTCTGTGTTTCACTGTCAGCTAGGGGACCTCACATTCACTACACAGTGACTAATCTCATTCACCTACTAGTCAGATGCACTGCTCTATGGTCGGCGCCATCTTGGATCCTCCGGCATTTAATTTCTTGAGTTCTTTGTAAATTATGGATATTAGCCCTCTGTCAGATGTGGGGCTGGTGAAGATCTTTTCCCAATCTGTAGGTTGATGTTTTGTTAGCATGACAGTGTCTTTTGCCTTACAGAAGCTTTTCAGTTTTATGAGGTCCCATTTATTGATTGTTGGTCTTAGAGCCTGAGGTATTGGTGTTCTGTTCAGGAAGTTGTCACTTGTGGCAATGAGTTTGAGGCTTTCCCAACTTTCTCTTCTATTAGAATTAGTGTGGTGGGCTTTATGTTAAGGTCTTTGATCAACTTGGACTTAAGTTTTGTGCAAGGTGATAAGTATGGGTCTAATTTCATTCTTTTACATGTCGATATCCAGTTAGACTAGCACCATTTGTTGAAGGTGCTGTCCTTTTTCCATTGTATGGTTTTGGCTTCTTTGTCAGAAATTAGGTGATCATAGGTGTGTGGGTTCATTTCTGGGTCTTCAATTCGATTTCATTGATCCATTGGTCTGTTTCTATACCAGTACCATGCTGTTTTTATTACTATTGCTCTGTAGTACAGCTTGAAATCTGGGATGGTGATGCCTCCAGATTTTTTTTTTCTTTTTACAGGATTGATTTAGCTATTCTGTTTTTTTTTTTTTTTTTTTTTGTTATTCCATTTGAAGTTGAGAATGTTTTTTTCCAGGTTCATGAAGAATTGTGTTGGTATTTTGATAGGAATTGCATTGAATCTGCATATTGCTTTTCGTAGGATGGCCATATTTATTATGTTGATTCTACCTATCCACGTACACAGGAGATCTTTCCATCTTTGATGGCCTCTTCAATTTCTTTCTTCAAGAACTTGAAATTCTTGTACAGGTCTTTCACTACTGGTCTTTCACTTGTTTGGTTAGAGTTACCCCAGGTACTTTATACTGTTTGTGGCTATTGTGAAGGGTGTTGTTTTCCTAATTTCTTTCTCAGCCCATTTATATTTTGTATAAAGAAGGGTTTCCCATATTTTTGAGTTAAATTTTTTGAGTTAATCCAGTCACCTTACTGAAAGAATTTATCAGCTGTAGGAGTTCTCTGGTGGAATTTTTGGGATCACTTATGTATACTATCATGTCGTCTGTAAATAGAGATAATTTGACTTTTTCCTTTCCAATTTGTATCCCTTGATCTCCTTTAGTTTTCTTATTGCTCTAAAAAGAACTTCAAGTACTGCTTTGAAGAGATATGGTGAAAGTGGGCATCCTTTCCTTGTCCCTGAATTTAGAGGAAATGTTTTAAGTTTCTTTCCATTTAATTTTATGTTGGCTACTGGCTTTTCTATGCTTAAGCAACACTGAATGTTAAATACGGACAACTTTTAGAAGTCTGGATTGAGTTTCAGTGCTCGAATGTCAAATGGTATTAAATCTCAATTTCTGAGGGTTAGAAACAGCAAAATGCCACTTCCTCTTTTCATGGAAAGACTCCCAGTACATTGTAGAGCTTGTCATGGTGTGTGTCACAATTGGTGTCAAACAGGCTGCTATATATCTTTCTAAATGTGGGTTTGAATTAAAAATCTTCAGGCATTTATAGGAAAGTAGCTTAGATATAGCGGCGGGGATTCTGGGAAAGATAAATGACTTCACATTCTTATCATTAAGAACTGACCAGAAACAAGCACAAGGACATGCTCTGGACTAACTGAAGATGACTGAGAGTTTACTTAGCTTAAAATTAGGATAAGTGACAAGTCTTATGTTTTATTAGCTGAGAGATGCCATTAGATGTATGTTTTTAAGTGTATTTTCTGTCTCTGCTCTACAAACAGAGAAAGAGAAAGTATATAAGAATATTTAGCCTCCCTCACAAACATAAAAGTCCATTTTAGAACCGGTTGACACTTTCTCCTTAATCTTTGTTCAGTCCATTTCCAAGTAAACTTGCTGATTCCATGAATTGTGCTAGAAAACTGGATGGTTCAATTTCCTGTTTTCATTGATTGATTCATTTATGTGGTCTAGCAAAGGGGAAAATGTTGGAGAAAATGAGTGACTGAAGATGTGCTTTTTTTTTTTTTTCTTCTCAGTGAAGTAAGGATCATGGAGTTTGAGGCACATTGATACACACTGTCAAGTCTAGTCCTTTTCTACTAGATCAGGTTGCTTATAGTAGTCAAGATTCTCTAGAGGAACAGAATCAATAGAAAACACAGAGACACATGCACGCACGTACGCACACACATGTGTGGTGAAGAGTCATTAGACTGACTTTCAAGTTTAAAAACAAGCTAATCCTACAGTGCTAGTCCATCTACAAGCTGCAGAACTAGAGAGCCCAGAAGCTGCTCAACCCAAGAGGTTGGAAACTTCAGATCAGGAGGGATAATGTTGATGCTGCCTCGCTTTAAGGCTTGATAGCATCTCTGGTGTGAATCCGTATTGAAAGCCCACATGGAGCCTGTGACTGCAGCAATGGACACACCTGCATAGGAAGAACTGATTTCCGATGTGGTGACAGGCTTTCGTTCTCTACTATCTGTTCCCTTTGGCTTGCTGCCCGTTGGCCTCTGTGACCACATGTAGAGCAAGGAACTTTCTTCAGTAGCCAGGTTTGCTGCGATGACCAGATGACTGAGAGATATACTTTAAAGGCAGAAAAGTGTATTTGAACTAGAGATGCCAGTCTGTGGCTGTGTAGCTCCAGCATTTTTAGGGATGTAGTAAGGGAGAACACGATGGCAGGAGCTTGTGGCAGAGGAGGGTTGTTACTTCATATTTCTTGCCTTTATTATCTTCCTCCATCCCTACATCCCATGGCTCCTTTCTTGATTTCTGGCTTCTAGAGATACTTCCACTCAAACACAGAAATATAAAAGATCAAGTTCCTGGTATAGATTTGAGAAAGAATATGAGGATTTGTTTTTCTCGGCCTGGGTTTCTTCCCTATGAATTTCTTGGTGCATCTATTTTTCTGTAATTTTTGTAATTCATTATTATTATATTTTTAGTGCTAAACAGAATTCCATTGTCCAGATACATCTGTGTTTTCATTATCCACTCATAATTTGATCCAATCATACCTAGGTCAATTCTATTTTCTAGCTATTGTAAATAGAGCAGGAATGAATGTAGCTGTCCAAGTATCCCAATACTAGGTTAGAGAATCCTTTAGGTGTATGCCCGGGAGCAGTATAGCTGAATACCATCGTAGTTCTATTTATAGATTTTTGGGCATGTGGTGCACTGATTTCCACAGAGGATATACCAGTTCACAAGCCCTCCAACTGCCTGTAAGTGTTTCTCCTATTCTTGTGGGCATTGTCACCTGTTTTCTTAATAATAGCCATTTTGACTTGGAAGAGAAAAAAAATAACCTCCAAGTAGTTTTAATTTGCCTATCCTTGATGACTAATGACATTCAAAACTTGTAAAAGTATTTATTAGTTATTTTTATTTATCTTTTAAGGACTTTCTGTTCAGAGTCTGTGCTGGATAGTTATATTTCAACATGATGCAAGCTGAAGTTATCAGAGAGGACAGAGTCCTAATTGAAAAAATCCTACTTCTCTAGGATTGGGCTGTAGGCAAACCTGTAGGGCATTTCCTTTTTTCTTTTTCTTTTTTATTTTTGTTTATTTATTACTTCAAGTTGCATCTCCATCACAGTGCCCTCTTTCCACTCCTCCCAGTTCCACCCTCCCACCTTCTCCTCCCTCTCCCACCCATCCCACTCCTCTGATGTGGAGTGTCCCTACATATCAGCGCCTCTCATTTCTTAATTAATGATTGACAGGGGAGTGCCCAGTCCATTGTGGGTGGCAACGTTGCTTGGCTGATGGTCATGGGTTCTCTAAGAGAGCTGAGTGAACCATGAAGAAATATATAAACAGCATTCTTCCAAGGCCTGTGCATCAGTTGCTGCCTCCAGGTTGCCTCCTGGTCTGATTTTCTGCCTTAGTTTCCCTTAATAAATCCAATAAACCCCTTCCTCTTCAAATTAATTTTACTTGTGGTGTTTCATAACAGCGAGAGTAACCATAACTAAAACAGAGTCATAATTTGCTTCACGATTAGATTATTTAATTTCTTAATGTTTTGGGGTTTTTTGGTGGGGGTGTATTCTGGATATTAATTTTTTTATCAGGTGTATATTTGGCAAAACTCCTTTGAATTATATTTGAGTTTTAAGATACTACTAGAACTACCTCATTTCTCACCTACTTCAGCTAGAAAATAGACTTAGTTGCTCCTCATCTTAAATACTAAGGGCCACAACAAAAATGTTATGCATGATAAAGAGATAGATTAAAAAAGGAAACATTAGAAAAAGGAAATCTTAATATACTTATCACTGGTTGATTTTTTTATCAACCTAATTTATGAATTGGCTATTTGCTTTATGAGTTTTATAACAGCTCACATACACAGGTTTCTTCTTAGTAGGTGTTTCAATCTTGAAATCTAGAAAATAATAGCTCTAATATTCTTCTCTACAGAGTTCAAGAAGGAGAAAGGACTGGTGTTAGTAAAACTTCAGACTGATCTAAGAATTCCTTAAAAAAAATTCTAAGTGGCAAGGAGAAATTACAGATTGAAAGATATTCTCTAGTTTAAGATCCTGTACCATATTTGTTTGTTGTATTTTTATTTTTTGAAAGTTTGGTTATTGCCACCTACTTTTCCAGCTTCATTTCAAAGTTGTTTGGTGATGGACTGAGGATGTAGAATCCACTGAGAGCATGCCAACTTCCTGGATTTGATTCCTAGGACACCCAACTTATGCTGGTCTGTCCTAAAGCAATTTGTCTTCACAAAGATCTTAAGTATTGACCTGGTGAGAAGCTCTGAGATTTTACGGGTTTTCAATCCTTCAAAACAGCCCATGCTGCATTTTGTGTTTTTCCTTCTCATTTATACACATGTATTTCAAAACAGGAATTGTGTTCATTCCCAGAACTTCTCTTCCATCCTTATATGTGGTCATAACTGTTGCATGTTTTTGTGAATACTGGTTGTCTTGAGCCTTCCTTAGATGCAGATCACCTTGCATATAACCAAGTCTATTCATTCTTTATTTACTTTTTCACGAGGTTTGTGATGCTGAGATTAAACCCCTAGTGCATATAAAATGTATCTAATCACAGATATGTATATTGTATAAGCAGGCCTCTCTAAATCTTCTCTTTCACACAGCTGTCTTTTGAAGACTTAAAGATACAGTAGATAATGGAACCATTGTATCAAATCAACAGGAGGACATTTTCATGCACAGCCAACTATATGCACACACTATGCATTTGACTTCTCTTTGTGACCATCAAGAATATGTTCCAATTTTCTATTTAAATCTTTGCTGGAAACTATACCCGTTATTATAAGTTCATGTCATTTGAAGGATTTTTTTGTAGAATAAAAATTTAAAGCCATATAGATTATCTTTGAGAAATGAGCATTAAAAAAATCATTTTATGCAAATCTAGTCCACCAGAAAGGATGGCTTTACTGATACAGTTTTCAAATATGACCTGAAGTTACAAATATTATCCGAAGGCTTCTGAGGGAAGAGAGACAAAGGATCTTATGTTGAACTTTCATGCAGATTCAAGAAGAGCTGTGCATTGTGGGAATGCTATTCTCATCTTGGGTGTCTGTGCTACCTTATGAAACCCAGTGACATTTTCTCTGTCCTAAAGAGAAGAAACAATGTGATGACTGGAGGCAACTCTTCAGGAGACCCTTGCTATTGCTGCCCTGCCATTTTGAGATTTCCTGGAAGATTGGTTTTAAAGTCTGAGTAAGGCAGTAAAAATGTATATAAAAAAATACATGCTTTGTGCCAATGAACAGTTAACATTTGGCTGCATGGATGATTGGTCTAAGGCCTTCCCTCCCTGCCCCAGGAGATCCAAATTTGATGATACTCAAGTCACTTATATGAAATAGTATAATACTTGCTTATAAGTTATGTATACCAGTACTCTCATAAACTTTGATTCATCTGGAGAATACATATAGTACCTAATATAATATAATATAATGATACATATACATGTACAGATATATTATATACACATACATGTACAGATACATCATATACACATACATATAAATATACATATTTGTTATATTAAATTTTTGTCATTTCCTTTCTTTCCTTATATTTTTATGTATATTTGTGTTTTTCATACATGTGTGCAAGTACATTGTTTGTGCCTGTTGCCCAAAGAGGATGGAAGAAGTTTTCAGACCCTCTGGAACTGGAGTTACAGATGGTTGTGAGACATTATGTGGGTACTTGGAATTAAACCAGGTCCTTTTTCAAGAGGAGCAAGTGCTCTTAAACCCTGAGCCATCTCTTTAGCCCCTTTCTGATCTTTTAATATGGGGCTAATAATATCACCCACTCCAAAAGCATCAGTGTTGATTCAACCAAACTATTCTTTGTCTACATACAGTGGCTGATGGCTGTTCATTACTGTAATTATCAGTTGCTATTTTTGTCTTTTTTGGTCTTTTATCTTTTTCTCAGGGTTCATGGTACAGGCTATGCTTAGGGCATGGTAGGAGTTTAGAGGATTTCTAAGAAATATGATTTATATTCCTTATACTCAAAGAGCTGCCAGAAAGTAAGGAAATAACATCCATAAAGAACAATTTCATTAGCAAATGAATCCATTTGTTCCTTTTAGGAAATTTGTAGTTATGAACTACATGACATTATTTTCAGCTTTGAGTTAGAGGTATGTGGGGTATTAGAATTGCTGACTTGGGAAATGTTCTCTTAGATGAGTTTGGAGAATGAATGTAAGTTAAGATAGCTTTTCATCCCAGAGGGAACGCCAGAGACAAGAAGAAGCATTCAGGATATGGAGGGACTGGCAAGGGATTTAGTTTGGGTAGTGTATAAATTTGCCAGGAATGTCACAGCAAAAGATCATAGACAGAGTGACTTATATGGTAGAAACCTAAAGCTCACATTTCTGGAGGTTGAACGTAAAAAAAAAAAAAAAAAAAAAAAACCAAAAAAACTAGGTGCTATCAAAGGGATGAGTTTTCCTGTAATTTTGTTCTTTGGTTCAAGTCACTACCTTATTGGCTGTATATTTCAACACCACTTCCTCCTCATCTAAGTACTTCATTTGTGTTGTTGGTCACCCACTCAGTGTCTGCATTTTAACTGAATTACTTCTATTATCTTCCTTCCAAATATGGTTACTTTCTGAGGTACAAGAGGTTAGAAGTTGAAAAAAAAAAAGAATTTTCAATGACATAGTCACGCAAAACATTAAAAGATTTGAAATGTAATTTGGTGACTATTGTCAACTTTTAGTGATAGTCCAGGACTCTGAAATTTATTTCATGGATATCTGAAAGGCACTAAGTGCTCTTGACAGAGAAAGGGCCAAAGCAATACTATAAAAAAGGTTAATCTTTAATATAAAAATTGGATTGGGAAAAGTGAAACAGACGGTTAAGATTTCAAATAAAATATTTTGTGTGAAATGATATGACTTCAAACTTGATAGAAAGTATAGGGAATTCAGTGAGAATCAGTTGAAAAAAAATAATACGGAAATGAAATGTTTATGTTTTGTAATCAGATTGACTCCTTTATGGAGATAGAACATGATAAATATGAACTTGTATCATTGGTAATTAAAGATAACAGCCATTCCAATTACTTCAAATATGTATCTAGATGCTAGAAACCACACACACACACACACACACACATTGAAGGTGATGGCCAATGAATTATGACCAGTGTCATAAATCATATCTGAGTTTTAATATTCAACAGTACAGGTGGATTCTCTTGAATGAGATCAGGTTCTTGGAAACAACTAACAAATGATACAATGTCATCAGAATTCACACCCCCAATTTTAAGGAAATTTTTGAAGAGACTTAAGTCTCATAAAGAAACTTTTCTGCTTTAGAAAAAGTAAAATAGAAATACACATTCTAGGACTGTAATATTGTGATCCTGTTTTAACATACCACTTGTAATAGCTAACTAAAACCGCTAGTGACTGGAAATCCCTTCCTGATTTATTACTTTCAGAAGCTTCAAGTGCTTTGTTCCTGTTTCTTTGTTGATTATTTCAGAAGAGAACAAAATGGCAATACAGACTGTCCCCACTAACCCTCCTATATATACACAATTTCAGAGAGACAAAATAGTAAGTGAGGTTTTTTTTTTTTTTTTAAACTTTTTAGTACATTAGTGAGCATCAAAAAATTGGAACCTGGAATGTGGAATCTTGTCCCAATTCTGCTGTGATCAACTGTGGGAACTTAGATAAATCATTTAAAAACTTATCCCTAAAATTATTGTAAACTGCTTCAACCACCTACGTGCTTCCAAGAATTTCCACTTCCTGATTCAGTCTCTAGTCTGGTGAGGACATCTGACTTCCTTATCCATGTCTTTCCTAAAACCCACCAGATCGAGCTTGAGAACCACAACATGTGCTCCAGCCTACTCTGACTCCACAGCAAAGGAGTTCCAGGCTTTGGCTGGCAAGGAGCCTCTCTATCTCTCCCCCAACCCATACAACTCTCTAACACCATATCCAACATTTACATTCAGCTGTATCTATCCCCTCAGTCCACGTACGGGACAGGAAACACATCTTTTATACCTAGTCCACCTGACTTCATTCCACCCATCCCTTTTCCAAACACTAGACTCAACCCACCCTCACATTTTTCTCTTCTCCAACCTGTGGGGTGCATAATACACTCACAACTAACAAAAGAAATCCGCATGCCCAGATCTCATTGTAAGAATAGCAACAATATGAAAGATCAAGCCATTACTGTCTCTCTAAGACCTACCAGTTATATAGAAATATTTGGCTATGAGAATCACCTAGATAAATTCCAGGACACAGAGGAAGAACAAACATGAACTTCATCAAAGAGTTCAAGAATTTTAAATAAGACACAAAGAAACAGCTCAATGAGATTAAGAAGAAAGAGCTTAAATACCTAATGTCTAAGAAAACATAAACAAATGGCTGATGGAAATAATGACAGCAATCTAAGACTTCAGTGGAATTCAATCAGGAAATAGAAATATTGAAGAGGACTCAAGTTGAAATGAAGATGGAATTGAAAAACCCAAAAGGACAATTAGAAAACTCAAAGTCTTACAAGTATAATGATTTAAGAGCATTATAGAATATCAAGACTCAAAAATAAAGTAGAGGATCTAGAACAAAGAATCAAAGTATATGGGAAAAAACACACAGGAAAATAACACACAGGAAATGTCAGACACCACCAAAAGAACAAAGCTTCAAATCATAGGTATGGATGAGGGAGAAGTATCCCAAGTCATGGTGTAGACCAGATCTTTAGTAACAGCATAAGAAAAAAACCTTTCCCAAACTAAAGAAAAATATACTTATGCAAATACAAAAGCACACAGAACCAAATAGATAAGATCAGAAAAAAAATCCTCATGGCTTATATCACATCATAGCTAAAACACTAAGTATACATAATAAAGAAAGTACGTTGAAAGCTTCAAGAGAAAAAAATTGCAAGTCACAACTAGAGGAAACTTCATTAGAATAATAGCTGGTTTCTCAGTGAACACTTATGAAGTCAGAAGAGCTTGGAGCAATGCATTCCAAGTTCTAAAAGACTATGACAGTCCACCTAGAAAAATGTACTCAGCAAAGTTATCTTCCATAGTTGAAAGAGAAAGAAAAACTTTCCATGACATAAACAGCCTAAAAAAATTATACCCAACAAACCAAACCTAAAGAAAACATATAAAGCATTATTTCAGAGTAAAAGGAATGAGCATAGCAGAGAGACTGTGGAAAGAAATATGAAGTCATATCATTAACAAAATACCACTGACAGTACAAACAACAGCATAATAAAAGCAATTAACACATTTATCTCAGTAACTACTTTAAATTATGTAATTCAAGCTTCAACTCTCTCAATCAAAAGTCCCAAGCTGATTGAATGGATCAAGAAACAAAATCCAACTATCTGTTGTCTATAAGAAATACATTTCTTTTGTTTTTTTTACAAAGTAGGCATTTCTTTAGAGTAAAGGGATGGACAAAATATTCTAATCAAAAGGGACCATGGAAGGTTTAGCTGTCCTAATATCTGACAAAAACTATCAAACTAAATATCATAGTAAAACTGATCAGAAGACATAATGAGGGACACTTCATTCTAATCAAGAGAACATTTAACTGAGAAGTTATTACTATCCTAAAGAAGTTATTACTATTTTAAGTATATATGCCACAAACTCAGGGATGTCTAATTTTATAAAAACAGAAACAAAACAAAACAAAAGAAAAACAGAACCAACAAATCCTACAATCATATATAAAGACACATATTAGCATTAATTCATTGATAGTATGTGATTTCAGTACTCTACTTTGTCCAGGACATGAGTCATCTGGACAAAACATAAGCATATAAACATCAGAATTGAATGATTTCATACATCAAATGGACTTAACAGACATGTATAGAATATTCCACCAATGAATATACATTCTACTCAGCAGCTTTTATGAAAAAGCATTATCCTGGGATGAAAACCAAATCTTTGTTTTGTTTTGTTTATTACTTTAATTTCCATCTCCATCACAGTTCCCTCCCTCTACTCCTCCCGGGTCCATTCTTTCACCCTTCCACCCTCTCCCCCTTCACCCACCTATCCTACTCCTCTGGTGTGGGGTGCCCTACATACCAGCCCCCTTCAGTTCAGCAGCCATATGAGGGCTAAAAACTTCCTCTTACACTGGGGGCCTACATGGAAGCTCCACTAGGGCAAAGTGTCCCACTAGCAAGTAACAAAGTCTGTTTCTGTTCCTTTCAGTCTGTTGGAAAACAAAATCTTTACAAATTCAAAAAGATCAAAATCATTTCTTATATCCCATCTTATCACATGTAATAAAACTTAAGATTGACAGCAGAAATTTCTAGTATAGATACAGACTTGTGGATTTTAAGCAACTCATTACTGAATGGTGAATGGATCAAAGAAGAAGTTAAGAAAGAAATAAAAAACATCCTATAACTAAAGGAAAATTAGCACATAACACAACAAAATCTCTGGGACACATTGAAAGAAGTTTTATGAGGGAAATTTATAGTTCTCAGTAG
Organism: Lophiomys imhausi; assembly: GCA_907164525.1. Lineage (NCBI taxonomy): Eukaryota > Metazoa > Chordata > Mammalia > Rodentia > Muridae > Lophiomys > Lophiomys imhausi. The sequence continues at coordinate 123,442 of CAJQZJ010001085.1, forward strand.
CTACAGTTTAAAAAAATCAGAAAGAACACAAATAAATAAATGATGCAGCTCAAAAAGTTGAAGAAAAAAATAAACAAAACAAACAAATCCAAACCCAATTAATGGCAAGAGAAAATAAAACCAACAGCTATAAAAAATGTAAACATTTCTAAAAATCAACAAATCTAAGAGCAGTTTCTTTGAGAAGATAAGAAAGATTGGCAGATCCTTGCTCAACTAATCAAAAGAAAGAAAGAAAGAGAGATCCTGAATTAACAGTCATATACGAACGGGAAACACTACAACAGATGTCAAATAATTTCAGGTTATTAGAAGGGGATGTTTTAAAAACCTGTTCTTCATTAAGCTGAAAAAAAAAAAACGGAAAGAAATGGATAAATTTCTAGTTCAGTCACACCAGTCAATTTTAACCAAAAAGAAGTCAACGTACTAAACAGATCCATAAAAACGAAGAAATTAAAAAGAGAAATAAAATCCCTTCAGATAAGAAAAGTCCAGATAGAGATGGATTCACAGCAAAATTCTACCAGACATTCAAAGAAGATCTGCATCTAGTTCTTCCAAAAAATATTCCAAAACTACTCCAAAAATATGAAATGAAAAGAGCAGTCTCGTTTGGGTGGATACCCAGATATGGTATGGCTGGGTCTTGAGGTAGGGCTATTTCACGTTTTCTGAGATATTGCCAGACTGACCTCCGTAGTAGTTGTACAATTTTGCACTCCCACCAGCAATAGAGGAGTGTTCCCCTTTCTTCACAACCTCGTCAGCATGTGGTGTCATTTGAGCTTTTGATCTTAGCCATTCTGACAGGTGTGAGATGGAATCTCAGAGTAGAATCCTCTTGGGTTGCATTTCTCTGATTATTAAGGATGCTGAGCATTTCTTCAAGTGTTTCACTGCCATTAGAGATTCCTCCTTTGTGAATTTTCAGTTTAGCTCTGTTTCCCATTTTTTCATTGGAGTATTTGGTTTCTTGGTGTTTAATTTCTTGAGTTCCTTATAAATTATTGATATTAGTCCTCTTTTGGAAGTGGGGTTGATAAAGATCTTTTCCCAATCTGTAGATTGTTGTTTTAAGGACATAGCTTCATCTATGTTTTTAGCAGCCTTATTTGTAATAGCTAGAAACTGGAAGCAACTCAGATGTTCCTCAACCAATGAATGGATAAAAAAAAATTGTGATACATTTACACAGTGGAATACTATTTAGCTATCAGAAACAAGGAGAGCATGCAATTCTCAGCCAAATGTATGGAACTAGAAAAACTCATCCTGAGTGAGTTAACCGAGACTCAGAAAGATGCACATGGCATCTACTCACTTATAATTGGATTTTAGCCATATAGTACAGGATAACTATCCTACAACCAATACACCCAAAGGATCACGAACATAGACTTTTTTACCTATTAATGGGACAGTTTGCCCTAGGGGTGCCACCATGTTGGCCCCCAGTGCAACAAGTTCTTAGCCCTCATGTGGCTATTGAACTGAGAGGGGCTGACTCCACATCGAAGAAGTGGGATGGGTGGGAGAGGAAGGAGAGGGTGAGAGGGTGGAACCGGGAGGGGTGGAAGGAGGGAATTGTGATGGAGATGTAACTTGAAGTAATAAATAAACAACAACAAAACAAAAACAAAAAAGAAAAGAAAAGAGCAGTCTCAAACAGTGATGGAGCTGGTATCATTCACAGACTGAAAAATATTCAATAAAATAGAATAAAATACTTGCAAACCGAACTCAAACGAATATCAAAAGAATTATATACCACCACCAAGCTGTCTACTTATCCTTGAAGTGCAGGAATGGTTCAACATAAATAAGCCAATAAACCACATAAATGAACTTAAAGACAAAGATAGCATGATCATCTCAATAGTTGCAGAAGAAGCCTTTGACCAAATTCAAGTCTTCTTGATAAAAGTCCTAGATAACGTAGGGCTGCAGGAAACAAATGTTAACACAACGAAAGTTCTGTATGAGAAATCCACAGCCAACATCATCCTGCATGGAGAAAAACTTGGAGCAACACTACTAAAGTCAGAAATGAGACAAGAATGTCCACTATTCACTAGTTTGAAGTACTAGCTGGAGTAGTAAGGGTAGAAAGGAAATTAAGGTGATACAAATAGGGAAATAAACATAACCAAGGAAGTGAAACTCTATACTGAAAACTTAAAATGTTTAAGAAAGAAATAGAGAATAGACCTTAAAATGTAAAGACATCCTGTGCTTAAGGGTTGGTAGAATTAAAATTGTAAAAATGATCTTTCTGCCAAAAGGTGTTTATAGATTCAATGCTAGCTCAATCAAAATGCCTAACTCGTTCTTCATAGAAATATAAAAAAAAAAACAGAAAAAGCCACCAAAAATGGTGATTGAGATGTAAAATAAACAAATTAATTAATGAAAAAGAGTGTCTAGAAATACAGTTAAAAATAACTACCCTAAAATTCATATGGAACCACAAAAGACCCTCTTTAGACAAAACAATCCTGAACAAAAAGACCAGCATTGGAGGCATTACCATTCCAGCTCAGTACATAGTAATAAGAACAATATGGTATGGGCTCAAAAAGATACATATAGACCAATGGAGCACAACTGAGGACCCAAACATGAGTACATGGTCATGCACTTAATATATGGCAAAGATACCAGAAACATGCCCTGAAGAAAGGACAACATGTTCAACAAATGTTTCTTGGAAAACTGCATGCAGAAGAAGAAAGTAGACCCATATCTATCACCTTGCACAAAAATTAATTCCAAATGTATTAAACATGAAACATAAACATGAAACACTGAAACTGCTTGAGGAAAACCTAGGCAGTACCCTACATGATATAGAAGAAAGGACTTCACAATAGGACCCCATTGGCCCAAGAATTCAGTCCAACAATCAAAAGGAACTTCATGAACTAAAAAGCTTTTGCAAAGCTAAAGAAACAGTAAAGAAGAAGCCCACAAAGTGGTAGAGAATGTTTGCCATCTGAGTAAAGATTGATATCCAGAATATATAAAGACCTCAAATAATAAAGAGTGAAAACAAACAAACAAATGAGCAAACCAACCATTCTGCCAAATGACTCATTTTAAAAATGAACCTAGGACCTGAAAAGAGAATTCATTACTATGTAATGTCTCAAAAATGTTCATCATTCCTAGTAATTAGGAAAATGCAAATCAAAACAACTTTGAGATTTCCTCCTACCCCAATCAGAATGCTGAGGAGCAGGGCAACAACTGGCCATAAATACTGGAGGGCATGTGGGGAAAGCCATGTTTGTTGTGGGAGGATTTACACACTGGTGAAGCAACTATGGAAATCAGAGTGGTGAATTCTCAAAACAAAGCAAATCAAAACAATAACACAAAACAAACAAATAAACAACCCCAAACAACAACAATAAACCCCAAAACTAATCCACCGTGTGACTCAGCTGGACCTCTCTTCAGCGTACCCCCAAAGGACTTAGCACCTGCTCCACAGATACTTCTCAGGCATATTGAGTGATTGATTCACAATAGCTAGGGAATGGAAACAACCTAAATGTTCTTTAGTCAATGAGTGGACAATGAAAATGTGGGACATACACACTATGAAGTCTTATTCGTCTGTAAAAAAATAAAATAAAATAAAATCAGGAACTTGCAGGTAAAGTGAAACAAGCAAAGATCATATTGAATAGATCACGAAGTCCAGAAAGACAAACATGGCATATTCTCTCTTATCAGAGACTCGAATCTAAATCTGCAGCTGTAATACTGTAGTAGGAGTAACTGAAGAAGACAGGAGAGAAAAACAGGAGCATTGCCAGGATAGGAAGGCTGGGGAATCAATACAGAGGGGATTATCCAGGTACAAGAAACCTAATCATGGAAATGGGGTAGTCTCTTTAGGAAGAGAAAGAGGTGAAAACAGAAGAAGGTGAGGAGTTTCAGATTCAGTGGCAAGTGACTTTCTTGGCTATAGAACTATGGTTCATACTGCACTTTATAGTGTTAGGGCGGTAGGATGGATGTTGGTGAACCTTGTAACTCTCTGAACCTTGTAGATTTCAGAAATGTGCTAAGTGTTATGAATTGCCTTCCTCCCTCCAGGAGAGAAAATTTCACCTCAGAGGAAATAGTTGTATGACTATGGAGAAAGACAAGTAAGGAAAATATTCAAGGACTGATAATGTAAATGTTAGACATTCAAAATCAAATCAATTAGGTATACTCATTGCTTACAATTTTTGATACTTGGGCTGCTAAAGCTCCGAGATTTGCCACTCCACTGAAAAACAAAAACTTTTTAAAAATCTGAATGTGTACCATATGAACTAGATGCTTTCTCACATATTAATACTAAGCTCCCAGAGCAACTGAGTTCATCAGCTGTTATAATGACCTTTTTCTTCAGAGATGACTTCCAAGTGTGAGAGGTTAAGCATACAGGGTTGTGTTTAGGGGTGGTGAGTTCTCATAGCTCTGCTGGCACCCTGTCTCTGAAGCTGAAAACTATTCCTGTTTCTTTCTAATATTTATCAAAGCAGCAGAGTGGTGAAGGTTCCTTGGCTACCTGGAGATGTGGTTTCCATTCAGACCTTCTCCTTTGTTTGAAGTAGTAGTTTAGCAATGCCAGAATTCCTTTCCAATTTCAACTGAGTTTCTTCCAAGCACCGAATCTGTGGACATTCGCCAGTTCACAGGGCTGGAAGATGTGATACAATGGTGCCTGCAGGCAAGGAATCTGGTCTGTGGGACATATTGTTATTTACAGAGTTGCTGTGAAACTTGGCTAGGGACATAACCCTCCACATTGGAGCCAGACTGAGCATCTTTGGTTAATCAGTGTGTGTCCACAGAGGAAAAGAAATAATTGCTGGTAAGCAAAGGCACTGTTAATTGTTAACTGTGTGTCAACTGCTTTTCAATCACATTTCTAGACCTGGGTAATCCCATTCTTTTGTAAATGGTCTAATTGGTGTGAGTTTTTCCTATCATTATATTTTGAACATTAGAGAATTAAACTGATCCCTGAAGATTTCCAATTTAGCTGTTAGTAAGGATAGCTTATTGATTGAGACATATACCCAGAGAAAGTAATGCTTACATGAGTCATCCCAGACAATGAGTTTCATTCTTGCCTTACTTAACAAGTAAAATATATGTTCTCTGCAACTTTGTAATTCACAATGTTTATGGTTATATCAAAGAACATCTACCACACTAGCTGTATCTTTCTATGCTCATATGTGCAAAGGATGTAACATGTGGCTTTTGTGTAAAAATGGGTTTGCATCTTAGTCCTGATGCTAACCATCTGTGTGGCAATGAAAATTAACATTCTCAACACTGGTTGTCTCTCCTTTACAATATGGGCCATAATTTGTGCCTTAAAGTATTCTTATGGAGATTAAATGGAATGACACATATAAAATGTACTGGCACAATAAATTGCATCCAATCATTCATTTACATTCACTCCATGACAATGCCCTTCTCCATGATATCCTGTTACTAGTATGAGGTCCTCATTTCTATGTTTTATGACTTGGCAAGCAAGAGTGTCCTCATATGGACAGTGGAATGAAGTATTGCCATTTGGCCTGTCCAGGATGTGTGGTTCCCAAAGCTATTAGACATTTGGTGAACAAAAACCATGCCAAATGCTGTGGTTTTGGACATCAGGCACAGGATGATAATGGATAAGCAAATTTTGGCCTCTCTCAATGAGAACAAGAGGTTCACAAGTCACCAGCCCTTCATGGCATGCTCAGCTATGAGTGGTACAGAAGTAGAGACATGGTGAATTGAGAATGAAGCTGTCTTACCAGCCCTACTCCAAGCCTAAGAGAAAAATAGGAGAATTACATTCATTGAAACTTAGGTAATTTTCCCAACAGAAAATTATTTCTGAGACTAAAACTAATAATGACCAATTTTTTTGTCATAAGTATATTTTATGGCAGTATTTTTGTTGTCTTTACATTTCATTCTTATCATTAAGTTAACTGATTGTATTCTGCTTTTTTAAAGAAATAAATCAAGATATAGAAAACTTGACTATTTTGTCATATAGTAACTGTAAATAACACATTTGGCATTTGAATACAGGATTTGAGACTCTTCAAAATTGAAAATAGTAATAATTATAATAAAACTAAAGTTACAATATTTGAAGAAATGTTAGACCATCTCCAAAAACCTTGAGTTTTTTTTTCTGTTTTTTGTTTGTTTGTTTGTTTGCTTTTTCCTTCATTCTCAGGAAAACTACAGTTGCAGCAAAGTTTGTTTAGTGTTAGTATTTATCTGGTTTTTGAGGAATCATGAGGTGTTTTGTTCTCCTCTATTATAGAAAACTCCCAGTAGCTTACATATGGGGAGGAAAGATTGAAAGTCTTGCTTAAAAGCATTAGAGACCCACCCCCATTGGTGGTGTGAGTGCAAACTTGTACAACCACTATGGAAATCAGTCTGGTGATATCTTAGAAAACTTGGAATAGCTCTACCTCAAGACCCAGCCATACCACTCCTGGGCATATATCCAAAATATTCCTCACGAAGCCACAAGGACATCTCATCGACTATGTTCATACCAGCTTTGTTTGTAATACCTAGAAACTGGAAACAACCAAGATGTCCTTCAACCGAAGAATGGATTAAAAAAACTGTGGTACATTTACACAATGGAATACTACTCAGCTATCAGAAACAAGGAAATCTTGCAATTTGCAACCAAATGGATGGAACTAAAAAAGCTCATCATGAGTGAGCTAACTCAGACCCAGAAAAATACACTTGGCATCTATTCACTTATAACTGGATTTTAGCCATATAATACAGGATAATCATCCTAAAATCAATAGACCCAAAAGAATAGGAGCATGGACTTAGTTACCTGTTAGAGGGACACTCCATCCTAGTGGTACTACCATGTATGCCCCCTGTACAAGAGGAAGCTCTTAGACCTTATGTGATTGATGAACTGAGAGATGCTGATACATGAAGGCACCGCACCTCAGAGAAGTAAGATATGTGGGAGAGGAGGTAGAGAGTGGAAGGGCAGGACTAGGAGGGGATAGAGGGAGGGGGCTGTGATAAAGATGTAACTTGAATTAATAAATGAATGCTAAAAGAAGCATTAGAGACCATCTTAGCTGTCCTGTGGAATCCTTTGCTCCTAGATGAAAATTAAAATCTTTTACAGTATCTAAGGGTGCTTTTGTCATCAATTTGATATTCCCGATGAGGTGGAATCTGGAAATCAGTCTGGCGCCTTCTAAGAAAATTGGGAATAGTTCTACCTCAAGACCCAGCTATACCACTACTGGGCATATACCCCAAACATGCATCACCAAATCACAAAGACATTTCCTCAACTATGTTCATAGCATATTTATTCGTAATAGTCAAAAAGTAGAAACAACCCAGATGTCCCTCAGCTGAGGAATGGATAAAGAAATTGTGGTACATCTACACAATGGAATACTATTCTGCTATCAGAAACAAGAATATTATGAAATTTGCAGGCAAGTGGATAGAACCAGAAAAGATCATTCTGAGTAAGCTAACACAGATTCAAAAAGACACATAGTGTATTTACTTACTCATAAGTGGATATTACCCAGTACATGTGTAATCATCATGCTACAATCCATAGACCCAGAGAAAGCTGAGTACCAAGGAGGGCTCAAGGGGTAACGTTTGAATATCTCTAAGTAAGGAAAATAAAAGAGACAGTGGACATGGATGGAGCGAAGGATCTGGGCAGGAACCCAGACTTGCTGCGAAAGTCTGAGAAACTTTATCCTGCAGATAATGAGGCAAAGATCGGGGAGTCTTGAGGAAGGGTTGGGGGAGGGTTTGAGGAAATCACAGGGATCCAGGACTCCACAAAAAGACCCACATAGCCAATGAACTCAGACACAAGGGGGTTAAAGAGACTGAACCACCATGCAAAGAGCTTGCAGGGACTGGCCCTAGGCCCATTACACATATGAAACTGAAGGGCCACTTGGTCCTCAAGTAGATCCCCTCTCAATTGGAACAGGTCTATCCTGGACTTGGATGATGTTGCCTCCCTCAAGAGCTTATGTTCCTGGTGTAGTAGTCTTGTCTTGCCTCAGTTGAGGAGGAGGCACTTAGTCCTGATGCAGCTTGGTGTACCAGTGTGGGTTGGTGCTGGGTAGGGGAGAGGGTGTGTAGGGGGATGGGGAGGTGGGACTGGAAAAGGGGGTGGGAGGGTGATGGGGATTGGAATGTAAAAAAAATATTAAAAAATTCCAAAAAAAAGTCAAGATGAACATTTCTGATTTTGTCAGCCCATCATTTTCCAGATGACAAGTAGCATTTTAGTTTTCTACCTCCCTACCTTTCCAGCTCATGAACTTAAATAAATTACTATAGTAACGATCTACTGAGACTGGAAAAGCTCTTAGTTAAGTAAAGATATTCTCAGTTTTAAGTTATTTTATTACGGAGATAACATATGCTCTTGGTAAGGAAGAAGCAAACCAACTACTTAAAATTGTGGGAACATCAAAATCTAATTTCTTTTGCATTTTTCTTGGTCTCTCTCCAAAGTGGTAGAAACACAATTTTATTATGTTTTTAGAGGACATATATACTATTTGTGAACTATAGTCCATACAGATACTTATATTACTTTTACATAACTACAGATACGTTTCAGATACTGTTGTAGCTAGGTCTCTCTCTCCCTCCCTCTCTCTCCTCTCTCTCTCTCTCTCTGTGTGTGTATGAGTGAGAGAGAGGGGAGAGAGAGAGAGAGAGAATAGAGAGGTATCTCAGAGGGAAGATTCTAGAAAAGATATAACAGTGGCTCTGAATATCCTAATTGCTGCCTCAGAACTTAATCAAACAATAGTAAACACACAAAAGAAAAGTCATGACTGCTTGACACACAATTATTAGAATACAATGTATTATTTTTAAATATGGAAGCAACAGAAGTAAATAAAATTCTTATGTAATAACTAATTTAGTTTCTCAGTTTGAGAGGAAATCATACTGGATGTTATTCAGAACTTCAAAAAGTAATAAAGAACAGCAGAAATAAAAAAAAACCCAAAGGAAACAAACTTTTCCATTAGTTTAAAAAATTGTGTATGTCTTAAAATAAATAAATAAAAGGGTTAATGATATATATATATATATGAAAATCTTTAGAGCAAGCATTCAATGTGTAACAAGGTATGTGTAAAATAACATTTATAAAATAGAATCCTAAAGATAACAAATAATATTAAAGAAGTTAGGAAAAATGGAGGATAGTAACTATGACCAAAACAGAAGACCAAGAAACTAAAATAATAGATATGTAGGCTCAACTCCAACCATCTTAATTATTTCAATAAATACTAGGAATAAAACATTTCAACAAAAAGTAATTATTTTATAAGTCAATTAAAATCAAGTGTTACCTATAAAATAAATTGGTTGGATATATTAGGAATTGGAATTAGGAGTTGGAAAATATATGCTATGTGTGGAGCATACGAAAGCTAGAATAATATTGATCTCAAGACAAAAATTCACCAGTACTAAGTTTCATAAAGTTAAAAAGGTCAATTCAGCCAAAGTTCACAACCATTATAAATGTGTGCATGCACCCAATAACAGAGCTTCAGAATACAGGAAGCAAGAATGAAAAAAGCATACATTTCATTGTTTTTTGCAGCTTATGCATATCATTTGAAAATGATAATTAGAAATATTGTCTGTTTTCAATATTTTAAAGATTTATTTTTATTTGCACGCACGCGCGCACGCACACACACACACACACACACACACACACACACACACACACACACACACACACACACACACACACACACACACACACCCCTGCATGTGCTGGCAGAGGCCAGAAGAGGGAGCTGAATGCCCCAGAACTTGAGTTAGAAGAGGTGTGAGCCACTTGTGTTGATGCTGGAACTCAAACGCAAGTGTTACAGAAGAATAGGAAGTACTCTTAACCCTAAACTATCTTCCAGCCCAGAAATATTATGTATTAGAGTGTTTTTTAAATTCATAGTTTAGTATTTTTATTTATGTATTTTAAATTTATTTTAAAGAGAGCAAATTTACCAATATTTTCCTTTGTGGACCGTAGAGTTTGTGTTCAATTTGGAAAGATGTTTCAAATTATTTGAATGCCGTTGTGGTTTTCCTCTAGGATGTGCCAGATGAACATGTTTTGAACACTCACTCCCCAGCTTGTATTTGGAAGGCAGAGACTGGCTGCCTGGCTGCTGAAAATAGGTCAACAAGGGACATTTCTTTGTTGGTTATATCTGCTGCTGATACTGGTCTGCCTTCTCTGCTTCCTGGTTCATGCCGTATGAGAAATATTTTCTGTAAACTCTCTCCATGTTTTCTCCACCGTGATGGACAGACTGAACTCTCCTTTCAATCATGTGCCAAAAATAAATCCTCCTTCCTTTAAGTGGTTGTAATGAGGGAGTTAACTAATGTCAATACCATATTTTCTTATAGAAATACTCCTAATAGTACTCGTGTCTACGAGATAGAGATTAATTCTAGTTGCTTTCAAATGTCCACCCATATCCTACTGCTTCCTAATATCTGTTCAAGTCTTATTACTTTCTAATATCTGTCCATGCCCTACTGATTCCTAATACCTATCCATGTCTAACCACTTTCAAATATCCACCCGCGTCCGACTGCTTTAAGTTCTGTTACAAGAACTCATTGCCACAATTACTTTCAGAACTCTTGTTTTGTATTGTGTGTCACAGGCTTTGTTTTAACCTCCGTGTGCTTTTCTTATGCGCTGACACTTGGGAAAACAAGTCCTTCTCTGTTTCATCTCCTTAACACATTCTTTCTCGCTGTCACTAGTTGTCTGGTGTTGCGTGTCTTCTGAAGAATTAGGTGCTTAAATTTCCTCTACAACCTGTCTCCGGCTTTTCTCAGTAGGATCTTGCTGAACTTAAAAGTTTGTGGTTGCATGCTTTCTACTGACAAGTTTAAAAAATATATTTACAGTTACTTGTTCCCATGAATAAAGTTACAGTAGGCATTTTTATAGCGCTGATTATTCCATCAGAAAACAGCTCGACAGTAACTTGTACACAAAAACACTTGCCTATTTCCACTTTTGTTTTTCATTTTCTTTGATGCCATATCCAAGTAATCATCAAAAAGACCTTTTCAGGAATATTGAAATATTTTATTGTAGGAATCATATATTTAATTCTTATATTTAAAACTTACAGTCATTTTGCATACATTTCTTTCGGAGTAATCTGTCTTTATGTCGGTTTTAATGCTGGCATCCTATATTTTTGTATATTCTAGTTCTATAATTCATTTTAAAGTCAGGAAGTGTGATGCCTTTATCCTTATTTATTCATTTTGTTCAAATATGGTTTACGTCTTCAAAATGTTTTGTGTTTTCTATGTGTATTTTCGGACTTTTTCCCCCCAATTTATGTGGAAAAATGTCAGTGGAATTTTCATAGAAGTTGCATTGAACACTTAAGTAACTTCTGATAGTCCGAAGCTTTTTTGGTAATGTTAACTCTTTCATTTAATGAATTTAGGTTGGCTGTCTCTCCATTTATGTTTGTTTATATTTCTCTCATTTTTGTTTTATAGTTTTTAAGTCTTTCATGCTTTTTGACATGTTTATTTTTAAATACTTATGATATTATCATAAGTGAAATTGTTTTCCTAGCTTTATTTTTAGAAGATTTCTTTTTCATGTCTAGAAATATTTCTGGTTTTTGTATGTTGATTTTGTCTCCTGCAACTTTTAAAAACTATTCATTATTTAAGCATTTTCTGTGATGTCTTCAGAGTTTCTTGCCTATGAAATCACACCATCTGCATTCAATGCTAATTTTAATTTTGACCTTCTGATTTTTAAGATGTTCTATTTCCTTTTTCTTTTTTTAGTCACTTAAAAAATAATGGGTTTCATCATAACATCACTCCATACATATGCAATAATTGTATTCTGCCTGTTTAACCTCTGCCATGTTTCTCTGTACTCCCTCCTCTGACACTGGTCTCCTTCTTGCATATAAATAGTCCCCTTTCTGCTTCCTGTCATATTTATGAGTTTGTGTGTCTACATGAGTTTATAGTTTTACATTTATATTCTACATGTAAGAGAAAGAAATGATACTTTGTCTTACTCCCATTTTCCTTGTTTCTTTTACTTCTTTTTCTTCCTTTTTTCCTCATCTCTTTCCATTTTTCACTCTCTGCTGTAATTGCTTTTCTGTTGCTGTGATTAAAGAAAAAAAAAAAAAACATGAACAAAAGCAACACAGGAGAGGGCAGGGCTCATTTCAGCTTAGATTTCCAAAAAACCAGCCCATTGCTGCGGGAAGTCGGAACAGAGACTCAAGAAAGGAACTAGGAACAGAAACTATGGAGGAACAGTGCTTACTTACTCAAGTAAGACCAGTCCACCTGCCTTGGGATTGTGCCACCTCTAGGGATGGTGCCACCCACAGTGGGGTGTGGCTTTTTACTCCAATTAGCAAGCAAGAAAGCACTCTCCACAGTCATGGCAACTGGCCGTGCTGATGGAGACAGTTCAACTGATATTCCCTCTTGCTAGGAGACTACAGGATGTGTCAAGTTGTCAAAAAACCAACCTGCACAATGCCTCTACTTTCATGTTCATTCTTTTCTTTTCTTTTTCTTGGCTGATTGTTCTGGCTAGGTTTTGAGTGTTTCAAATTTTCATCACCAAATGAAATATCAGCTGCCAACTTTTCTTATATAAACTTTATTAAGTTCCCTTTAAACTAGATTCATTGTGAGTTTTTTTTTAATCATGAAAGGTATTGAATTCTGTGATAGTTTTGCACCTATTAAGATCTTACGATTTTTCTATCCTTTCTTTTCTTAATGTACTATTTCACATGGATGTTTTATATTCAACAATGAATTCCACTTTCTCATAGTATGTAGAAACGTAAGGTATTACTGAGTTTGCTTTGATAATATTTCGTTTAGGTTCTGAGCATTTGAATTTATCATAGGTACTAGCTTTCGAGCATTTTCTTTGTGATAACTTTGGTTTTGGTGATTTTGGCCTCTGCATGTTTTCCACAAGTATTTGGAGTTGAGCCCAGGGCTTCATGTATTCTAGGCCAGTTCTCTGCCATTGACTGATGTCCCAAGCCCTGATTTTACTTTATAAAACAATTTTGGAAATATGTCCCTTTCTATTTTTTTGAAAGAGTTTAAAATATCTATAATTCTTCAAATGTTTGGTGGACCTCATTTCGGGTTGACTTTTCTTTGTTGGGAGGTGACTACTGACTTGATCTCCTCGAACCTTTACTGGTCTGCTCAGGTTTCCTAACTTTTACTAATTCAGTGTGTGGTGTTGTTTAAGAAATTACACATCACACTTTCTCATTGTTGGCAATCATTTCCATCTCTTCACTACTTTATGGTTTGGTTTGTGTTTTTCCAATTCTTCCAATATAAACTCTGTTTCTTTGAGACTTTTTCCTTTTCTGTAGGCTTCATGATGAACTTCTTTGGTCTTCTTCCTGGGAAAGTCTTTATCTCTCCATTTTAAAAGCACAGCTTTGCTAGAAATAGTATTCTCTTTTAATAAAAAAATTCCCTTTATTTTTATTATATGTGTATAGTTGTTTTGCCTGTGTGTATGAGCATTGTGTATATACAGTGTGTGTGGAGGCCAGAAAAGGGCACTGGATCAAATGGGACTGGGGTTACAGGTGACTGTGAGCTCCCATGTGGGTGCTGGGAATTAACGTGGGTCCTCTGGAAGAGCAGCCATTGCTCCTAACAGCTGAGCCATAGCTCCAGCCCCTAGAATCAGTATTATTTCTTTCTTATATTTCTTTCATTACTTTGGCTATTCTTCACCACTCCCTCCAGTCCATAAAATTTCTGCTGAGCAAACTACTTGGCTCCTTCATGTATAATAAGCTCATTTTTCTTTGCAGTTTCACACTTCTTTTTCTTTTACCTTTTACACTTTGATTCCACATCTCACTGTGAATTTCTTTTATTTCAACCCAGTTACAATGCATGAGTCTTCATGAATCTATGTATTTATTTCATTCCCCAGATATGACAAGTATTCAGGCACCATTTTTTTCCAATAGACATTTTCTACCTTTTCTATGATCCCCCTCCCCCCTTTTAGAGTAGGTTGCTGAACAACTAGAGTAAATTTTTGTTTGATAATTGTGGTGGAAGTCTAATATGGGTAAAATGAAAATTTCTTTTCTTATTCATTTCACTGTCTCTGCTCTTGGCTCTTTGTTTGCTTGGAGTATCACAACTTCTGTCCTGTATTTGGGAATTATTAATGTTATTTTGGTTTCTTATATCATTGCTAAATTGGTGTGTCTGTAGGGTAAAATGGGCTAGGTCTCCTTTTTTTCACAATATTGTTGATGTCCTGTTTTTCCAGAGCTTGGTGTTAGCTGCATTCTAGAATTTTGCCTAGAGATTGTATGCATCCAGATAGAGATGACATACAAAATATTGTTGCATCTCTTCCAAGTTACAACTCTCCAAACTTAAAGCAGTGATTGTAACAACAATTACTTAAAGTTTCTTAAACTACTTCATTTATTTTTAAATATCTCTTTAAGGAAAAACTAAATGCACTATGCATACATTTATTTAAAAGTCATAATACCCATATCAATGACAATACAATGGCATAAGGACAATTTCTTATGATTATCACAGGAGGTGTATTTCTTTGGTGCAAATATTTTAAATATAATCTTATGAAGAAAAATTCTGCCACACTCACAAATTATAACTGTAATTATTTCTTGGTGTTATTGATTATTGCTAAATTGATTTGTGACAATGATTTGAGATACATATTACTAATTTTTTCATGATAAAATCTTGAAAAATGGTAATGTCATTCTTTATTTGCTGAAGATTTAAGTATTGGGAAGATTTTGTCAGATACTCAAAGTGCAAAGAACATGTACCAAACAGAAAAAATATGGGCAATTTCTACCCCGCAAAATTGAAAATAAAAGAGACAAGCACTTCCAAATGCCCTATTGTCAATCTGTGTTAACTTCCCATCAAATTCAGAGGGGAACAAAAATGCCCTTTGGTGCTCTCCTTGACAAAGAGGAATCAGTCTCTGTCTTATGGGAAAGAATAAGTGCTTCTGAGAGCTGCTAGAGCCAGCGCTGCCTTTCAAGGGTTGCAAGTCCATAAGAAATGTTTTCTATAAGTGGCCTTTACAACCCCAGACATCTCAGTATCTCATTAGTCTTGGCTTTCAACTGTCCTTAATTGATATAATGAATTTTCTTTAGAAACCACATTCAAATTTCTTTTTCATGCTTTTATAAGTGATTATATTAATAACAGGGGAATATAAGTAATTTAAGAATATGCTTGCTGATTCTCTATTTTTTTTTTTGGTTCACTATTTCTTCTTCTTAGAATTTCCCCTGTAGATATACTTTATAAGCTGGGAATGCTGTTAGACTCTAGAATCTCAAAATGCAACACAAATTTAATCACTAAGTCTTCTTTTTATTTTAGCCATTTACTTTTATCCACAGCACTTAAGATTTAAGAGAATGAAGACAGAATATTGTTTTCAGGGTCATTTTCAATCTTGGGCTCATTTATCCAAATAAAGTATCTTTTTCCAGATAGTTGTAAGTATTTCTACTGTGGTATACTTTCCAGGAAGACACGAGCTTGTCTTTCTTATGTAGTAATGCATCTCACCCAAATGCTACATGGCAAATAGTAAACATAGGGATTGCTTGACAGATGAAGGGAAGGTGAGAAAAATGAGAAGCACGGAGGCTGGGAGCTCTGCTAAGCTGAAGTAGGTTGTAGAAGATTTCCTGGAGGAAGTCATGCTTTGCTGGAAGCTATAGAATCAGAAACTTCCCACCACGTGCTCATGTAGGAAGAGAGGAAATGCTAAAGCAAAGAGTTAGTGGAAAAACTCTAAACCAGAACAGATATTGAGAGGCTGAGGAAGCAGCAGGTGAGTGTGGCTGGAGCATCATGATCAGTGAGCAGCAAGGACACGGGACTGGGAAGTACCACAGACAGAGGTTTGTGGTCCTACACCTATGGTTCATCTGCATTTTTTTAAAGTTCCTGAGAGACTTATTCAGGGCCCTAAACAATATGATATACCGTTAATTACAGACTTCTGCAGAGGACAAGCTTGAAAACAGGCTATAATGCCTACAGCAGTGTTTGCTAGGGAAGATAGAGGGGTGGAAGGGATGGGGGAGGAGCCAACCCAAGCTTCTACTCCCCAAATCTGTGAACAGGTAGCACATTTTTCAGAAAACTTCCCCAATAATCTAAGTTTGGGGGTTCTTAAAAAAAAAGAGAGAATAATAAACTTATCAGCAAGGAATGCTATTGGTTTCCCAGGATCCATATGTACTCAGAATATATTTTCTGAGACTTGAGAAGATTGCTTATGGCTTTAAAACTGAGATATTGAGGGGCTTCAAAATTTCGAAGCAGAGAACTGCCCCCCCAAACACTCTTCACTCTAACCTCTACCATGTTTGTGATCCTAAAACATCCTTTATGCAAAATCCTAAAGGGATGAGATTTTCTAGATGGGAAAATTGTCTGGAGAGCTCAAGGTTTGCCTCCAAAAGCACATAATCTTTTATTTCGGTAATTTTGCTTGGAAATCATGCCATAATATATTCACTACCTTGTGCTTTTCTAACTTGAATTTATCCATGCTCATCCATGGTAACTTTAATGTATTAATACCTACCATTTATTGAGTGCTTAATATATGCCAAGCACTACATAAAAGATACTTTACTTGAACCTTTTTATAACCCTCTAAGTAATACCTGTAATTATTTGAGTTTCTTAAGATGAGGAAATTGTGACTCTTAAAGGTAGCTTACTTAAGTGACTTTTTATAGTGAATAAGTGATAATACATAGAATAAATAAATCAGCCAAATAATTTTAAAATGTAAGAAGTCCATAAACAGTACATAAAATTATGGACATTTTTTTCTCTAGCAATGGAAATGCGATGATTTTACAATGAATATCATTCCCAATAATGGCTATGTTTTCCTTTCTATGTCCAAACAGGAGAAGATTCTGTGGACCAGATGGAATGACATGGCCACTTCACAGGCCAGAAATGTGTGATGATATAACTGAGAACTGACAAGGTGCTCTGTGTTTGGAAAGAAATCTGTAGAATCATTCCGTTCCATTAACATCTTGCAAAGCACGTTCTCATGAGGCAGGCTTTAGTGTAGAATATACCCCACTTAACTTTTCTGTTGTAATAAATAACATGACCAAAAGCAACTTAGGAAAGAAAGGATTTATTTCATCTTCTCAGTCATAGACCATTTTTGAGGGAAGTCAGGAGCAACTCAAGATAGGAACCAAGAGGCAGGAGTCACATAGGAGACTGATAACCGGCATGCTCTGTGGCTGATACTTAGCTAGTTTTCTGATACAGCACATCCTACTTCCCTAGGGGTGCCAACCACAGTGGGATGGGTCCTCCCACATCAATCATCAATCAAGATAATCTCTAAGAAATTCCCAGATGATTCTAGGATATGTCAAATTGACAGCTGAAGCTAACTAAGGCAGGAGGTATTATTGGGACTAAGATTAAAAGACAGTTTTAATTATAAAATATACATTAAGTTCAATAAAATTGAAGTGAAGGGGGCTGGAGAGATGGCTCAGAGATTAAGAGCACTGGATGCTCTTCCAGAGGTCCTGAGTTCAATTCCCAGTGACTACATGGTGGCTCACAACCATCTATAATGAGATCTGGTGCCCTCTTCTGGCCTGCAGGCATACATGCAGACAGAACACTGTATACATAATAAATAAATGAAATTGAAATAAAAATAAAGAAGAAAGTAACTAAGTGAAAAAGGAGAAAACAAAAAGAAGGAAGAAGAGGAAAGAAGAAGGAAGTGGGCAGACGTAGAGCAGGAGAGGCAGGGAGGGAGGAAACAATGATCATTAATGAGATAGCTGTAAGGGATGGGCACTGTGAAAACATCACACACATCACCCCCTTTCATCCTCACAGGTCTGTGTTTTCCACTTGAAGTGAAAGAGTGTAAGGAGGAATAATATCATAAATGTAGAAAATAGCATGTCTTCAGTAGAGGGTTTCTTGTGAAGACTTAGCTCCTAGTTTTTGTATCTGTATGTAGACTACATGTAAAAGAAAACAATGCTAAAAATGAGTGACTTTATCTTTTGATAAGTTGAAAAATTTTAATGACAATCCAGTGTCTTCACTTAGATTTTATTCTGAGTATCTGTATATGCATGAGAGTGCATACTTGTGCATGTGTATGCAAACACACACACACACACACACACACACACACACACACACACACACTGAACTTCGCCCATAGTAGTGTTTGAGCTGTGTGCTGTGCCATTAGTCTGCAATTAAAGACCTTCAGTAACAAACGTTTCCAGACTGTCATTTAGTTCCTACCAACCGTAAGTCAATGAAGACTTCCCAGAGTTGACCAATCTAGAGAAAAATTTTACAGGGGCCATGGAGGACATCTTTCTGAATGGGTTGCAACACTCTTTGACTGTTATTCGTAGTTTACAGTGTCAACTTGATAGAAGGTCGGGTTACCTGGGAAGAAGGAACTTGACAGAATTGTCTCCATCCGATTGGCTTATGGCTATGTCTGTGAGCAATTATCTTGACTAATGACTTGTGTGGGAGGGCCTAGCCCACTGGAAGTAGTGCCATATCCAGGCAGGTAGGTCTGGGCTATATGAGGAAGCTAGCTGAGAATGAGCCAGTAATCAGCATTCTTTCATGGGTTCTGCTTCAGTTCTGCCGCGACTTCCCTCAATGATGGTCTGTGAGCTGGAAGAATAAATGTAAATAAACCCTTTCCTCCCCTAAGTTGGTTTTGGTTATAGTGTTCGTCACAGCAATGGAAATTCAAACAAGAACACCCACCAGTAATTTTTTTAAGTCCTTAATTCTTGTTATGTGATTAATAGGTAGGCACTCCATTTGAGCTTTTGAGATGTATTTGTACATGAAAAGCAGGGAAAGGGCACAGAGTATTTTAGGTTGTATTATTGTAGAATTAGACTCTGGAATAGAGATGTGTGCAAGGAATTGTCTTGAAGATGGTCCACAGAAGCAGATGAGAGTGAAGGCAGTGAAGGACGCAGGGAAAGGAAGCAATGCACTGTGGTCTTGAATTAATTACTGCTCTGATGTCAAGGCTCACTTTATAAAGGAGTTTTGGGAGATAGTCTCCTCAGATCCTTGGCCTGCCATGTGAGATGTTGGTCATGCTAAGTTGCCAGATCCCACAGCTGAAGCAATGAGGCCATGCCCACCTGTAGCTCTCTCTAGGGAATATGCACTTTAGAGCAGTCTACACAGTGGCTTTCAACTTAGGATTCTGCGTGGTACCTGGCTCTTTTATGCTCCTTGTCAAGTAGACTATCTCAGACTAAATGACATGGTATGGATCTTCAAAACATCCCCTAAAAGGACATAAAAGTTCAATGTTTTCCTTTGTTGGGAAGATTTCTCATGGCTCTCCTCTGGACTTTTTTTTTTTTTTTTTTTTTTTTTTTCACAATTACTATCACTCTTAGACTTACTTTTAGCTACCTTATTTAATGGTGTTCTTTCCCAAGATTTAAAGGGAAGCTTTTCTCTCTAAAGGCTCTATTCATATTGTACTATGCCTTTCTAATGCTCTTCTACCTCAAAGCCCCATTATGCTTCCCATGGTCAAGAGCATCTCTCATAACAAAGCTCATTTCTGAAGGATGATTTTATGTCAGCTTCTTTTGGGAACTGTCCTGCTTTGCTACCTTTGTTTCCGTCTAGTGAGTATAGAACACATTTATAGTTCTCTTAATTGAAGTACTTTCTTAGTTATTTTTCTATTTCTGTAAAAAAACAAAATCAAAAACAAAGAAACAACCAAAAATCATGAACACCACAGCCAAAGCATCTTATAGAAGAAACAGTTTATTTGGGCTTATTGTTTCAGATGGATAGGGTCTACTGTGGCTTTAAGGCTTGGCAGCACACAAGCATGGCAGCCAGAGCAGTAAGCTTACACTATCAATCTCAAATACAAAGGAGAAAGAGCCAACTTGAAATGGCTGGAGGCTTTGTAATCTTAAAGCCATCCCCAAGTGGTATATTTCCTCCTAACTTCACCCGGAAGCATTTCCAAATGGGGACTAAATACTCAGATATCTAAGCACGTGTGTGTGTGTGTGTGTGTGTGTGTGTGTGTGTGTGTGTGTTTCTCATTCAAATCACCACAAGTACAAAGAAGTTGGACTGTTTATTAAGCAACTTCGATTAAGCAATGAATTGGCCCTCAAGACATCAGACCATATCCCTGTGTGTGGGAATGGAACATGCAGAGCATATGGGACACTAGTAATGTCATTACCATCAGCAACCTCACCCAAGAGGCATATCACACCATGACCTCTTCTAGTTAAAGACAGGAATTTTGGCTCAGAACAGTTTATCTCTGTATATAGGAAAGGGGGAAATTTAGGCTAAGCTGACTCTGAAAGATAAGTTTTAGTTTTCCATCAAAGATTATTCTATTTAACAAAAAAATTTTCTTTACGTTAGGATGATGAATTCTGTAAATCCATTTTGTAAGGGTAAACCAAAATTTTATTTTTAGAAAAAAAATCCAGTGTGATCTGGATGTGCAATTATTTTAAATAAATTTTACATTGTTGTCTTCTATGTGCTAAAATTTGTTTAAGATCTTTATTTATATTAATGGGGATTGACATATGATTTTGATTTCTTGTGCTGTCAGTCAGGTTTTAGTGAGTTAGTTTTTAAAAAGCTTTAGTAAGTAAGTAAAGAAGTCTCCCTTCCCTAATCTGTTCAGTCTCAGGGGTAGCACAGTGTCCAAACTTAACATTCCTATTCTTCATTTTAATAGGTATGATATCTTATACTTTAAAATCAGTAAATAGTTTGTTTATTTTGCTTAAAATCCACTTAATATGCAGTTTTGTGTGTAAAAGTATCTTCATTCATAGCAATCACCCACTGCATAATTTTCATACTGGCAAATAAGTTGAAGTTGAAGTAAAGCAGTTGAAAAGAAGGACTTATTCTTCCTTATAATTCTAGGGGGTCTGTCCACTATGCCAGAGAAGATATGATGGCAGGCAGGGACACAGCAGGACCCATGACATCGCATGGGTCAGAAAGCAGGGAATGGGGCTCACCCACAGTGACCCACTTCCTCGAGCAAATCTCCATCTCCTGAAGGTTTCCCGTTCTTCCTATATAGTGCCACTAGCTGAGGACCAAATGTTCCAACACAGGTACAAAAGACAATTTTCTTTCATACCACAACACTCATATTTTCAACCTATAATTCTATTTCCATAAGTATATTCTGTGTAACTCTTATTTCTGAACTATTTTTCTCATAGATCTTTCTATTTATCTTGTTTTAACATTTTAATTTAGTTTCCTGCAACTATACATATACCTGCTATTGAGTTCTAGATTATTGGTATATGCCTTCAGAGACCGAGTTTTTCTCTTCTAAACACCTGGGAGCACTATCAACCAAAATCATTTAAATTCTTAGCTTGTATTTGGATGTGAAGGCAAGTAACAGCCAGTGGGTGTTAATGCATTCTCAAGGGAGACTTGTTTATTATCTGAATTTACAGCTGGAGTTAAGACAATTTCCTTTCCAGGTCTCCTGGTAGGCAGCTTTGTTTTTCCTAGCTTAAACTTGCAGAGAGGATTTAGCAATATGGGAAACTCAGGACTGTGAGGAGGCTGGTGAGTCACTGTCATTCTCATTCAGTGGATTTGGGAACGCATCTTCTGCTCCTGATACGGTTATTAAAACTTGGGCATTTTCCCTTTTGGATTTCAACTCCGATTTTAGTTTTCCACTCTAGGGATTTCCTTTATTCTTATATTTTTGATTGTGAGCCTACCCTTTAACGACTGAGCCATCTCTCCGGCCTGGGATTTCCTTTATTCTTAACCAAAAGAGTTTTAGAAATTTCTCAGCATGTCCAATATCACACACACACACACACACACACACACACACACACACACACACACAC
>CAJQZJ010001085.1:145605-165691 GCA_907164525.1 Lophiomys imhausi
ACACACACACACACACACACACACACACACACACACACACACACACAGAGATAGACAGATACAGACACACACATATACACAAACACACAGACACATGCACACACACACATAAACAGATACACACATTTAAAAATGAACCAACTTGATAATATCTTTTGACATTTACTGAAGTACATTGAATTATCTATGTATACATACAACTTATATGTAGTATACATTCACATATACACAAATATATTATATACACATTATACACAAATACACACACTCACATATAATATCAATATTATATAAAAACATAGGAATTATATTATTTTTGTTAAATATCTCTTTTTTTTTCTACTTACCACCAAAGACTAACCCAACTTGAGACCCATCCCATGGGAGAGAACTAACACCTGACACTATTAATGTTATTCTACTATGCTTGCAGACAAGAGGCTAGCAAAGCTGTCCTCTGAGAGGCTTCACCCAGCAGCTGATGGGAACAGATACAGAAACAATCCACAGCCAAACATTACATAGACCTTGGGGAGTCTTGTGAAAGAGTTGGGAGAATGAGTGAGGGAGCCAGAGGGGTCAAGAACTCCACAAGAAAACCTACAGAGTCAACTAACCTGAGGCCATGGGGGCTCAAAGACTGAACCACACACCAAAGAGCATGCATGAGTTGAAACTAGGACCTGTGCACACATGTATCAGATGCAGAGCTTGATCTACATGGGAGTACCCCAACAACTGGAGTGGGGACCCTCTCTGACTCTGATGCCTGCCTTTGGAGCCCATTCCTTTAGCCAGGCTGCCTTGTCTGGCCTCAGTGGGAGACAACGTACCTAGTCCTGCAGTGACGTCAAGTGCCAGGGCATGTTGGTACCCATGGGTGACCTCCCTCTTCTCTGAGAAGAAGAGGAGGAGAGAATGGGAGGGGGAGAAGATGGAGAGGGGGACCTGGGAGGAGAATGCTGTAGTGCGTGTTCTTCCTCTCAGTCCCAAGATCCCAAAAGTAAGACTCTGAGACTCAAAATATATTTACAAACACCTTAGCTATAACCTTTAGATGTTCCCTTACTAGCGTCTAACTTAATTAACCCATTTATTCTAGTCTAAGCTTTGCCATGGGGCTGATTACCTCTGATCAGGTATCATGCTTACGTCCTCTGTTCCAGGCATAGCTTCTCTGGCCTGGCACTGTCCAGGAATCCTTTCTGCCCACCGGATGTCCCACCTCCTATTTCCTGCCTAAGCTATAGGCCATCAGGTTTCTTATTGATAGGTGAAGTTTCCATATAGACATAAGAGATTCTCTCCACAGCAGAAGAGGGAGGGTGGCTGCAGTCAGGATATAAAGAGAATAAATAAATAAATAAATAAATGGAAAAATATTTTATATTTATAACTTTTTTCCTGATTTAACTTATATATAAACATTAACTCATAAATATCAATGAATTATGAGTCTCCAAGAGAACATAAGTGTGGAAACAAAGGCCAATGACTGTAATTCAGAAAGTTTTCCAGTGCAGGTAGAGAGCTCAGGCTACATGTCATACTTTCCGTGCTATTCTGTCCTACCTAGTACTTGGAAATGCTTTACAAACAAGTCGCAACAAAAGCTGGAGAGATGGCTCAGCAGTTAAGAGAACTTACTGGTCTTCCAGAGCACCAGGGATTGGTTCTCAACACCACCATAAGGTGGCTCACAAACACATGTAACTTCTGTTACAGGGGATTCAATGTCTGCACCTGAACTTATGTACTGCACATAACCCATGTTCTCTCTCTCTCTCTCTCTCACACACACACACACACACACACATACAGTAAACAAACAAATAAACCTTAAAAATACAGAATAAATTCAGGGAGATGTACAACGACAAATAATGCAAATGCAGTGTTGCTTTATTTCCATGATTGTCCATACCTACCTTCTGTTCTCTGTGTTTACAGCTTGATACTTTATTTACAAGCTGTATTACCCAGATTGCTTTCCTCTTAGAATGACTTCTTGAGAGGGAAAATGACCTTGGATTTCTCCATTAATCTATTCTTGCTGCTTAAGCAAGATTTGATCAGGCATTACTGTTATGGTTACTAATAATCTTAATTATACTGCAAAGATCTCTCCCTATGTGACACCTAGAACCATAAGCCTTCAGAGCTGTCACATTACAAAGTTTTTACTTAAAGATAGTGGGAGGATTAATACTGTCTTTTTCTGTATTAATTAAACCAGTTGCTGTGTTTTGCATTAGTTTTAAGACTAACCATAGAGAAGAAAGCCCCCATACTAGTTTAAAATGGAATCATTCTGCATATACTGTTAATAAACTGTAAACCACCCCATCCAACTTATTAATTTATACTTGGGGAGAAGGCAGGGTGTATTTAAAGATGACAAACCATAATAGATCTAAACATGTGAAGATACATATTTAATGCACTTTAATGTCTTTATGGTCTCTGTTAAATTGTAGAGCCCTATATAATTCTGCCTAAGAATGCTTACATCCTCACTGCTACATCCCTACAGGGCTATGAATATATTCTACAGGGCTCTGCTGCTCCAGCTTGCAGAAATATTTCTGCTGCCGCAACGTTTCCTTTGTGTTGGCCAATGAATTTAATGTGCTCTTGTGTATTGTGCATCAAACGGCATGGACAAGCCTTGATTTTTATTTATAACAAGTTGTTTCAAACTACTGTTTTGTGAAAAATAATTTGAGAACTTCTGGTGTAATTATCATTGTAAAGAGAATGTGTATTCTCATTAAAAATATGGAAGGTCTCTCACCACAAGCAACTTTCGGTAGTAAAAAATCTGTATCGCATTTACTAGAATTCACATTTGATATCTGAAAAATACAAATCAATAACTTGGAATAATAATGTACAATCATTTATTGGGAAATATCAATAAAAACATGTTATTGATTATGGCCTTGTGGTGATTTGAATGAGAATGCCCCCCCGGTCTTATATATTTGAGTGTTTGGATCCCAGTTGGTGGGACTGTTCAGGGAGAACTAGAAAGTGTGGACTTGCTGGAGGAGATATGTCACTGTAGGTGGACTTTGAGGTTTCGAAGCTCATGTCAGGTACAGTCTGTCCACAGCCTGTGAAGAAGAGGTAAGCTATCAGCTAGCTATTGCTTCAGTGCCATGCCTGCCTGCCTGCTACCATTCAACCTGCCTTAATCGTCATGGACTCACTCCTTGACACTGTTAAGTAAGCTCCCAATCAAATGTTTTTTCTTATACGTTGCCTTGGTCATTGCGTATTTTCACAGCAATAGTACAGTAAGTAAGAAAGGGCTCGTTTCATTCCCTACAATAATGATTTAATGTTGCAGTAGCTCTTCTTTGTATATGAAGAAACTTTTTAGAGAGTTCTCAATGTCATTTGCTCAGTGAATTCTAAATGATTTTCTTAACTCAGTGAGTACTGGCTTCAGAAACATGACTTAGAAGGAAAAGTACAAATACAATATTGTTCAATCATGAAGAGACAGGTTAAAGAAAGAAATTATTCTAAATACAAGTCTATTTTATTTTACTTTATTTGTTGGTTAGTTTGGCCACCACAGAAGGTAAATTTCTTAGTAGGAGACCTATTTGTATCTTGGAGCACAGAGTGGAGTCATAACAATGCTTTTGTTTGATATATGGAGAGAATGAAAACTACCTTTACAATCCTTTGACCTACCTAATACATACTTGTCCAATATTTTACCAATTTAATTGATACATAGCAATAATAAATTAGGTGATTTATGTGCACATATGTTAATGGTATATACAGCTTTTCACTTCTTTTTTAGCTTGTGCCTCCAGACAAAATTTATGATGATCAAAATCGCCATTATGACTAGTTTTCCCAGTTAAAATTAGTGATTATAGATATTAGCCAAAGTAATCATTATTATAATTAATGAGTTCCTACAGCATTTTTGGCACTATCCTAAATGCTTCAAAATTATTTTTTCAAACTGTCCTACAAGTCATTATATGCAGCAGACAGTATTGTTGTAGCAATTTTCTGGATGAAGTGATGAAATTTTGAAAACATAGATGAATTATCCAAACAAGTGAGAAACAAAATTGAAAAATTTAACCTCCCCCCCCCACTGTTTACTTCTTTATCTTGGTCTCTTGATTGTGATACGCAATTACACAACCTATTTTTCTTCCTCTTCTACTGAAGAGGAAGAAAAGCTTTATGGCTATACTATCTATTTCTGTGATTTCTCTGTTATGTTGTCAACATGTAGCTCAGAACTTGCCACTCAAAGTCACTATGTTAACTGTATTTTCTGAAAGTATGAGTGAATATTTGATTGCCAAGTCACATCCGGGGCCACTGTACATAAATGAAAATGTCTACTAAACAGACAATCCCATGTTAAAGGGAAAATCCAGCATTTAATGTCACTAATGAGTCAGTTTTCTAAAATTAGAAATGAAGTAATTTCATAAAAATTTTATGTTATAATTTAGCATCCTGAATTATTGAGTCTAAGGAACACAGTCAAAATGTAATGTAATTACTGCCATCATATATTTGAAGGAAATTGTAATGAGGGGGGTGACCAGCTGTTCCCCATCTGTACCGAGTAGAGAGCAGGATGAAAGGGCTTATATCAAGAGTATGAAATTAGGCCAATCTCAGGAAGAGCTGGGAGATACTAGGCTAAATTTCTGAGATGACAAAGAATCAGTTTATCATCCCTCTATTTCCCTCTGTTCATGCCCAGATATCATTAATATCATTGATGACATGCCAGCAGTGTAACTGTCTTTTTTCATGATTTCCAGTTGCCCTGGTCTCACTGAAAATGAGAAAAGACAACCAACCATCAACATAGTTCACAAGCCTATGACTTTTGTGACTGGTACCACTCATATCATTAACTCTATACGCTCCTGTGCCAGCAAGATGGAAGATAATTGTTTCTATAAGTGAGGCAATAACAGTGTGTGACAAAGTAAAAGACTTGCTTGAATATCATTTAAATCATATGACTATGCAGGGTTTAATTTTCTTAATGCATTTGTACTTTTCGTGTTTGTTAATATTACTAAAACAATAGAAGTAATCTTGCTGAAATGATAATCAACTCTGAAATGGACAATTAGTTGAGACAAATATTCAAATCTATATTGATTATATAGCATGATTCTTCGTCTCCTGTGGCATCCACACACATACTAAACTGAAGGAACACTTGTTAGGTTTGCTTTTCATTCTTACATGACTATTTTATTTGCTATAAAACAATTCAACAAGGCTATGCGATTCTGAAGAGTGAACTAAGATCCAATCTATTTCATGGAGTTTTCATATGGTATAAGTTTTTAATTGAATAGGTATTTTGGATGTCCGTTGTATTTCAGGTAACTCCAGGGATGGTAGCAAAGGGCACATACAGTTTAAAAAGGTGAAGTTATCTTAATTCTAGTTACTCACATATGCTAAGTAACTGAAAACTATTTGCACATTTCAAACCAAGGTAGGGAGTACTTAAACTATAAAGTTTTTGTCTTTTTAAAAAACTTTATTGTTTATTTATTCATTTTGCATTCTGATCCTGACTGTTGACTCTTTCCTCCCATTCCCTGGATCCTGCCTTCCCACCGCTTTCTTCCTCTCTCCCCACTTTCTCCTCAGAAAAGGGGAGCTCATCCAACCATCCCACCCCAGTGCATTGAGCTGCATCAGGACTGAGAACACCCTCTTCCACTGAGGCCATGCACCGCAGCCCCATTAAGGGGGTGTAGCCGATCTTTTAAATTATTATTTATCACTTATTTATTTATTACTAAATTCACTTATAACAAACACCAACAATTTCTTAACTATTAATCCTATAAATTCCTACAACCCCTTTAACCTATCCACCAAACCTATTGATAATTATAACAACTACTTTCATAACCTTTTAGTCTCTGGGGCAGGTCCTCAGTCGTCAGGAACACAGTCTTTGTTGTAGATTCTTTTTTTTTTTTTTTGGTTTTTCGAGACAGGGTTTCTCTGAATATCTCTGGCTGTTGTAGATTCTTTAACACACTTAGCAGTCCTTTTTCTGGATCTCTCAGATGCAGGTTCGTCAGGGTAAGTTGGTTATTGCAGTCTCATCTTAAATAAGGCTTCATGCTTTCTTCTCCGTGGGAGACCCCAGCCGTCTGCAGGCCAACTTACTTCTTTTGAATCAGGAACTCAGCTGCTCTGCCTCAGTCCTTAAAGCCAGGCACAGTTTCTCCTAGGCCACTGATCGGACAGATCAAACCCCTCCAGGCAAAAGCTGAGCCACAGGGTCCAGTCCTTGGCCTTTTGGTGTCTTGCTCAGGCTTTCTTTGCTCACTGGCTTCTTTCTGCTTCAGGGAGAGAGCTGACCATCAATGGCCAGCCCTTTTTTCAACAGGACTCTTGGAGCTCTCTAGCATCAGGGGCCTCTTCTCCTTCTGGGCTCCATGCACTGTCCTTAAATAGGAGGAACTCTGTTTCAGCTTAATTTGGGCTCTGCCCACTTAGCAGCTGAAAACAATGTCAGGCCAGATACTTTGTTTCTTCAAGTCTATTGAGTCTTTCCTGTTTTTCCTGACTTCAGCCTTGTTTTTCAGTCTATTGAGTCTTTCCTGTTTTTCCTGACTTCAACCTTGTTTTTCAATCTATTAAGTCTTTCCTGTTTTTCCTGACTTCATGCTGATAATGCTCTTCATGCCCCGAATTAAGAGACAGTATCAGAAACCCCTATATATTTTCTAAATCTAATTTATCTAACCCCTACAAGGGGGAGTGGTCAAAAAACAGACAACAGAGTCCATGTCAAAAATAGCCTTCGCTCCACTTGGTAGGGGACCTACATGATGATCAAGCCCATCTGTTACATATGTGTTGGGGGCCTATGTCCAGTTCTTGCATGCTCTTTGATTGGTGCTTCAGTCTCTGTGAGCCCTCATGGGCCTAATTTTGTTGTCTCTATTGGTCTAAATGTGAAGTTCTTGTCCCCTACAGGTCTTTCTCATCCAGTTCAAATACAGACTAGTTCCTTTACTTGGTATATAAACACAAATTAGTAATCTTTTGGCTACAGTTTATGGTATCTTCTATATAGAAGTAATCACACCCATTATACAGATATATGAGGGTTAAGTGTGTGTGTGTGTGTGTGTGTGTGTGTGTGCAGATACAAATCAGGTTATACAACTAGTCTGTGGGAGAGATTTTCATCTATCTTTGTAGAGTTTAGTTTTTTTTAATTATTGTAAAATAATAAATACAATATTTTGTGCTAAATAAAATGAATTAAATTTGGTGTCCATTTATTAATTATTCATAAATAGAATATACAGCTACTTTAATTATCACCTGGCTCTCTGAGAAAAGCAGTCCTGGATGTTTGCCTAGCCCACTGGCTGATAGTCAATGATCCTCGAGGTTGTCACACTTTATAAGTGCGAATGAGAATGTGACCTGGACTTCGGCATGATGAGCTCAATTTTATTATTTTTGTCATCTTCTGAGAAACAGTTTTGCTATGTAGACGTTAGCCTTGAAATTACAGTCTTTTTGCCTTAGCCTCTTGAGTGTTGTGTCAGCACACGTGGCTATGACCTCTTCTTTTTAGAAGCTTGCTCTACAGAACATATCTTAGGATATTCACGTGCTTGCAAAGGGCAGGCATACATCTGCCTCATATGTCTACCTCATTTGTTGTATGTAGAATTTTATTCAGATAAGTCTTAAACTTCTCTAGCCAGGCGAGAGGGCCTTTAAAACTTTGAGGGATGAAATAGTTTGGTAAATGACCTAAATGGTGTGATTGTTGTGTTTTAGACCAAAGATGTTATGTACTAACTAAAGGTCATGGATTTTATCTGCTGAAGGTACATCTCCCCACCACTGCCTGAGGTAGGGAGTGAATTATCTTGAAGAATACCTACATGTAGTGGACAAAGAGTAGTCAGGATTACATTACTGGGATAGAAAGTTGGCTAGCAGGTAAAGGTGTTTATCAGCAAATCCGATGACTGGAGTTTGATCTTCAGAACCCACATGGTAGAAGGAGACAACTGTCTTGTGAAAGCTGATCTCTGACCATCACATGTATGCTGTGGCATGCACAGGCACATGTATGCACACATGCACAAACACACACACACACATCTAATTAAATAAGTGTGAAAAGAACTATATTCCCAATGTATCCCAGCACACAAAAATAAATAAGTAAATAAATAAATAAATGTAGAAAATAATTGAGTTTCTGAGGCAACACAATTTTCAGCTGTATAGGCATTGGGTTCAATCACCTGGCTGCTGGGAGAACAGTCAGCTTTCATACTAGGTTCTAGTACAAGTTTCTGTCTTGTGTCTTTCTAACTGCTGCCTCAGTTTGGCCCCATGATAACTCAACACATTCAAGGAAAAACTTGACTGACCAATATTTCTATCCCCATTACGAAGTATTTCTTTAGTAAGGTGACTCATTCATTCTAGTATTATTTATTCATGTGTGGACTTCGTGTATAAATTGCTTCACTTACTGCTTTTGGGCTCTCAATTCCAAAAGTCTCTTTTGAAAATCAATAACACCTTTCTTCTGAGGGAGACTCTCAGTAACGCAAGCTGTGATGGCTTTTGTTGCACTCCTTGGCATTAATTATTCATGTTTTTTATTGAATAATTCAGAATGGTATATGATAATTTTTAAATTCTCTACCTTGTTACTGAAAAGTGAGGACTTTTTGGGCCATCATTTGATTCATACCAAATTAAGCCATTATCAGTGGAAGCATACAATATGTAAGAAGGTGACATTCAGTTTCCAAGTCTTCATTAAAAAAAATGAGAATAGCTGCAGGATAGTCCATGGCCTTCAAGGAGAACAGAGACATAATAATATTGTAGATATCTATCATCTATCTATTTTATTATTTTTTTTAGTCTTCTGTTTTGCCCCATTCCATTATCTTTATTCTCACACTCAACTCCATATTAAATTTCCTTAGGAATGCCATAGGTCCTTTGTAAACATATCACCCTATCATTTAGACTATGCATAAACCAATCATAATTTTGATGTTTGATGTGAAGAGGTAGCAAAATATTGCTGAACTTTGATTAATTTTTCTCCCAAAATATCCAGGTTCCTTAGACTAAGTAACTCTTTTTCTAGTCTGGCTTCTGAATAGGTTTTATTTGTACTAAAATATCTCATCATATTATATAATTTCTAAAACCAAAGCCTGTTTGAGCCAATACTCTTTGTAATATTCTATTATTAGCTGCATATCATATTGACTCTACCTGAGTAGAGTTGGGCCTGAAGAATTGAGTATGAATAGTATAACTATTCTATAAGAATAGAGCCAAGAGAATGAAAGACTCAGAGCAGGCATGAAAATAAACATTTTTAAAATAAAACGTGTTCATTTGTGCATAATAAAAATTCTATAACATTGTCAATATGTGACATTTTTTCAGTTGCTGTGACCTATATTTATGGTAGAGCTAAAAACAATGTATGATTCATTTCATTTCAATGTGAATTAGATGAGGGATGTTTTAACTGATTGTGATCTTTGGGTCAGTAATTCTGCTAATGAGACAGAAGTAATAAGAAAGGTATTTACTTAATTTAAGTTTTACACACACACACACACACACACACACACACACATACATATATCAAAAATTAATTAGACAAGTAACCCCTCATTCAAAATTCTGTGATCAAAAACTAATAAAACTGTTAACAGTAGATGAATAGCCACTAAATAGGAAGTCCTGTCAAGTTGTTAGGCTAAAAAGATAAAATTTACACTTTAGTGTAGGAAACACAATATTCATGTGAATAAACATGTATGTTTATTTACATTCATACTTTTTTATAAATATAAACATATAAGTATAATGATATGCATATATGTATAAGTACACATATATACATGGTATGTATCCATATATCCATATATAAAACATATGTTTTATCATGGAACTTAGTTCTTTGTTCCAATAACTTTATTCTCCTAAATTTCCAAATTCTACTGAAAGCACATGCATTAACCTTTTTGTTAGTAGAAAGCCTACTTTTAGTTGGTGGTTTCCAGAGTGAGGGACATAGAATTATCACAGTCTCAGAAATTATAAATTTAGAATGCTGATGACACCCTGGAATGTGATTCAGTTTTAAGTTTTCTGTGATTCTCTTTCCTGGGCACCACAGCTCACATTTCCTTGTAACTGAGTCTATTTCCATGCACTCAAACTGGAGGCTCTGCAAGCAAACAGTATGTTTACCTACCACAGGAAAGCAAGGAGAACAAACTTACAACTTTCTGTGGGAACTCACGCTTTTCCAAACACTTGGATTCTAAAAATCTCTAGAGTTCCTGTAAGGGAAGTTTAGAAAAGCAGTTTTAGATGCTTTCTCATGATGATACAGTCATATCAAAATGAGGAGAACAAAAGTAAGCATTTATTTGTTAATTAAGTTATGTCCTATTGTCTTTCAAGTACTTAAGAATTCTTAAAGATACAGACAGCTAATAAGGGTAAGATCATTACAGAGGTAAAATTACGTGGCAGTTCCTACAACCTCATGATGAGGTTACACAATCTAGATCTTTCATGTAGCTACTGGAGTGTAGAAAATATCATCATGAGACTAGAAATAAAGGACTGAGGAGCACAGGGGTATCTACAGTAGCCCTTGTGTTGGATGCACTGTGAATGGGCACACTGAGCAAACATCACTTAAAAATGTAATATTTAAGAGAAACATGAAAATTTAGATTCCCAATCCCTCCATAATTACTATATGATCGTAAACCTACCCTTGCATTTTTAACCGCTCAGCTTACTACTTTTGTAAAACAACCTTTGAGTATATTTGACTATCCAAAAATCTACAATATATTTTGGGGCGTTCAAACATACTGTCACATTCTCAGATGTCACTAAGGAAAATTGACACCCAGTGAAGAGTCTTCAGTGCTAATTTTTGATTATGTTCTTTACATAACACCAACTATACAATTAATAAAAGTTCCAACATTTTTAGTATTTATTCTTAAAAGTCTTCTCCTGAGAAGATCATATTCCATTGAATTTCTTTTCGATATTTCAATTTCCCTTCTGTCATTACATAAATATCTCAAATTCTAGTCTATAAGTACAGTTTTATAGAGGTTAATAAAACACATAACAATTACTATGTTTCATGGCCTAAATCCCAAAAGGTATCAGTTGATTCTGATAGATTAAGAAAATAATGTCTGTATTTTATTATTCTATATTTGGAGAGTTTTATATGTGGAATTCATGATAAAACATGTCTTTTTTTAATAATTTATTTTTTATTTCTTCAAGTTACATCTCAATCACAATCCCCTCCCTACTCCCCCCTCCAGTTCCACCCTTCCACCCTCCTCCCCCTCAACACCCCATCCTCTTCCCTTCTTTTTTGTTTTTTTTGTAGTTTAAGGTATTTCTTTTTCCCCCCGAACAGCTCTCCCTTTCATTCCAAAAAATGGTTCTTTTTCTTATGACTATAAATACAATACAAAACAACAGAAATAAATAGGCCACAATTATAAGAGTTATATGGTTTAGCATACATTCCCAATGTCCAGTCCATATGTATTTGGCACCTGACTTTAACATTCTACTATCTAACCATCTCCATGAGTTTAAAGTTCTATATCTAACTCAGCTTTCATACTAACTTGCCTCACAATTTTAAAAATATCTTCTTAGATCCAGAACACCCTCTTGATTCCTATACACTCAAAATTTAACTATGAGACTCTAGCTATCTATTCTTCAACCACCTCAGAGACCTGAGAGGGATAAATATATCTGATTATATAGGAAGTGCAGGGCCTGCAGCTTCCAAAACTAAGAAATGACACACCAGTGGCTGCCTGGACAGTTCCCATTTTCTCTCCATACATTACAGCATCAATCTTCAGCCATTTGGCCCCGTTTCTCTGACAGACATTGATTGTAGAGCAGGAATTATGAAGGACTTACCTACCCTGTCTTGGCAGAGCTAGGCTGTCGACTTATCTGCTTCAGAGTTTTGTCCTTTTTGGACAGAAGTCTGTCTTCAGTTGAAGCAAGGGGTTTTTCTTGCCAAGAGAAAGGCTTACCACCAATTTAATCATCTCCCACTGGAGATTCTTCATGTTCATCTTCTACTTGGAGTAGAATAGGGGGTGCTGTCAGGAGTTGACATGTCTCGATATCAAAAAATCTTAAGTTAAGAAAACATCTTTGAATGCCATATTCTGCAGATCTCTTGAGGTTTTTGAAGATGCCCTATCTATCTCTTATATTTAGATAAGCAAATATTGCTTGTCTCTTAGCAACTTGATTTCTGAGTAGCTTAGAAAATAACTGTGATAGACTGTCATAGTAACTAACAAAATGACACGTTTTCATGACTATTTGTTTCCATTTCTTAATTATCCTAAACAGTTTATGTCGGTTGGTAGCAAGAGGTCAAAACTTGACATTTCATTTTTAAGCATTACTAGGAACAATACCTTTAAGAATCGTTACCCTTAATTTTGTATCAATATACAAAGATCAATACCAATGTGGCCAAATATAATCTTAATTTTGTATCAATATACAAAGATCAATACCGATGTAGCCCAATACAATCTTAATTTTACATCAATATACAAAGGTCAATACCATTGTGGCCAAATATAATCTTAATTTTGTATCAATATACAAAGATCAATACCGATGTAGCCCTACACAATCTTAATTTTGCATTAATATACAATGATCAGTACCAAGTTAGCCAAATATAATATTAATTTTGTATCAGTATACAAAGGTATAAGGCCATGTTCAATAATCTGTCCTTTTTTCTTGATCTTTCCTATACTATGTCTATGTCCCATTTTTCTCAAGTCTGTTCACTCCTACATAGGAGAAAAAGAAGGATACAGAAAAGAAAAAGAGAAAAGTCCCTGGGTCTAATCTCCAAAACCGATTTAACAAGACCATTTAACAGCTTGTAGTCTTTTCCCCTAAATAACAAAATTTTCTATTATCTATCAAATAACCAAAGGGCGGGGGGACACCCTCCCCACCTTGTGGGGATGGGACGTTGTTCTCTTAAAATGACTTCTTGCTGATTTGGGACATAGTAAACCTGTTTGGGGCCCAAATAAGAATGGAAAAATGGTTAAAATGTTAATAGAATCATTGGATGTTCAGTCCTTTTGTGCTCAGCTATTTAGATGTCCTAAGAAGTTCATAGACAGAAGCTGATCTTCAGAGCTTTACTGAAGATCTGGCTGGAGTAGTCTGTAGAGCTGAACGATCTTAGCGATTTTGAGTTGTGGTTGTAGACTTTTGAGGAAACTGCTATTGAGGAAGTCTGCAAGGCTGGATCATCTGGGCCACTCGTCTTCTTTGGTGTCTGATCTGTTTTCTGCTGAGGTTTCCATTGTCCAGTTGTCCCTGGATTCCTTGAATGGATGCTTTAAATCTCCTGGAAAGATAAGAACAGAGCCCTGCCCTAATCCTAACTCTGGGACAATTACCTTTTTTGGGAGGGAGGGGTCAGGTAATATTTTTCCTGGAGCAAATTTGGTTTTTTGACAATATATAAAGTATTACCTTTCAATCCGGATTAAAGAAGAAATTATTTTGATATTTTGGAGCTAAACAAACCTTTAGTGTATATATTTTGAGGTCTCAAAGGACAATTTGTTTGAATTGCAGCCTGCCGTTTGTAAGTAGCTTTTAAACTTAAATCTTTCCAAATCCTATGTGCCTGTCTCTGCATTCTAAGTTTTGGGATCAAAGACATGTGGTTCCCAACTGATGGGATTAAAGATGTGCTTTTAACCATATTCCTTTGTGATTTGATTCGTAGATAGATGTGGAAGATGAATTTGAAAATATGTGTTTGTTATATTATTTTTCACATGTACTTGTCACATATTGTGTGAGAATTCCATCTTTTATAGTACTTACAATAGCTCAAAAGCATAAATATCCCTTGTGATTTTGTGGCACAATAAAATAAGTGATATTTTCCCTCTTGTCTTCATTCAACAAAAATTAAGAATGGGCGGGGATGTGACATATTTTAATTCAAGGTCACAGTTAACACCCTTCTACATACCGAATGGCCAGGTTACCTTCTAGTGTCTGTGCACCATACTGAAATGCTCTTTTGATTTCATGAAGAGTGAAATTCCACAAAAATGGAATGATGTCCAGACTTTAAGGGACAGCTGTGGTATAGTTGTCATCTACCATTATAAAGCAATGTATTTGTCCAGACCCCAAACCTACCAGCACTTAATAAACAGAGAGTGGGATGTGTACCAGAAGGAAAATAAGTCAAGCTCAGTTATCAGAGATCCCAGAGAAACAGAAGAGCTAAATGTGGTGGAATATGTTTGAAACTGTAGCACTTGTGAGGTTAAGACAGGAAGACTATGAGTTGGTGAGATCCTATCACAAAGAAAATGAGCAAAATAATAAAAAGCTAATAAAGCAAAGCAAAGCAAACCCAACCCATCTGACAATGACGAAGAAAGAAAGCAAGAAGTTAATAGCAGTTTGTAGGAAGGACAGTCTTGATCATTTGTTTAGAAAAGATTCTGATTGGGGCATGAGAGTAAGGTTGGAAAGAGAGCAGCTATCTCCAGTTTCCTGAGTAACAAGAGATGGTAAACGTGGACACTCACAGAATTTAGCTCTTTAGAAAGATTATAAAGATTTAGAGAACCAGGATTAATACAGATCATTTCTCAGGTTGTGTTGAGATAAATTAGTTTCTAGGAGGTCTAAGAAGCAAATGTCCACTTGAGGAATAACAGTTAAGAAAATTTCTATTTCTGGGGCATACAACAAACAGAAGTATGCTGCATATCTTAATTTGCTAAGTAAATGAAACAATATTAGTACAACTCTATGGGAAAACATTTTCTTTGGACCTACATCAATTTTCAATAGTGCTAATTTCAGTAAAAGTAGACACCTTTTCCAAGGACCTTTTACCTTATTTAGTTAAGCTTCGATTGGCTCTCCAGGGCCTAGTGTTTTCTGCATTAAGTAGTATTTAGAAACAACTTGGTTCATCACTGGCATATTGAAGATAATACTAAACAGCTGATCAAATGTGTTGCTTGATTTTTGTCAACTTGACACAAACTTGGGCATAGCTAAGAAGAGGAAATCTCAACTGAAGCCTTGTCTCCATCACGTTGGCCTGTGAACATGACTATGGGGGCATCTTCTCAGTTGATGATTGATGTGGGAGGGTCCAGTCCAATGTGGGAACACTTACCCCTGGGCAGGTGATCCTGGGAGGAATCAGAAAGGCAGCTGAATATGAGACTGACAGAAAGCTAGCAAGTAGTTTTACTCCATTGTTTCTACATCTCATCCTGCTTGGGTTCCTGGGCTGGATAATGGTCTATTATCAAGATGTATCAGTCAAATGAACTCTGTGCTCACTAAGTTAGTTTTGGTCACTGCTTTATCACAACAACAGAGAGAACACAAGAACACCAAACCTCAGTCTTTTGGAGAAATTCTAGAATAAGATGCCCTTTTTAGTCACAGCTGGTAACATCACATGGACAATTTTTTTAAAAAGTAACATTTATTTTCTTAAAATGTACCATTAAAATGAAAATATTATTCTGCTTAGTTCAATGTCACAAAAATTAAAATGGAGTTTCATTTACATTTAGAGACATAAATTACTGTAAACTCAAACTTGGGAGGCTGAGGCAGGATGATTATGAGTTTAAGGCTAGCCTGAGTATACAATTCAGCCTTGGATATAGACAGGAACCTTATATTGAAAAATCAGAAATGAAAAACAAGGTGTGACAATTTACCACTAAGAAATTACTATTCTTTTTCACATAATCTTTAGTTGATTCTTGTTTGAAGGTCATTACCAAAGGATTTTATATCCTTGCAGAAAAATGAAACCATACAATTTCCTCATTTATTACTATAGAAGTTATAAATAAGTAGACAAACTATAGAGATGACTTTACTCCAGACTGACAAATAATCCTAACCTTTCAAAGATAAAGGAGAAGTATTCTATTTCTGAGGTGTAGAAAATACTTTGTATTCATCTTAGGGATTTAGATGAGGATTTCAGGTAAGTTTTGTGCTTCATACAGTAATTATTACATTAAAATTGCAGGTATATGTCAATTAAACATTTAAAAAATTTTTAAAAATTGTTGTCATTTAAATAGTTAAGCTTTTGTGGGTAAAATTCTTTAAGGTTTTTAGTTATAATGAGAGATATTTCACTGTCCTCCTTTCACTCATTAGCCTTCCTCTCCCTTTTTCTCTACCTATATTTCTCTTCTTTCTCCTCCTCTTTTTTTTCCTTTTCCATCCTCTCATGGTCTCCCTCCCTCCCTTCCTTCCTTCCTTCCTTCCTTCCTATATAGCCAAAGTTAGCCTCCAGCATATATTCTCCATGCTTCAGCTTCATAAGCACTAGGATTTTAGGCATGCACCACTACACCCAGATATGATGTTCTCTTGATTTAACATGTACTTTACTCTCCATATATATATATGTATATATATACATATATATATATATATTCCTTTACTCATCAGTATCTATCAGTCATCATAATTAATAGATAACAGTCCATCTTTTTTCTGGCCTTGACCCTGTTACACTATAGGAGTAATTAAAATGCTAATATGACTAACATAGACTTTAAGATTAAAATTTTATGCTTGTTTTATTTGTATTGTGGAAAATGCTTCCTATTCATTTTGTATATAAAGGAACTATGACCTGGACTTAAAATATTGATAGTTTCATCACAGAGAAAACAATGTCAGATATGTGCCTCTAGACTAATCAGAGCTATTTGCTATGCAGTTATTTCTAGAGGAACACAAATATTAGCATTTGTCTTTGACTTTTATTAGTTTTTCTTTATGGGCTCTAAGGTCATCTCTAACAAAACAGAACAACAACAAACAAAATCCCCCAAACCAATGTCCTCTCTGGCTGCTGACAAATCCGTCTGACCTTTAAAGCTGGCACCTTAATAAATACATTAGTTGTGTTGCTGCATATATTGACCCAGTCAACTGTTCATCAAGGTAAGCTAGGCTCTATATGATATGAGAGCAGCCCTCTATTAAGCATCTTATCTGCAACAAAGGCAGTGTAATAATTTGCTAGATGTAAGGGTATGATGTCTATGGAAGAATTCCTTAATAGGGGCCAATTTTGATTTCTCAGTGGAAATTTGGCAATATCCAGAGATATTATAATAGTGATGACCAGAGAAGGAGTTCCTGATAGAATCTTCTGGGTATATCAGGCATGTTGCACAGAATTCATCCCGAGAAATCAGGAGTTCCCTGATCTATCCTGATGGGAGAGGAGAGGCAGAGAGTAGAGAGGTGTGCCACAGTCACTTGCCTGGGCTACACCTCTGGATGTCAATGCTTTTAAAATATTTTTCTATAAGTAGGCATAAAATTTGGTGATTCTATTTTGTTTTATATCTAAGCTTTGTAAAAGTCAGCTGAACAAACAAGTCATAAATTATCAGATATCAATCTGAGACAGATGATACTCAGCTTTTCTACCCTTTGCTTCATTGACAGAATTATGGGAGTACCCTCATTCTGATCCTGGCCCCACGATCTACAATTGTTATCACAACTCTAAAGTAGAGATAATGAAAGTCTCTCTTAAAATTGTTGTAAGAATTAAATGAGAATGAAATAAATACAAAGTGTCCTACACAGTCTCCAAATAAATGGCAGCTATTAATCAGCGGAGATCACATTATGCTCCAAATGATATGTCATTGAGCTTCTGTGGCCCCATAAATTACAGAATTATTATTCCTTATGTGAAGACAGAAATGGAAATGATTACCTCTTTTGATGGAGAGCTATGTTGTGAATTACTTTTTTAAAAACCTTCAGAGAGATGAGTTATATGTGAAAAGCCCTGGAACGCTAAGTGTTTTTATAAGATTTGTTACTGGCAAGAAATGGGCAAGCATAAATGAGATCAGTCCAAAAAAATTACCCTGCAAACTGCTGATGTGCTGTCTGCTAACGTAGTGACAGATCATAAAACTACTGAGAGATAAAGGCAGAGGTATAGGGCACTGGAAATATAAAAGACACTGTCCCTGATCTTGACACATTGGACTTTCTCAGGATTTATAAGTCTTCACTATTATGCTTGGCATCATAGTGCCTTTTATGTGTTGTACAGAAAGTTGGCCTGACTTTGGACAAAGGTAGGAATTATTGGGGGTGGCTCTAACACCATTGCCAGGTCAGTGTCAGGTAGTTTTATGAGTTGCAATTCTGAAATAAGCTGTAACATGCCATTCTGCTTACAGCAATGTGACCTTGAATAGGTTTATCCTCTCAGGCCTTGCCTCTTCTGTGCAATGGGGATTTTATGAGTTCTTTCTGAGTTGCATTCATTAAACTGAAAAATTCACATAAAGCCCTTTGTTTAGAACCTGGCTATATCACTCCTGCTATCATCTCTTTAAAGTCTGATTGAGATAAATTGTACTTCTTAAACTTTGAACCATGCTTAAAGAAGAACTCTTTAAGTACATTGTTTCTGATACTAGAAGCCAGGTTGCAAAGCCATTTCTTGGAAGTTCATAGTAGCAGTAGTAGTAGTAGTAGTAGAGAGTGAGAGAGAGAGAGAGAGAGAGAGATCTCATTATTGTGGTTTAGCACTACTGTTGTGACAACAAACTGTGATCTACTCATTTGTGTTTATATCCAGAGATAAATGCTCCTCTTATTCTTAATCAAAGAAGCTTTTCCTTGCAGTGAACAACAGTGACTTTAAAAATTCAAGACTGTTGAAGATGCTTAGATTAAAAGACAGTTTATTGGTTAGCCCTAAACAGAGCATCTGTATGCCATGACTCCCTTTAAGATTCAGAGGACGTTGCATAAGAAAGAGCAGAAAGAACTTTAGAGCTACCTGAAGACAGGTAGAAGAGATATGAAAATGTTCTCTTCAGGGCATGATGCAGTCATTATTAGTTCACAGACAATGTTGTTGCCTACATTGGGGCCACATATGTCTCAGCCTGTCAACAGGCAATCATGGATCAATGAGAGGAGACCCCATCCCTCTGTTCTGAACTTGTGGGAGCCAACGGGTTCTGGGTGAGGGACAGTTGATCCCGTCAGTTGTGTATCAAACAGGTAAGCCCACCAGCCTTTAATGGATACTTCCCACCTTGTGGTACCACCAACAATTCTGATTAAAACCAGGTTTCCAAACTAAAAGAGCATAAATGTGTTAAGGGACACATGGGTAGAAAAGCAGGGGAGATAAAAGAGCTAGGAGGGAAATAAGAAAGTGTGGGGTTTAGAGTGAACAATACCCTCTATCAATGTGTGAATTTGTCAAGGACTTTAATCAATAACAGAAGAAAGATAGGGCTTTTTTTTAAAAAGCACGATGAAGTCCTCGAATGCATGAAACTTTACATGAGTTTTCTGACTTTACACATTTTCTCTTCTTAAAATATTTTATTAACACTTTGAGAATTTTTGAACATATTTATCCCTCTGCCCCTACCTGATTCTTCCCTGTTACCGTTCTTGTCAGTCTCCAAGGCCTTCCCGTCTAGCGTGAGAGTTTTTCTTTGTCTTCTCTCCTCATCCAGGCCAGTTTCTATTGCCCAGATACTCTTGGAGCTGGGATCTGTCCTAGTTAGTGATCAGCCTATAAGGGGTCACATCATTAAAGAAAATCGACTCTCATTCCAGTAGCTATTAAATACTCATTGATTGGTGGGATTATGGCCCTATCTTCCCCCTTATATACTGAGATTTTGTCTGGCTGTAGCTTGCAAAAGTCTTGTCCATGTAACCAAATGTCACAATGATGTGACCTACCCTGTTGTGTCTGGAAAGCACTTATCTTATTATATAGCAAAACCAGACAATCTGTCTTTGTGGGTTTGATTTTCATTTGATTGTCACTGAATTGAATTACACACACACACACACACACACACACACACACACACACACACACACA
>CAJQZJ010001085.1:191440-209689 GCA_907164525.1 Lophiomys imhausi
ATGGATGCTTTAAATCTCCTGGAAAGATAAGAACAGAGCCCTGCCCTAATCCTAACTCTGGGACAATTACCTTTTTTTTTGGGGGGGGGTGGGTCAGGTAATATTTTTCCTGGAGCAAATTTGTTTTTTTGACAATATATAAAGTATTACCTTTCAATCCGGATTAAAGAAAAAATTATTTTGATATTTTGGAGCTAAACAAACCTTTAGTGTATATATTTTGACATCTCAAAGGACAATTTGTTTGAATTGCAGCCTGCCTTTTGTAAGTAGCTTTTAAAATTAAATCTTTCCAAATCCTATGTGCCTGTCTCTGCATTTTAAGTTTTGGGATCAAAGACATGTGGTTCCCAACTGATGGGATTAAAGATGTGCTCCTCCATCCCTGGATCAAAGTTTTTCTCTGTTTAGAGCTTGTTTTGTATCAGGCTGACCTTGAGCTCTGAGATCTGCCTGTTTCTGTCTCTAGTGTGTTGGGATTAAGGGTGTATTCTTCCCCAATGATGGGACTGAGGGTGTGCACCATCACCACCCTGTTTCTTGTAGCTCTAGAATTTATAAGACAACTAACTCTATAGTGATCCTCCTGTCTCTACTGGAGGTAAAGGCATGGGCTAACATCATGCATTATTTTACCTTAGCTCTAAGTTTTTTCTATACCTCTACAAAAAAAAAAAAAAAAAGAACTTTTAAGCTGCTATCAAGTTTGTGCAATCTCTGTGGCCATCTGCAGTCTAACATTCTAATCTGAAATTAAAGCCATTTTCCTTTCATGCCAATAAGGCAATTATACCTTTGGTAAATTATAGTTTGAAAATTTTATATTGTATTTTTATTATATTTTTAAGCTTATTAACTCTTTTCTTAAAAAAGTATTATTTACTTCTAGAACATATTTTCCTCCCTCCTCCTCCCTTGGTCCCTCCCTTCCTCTCTCCTTCCCTCCTTCTTCTTAATTTTTATGTGTATGTGCGATGTGTGTATGTGTTACTGTGTGTGTAATGTGTATGAGTGTGGATATGCACAAGATTGTTCTATGTACAGAGGTCACAGGACAACTTTAGTTGTCGGTCCTTGTCTTTGG
Organism: Lophiomys imhausi; assembly: GCA_907164525.1. Lineage (NCBI taxonomy): Eukaryota > Metazoa > Chordata > Mammalia > Rodentia > Muridae > Lophiomys > Lophiomys imhausi. The sequence continues at coordinate 192,525 of CAJQZJ010001085.1, forward strand.
CATGTTTCAGACAGGATCTCTTAGTTCATGCTTTTATGTGTTTCTCTATCACTAGGGTAACAGATGCATACTACTTCATCTGGTTTTATGTGACTCCTGGGGATCTGAACTCACACCCACACTGGTCATTTCTACAGCCCAAGATTGCACTACTTATCAATTTAGTATTGTTTGTCAGCACCATTTATTGAGGAAATCTTCCTCATCATGAGTTTTGTTGTCTGTCAAAAATGGATTGACTTAAATGTGTTAATCCATGTTCTAGCCAATGGTTCCTTTCCATTTGTTGTGTGTCTGTTTTTATGACAATACTGCAATGTTTTGGTGACTGTAGCTTCATAGTAGATTTTGAAATCGTGTTATATGATGTTTATAGCTCTGTCCTTTGTTCTCAATGTTGCTTTGATAATTTTGAAGTTTGTTTTGCGATTCCGCATAAATTTTATTTATTTTTGATAACAAAGCCACAAAATATTTATTCTACTTTAAGCTTTGATGAGTATAAATTATGATACATGCAAGTAATTTTAAAGAAAATCACATTAAATTAATTTCAACTGGACATAAGAAAAGTTAATAATATGGAATACTGTCCACGTGGTTAAGAAACATTTCAATGAAAAAATTGTAGCATTTCATTTCATACTTATTTACTTCATTAAGACAATATATTAATAAACACACTTTCACTGTGTGAAAAGATATTTCCCCTAAAATTTAAGGTGGGTAGGGTAGTTAATGAATAATTAACAAAGATCTAGGAGTCCTGATTAAAGAAAACAAATGTAGGCATCTTCCCACTTTGAGAATAAATATTTATATACAATTAGGTAATCAATAATAAAATCCTTTTTGGCACATTACCATGCTACCATACATATTTTAGTTAACATGTTGTTTTATTTACAACCAGATTGCAAATTTTTCTTCCCATTTTGTCCATCTCCTCCATTTACAACATCGTCACATATAAAAGACATGCACAATGTCATTTATAATTCACATGAGAATTCAAATGAGAGAAATTTCAAAAGATCCCTTTTCCAAATAAGAATATATAGGCTATCAGTGGCTGCTAAGACAGGGAGAATCAATCTTTTCCAGAGATGAACTCCATCAAATGTGGTCAGCACCTAAGATATGTGAATACATACAACAAGAAATGGACCAATCATATTGTCCTCATATACATAATACATATTTTATATGTGTATGTGCATGCCAAATAGTAATCATTGAATTAGAGATCACAAACCTGGGACAGAGTGGTGCCAGAGAAGAAATATGGGAGGATTTGGAGAGTAGAGGCAGAGTAGTTGAAATAATGTAATACAGTACTCCGGTATGAAATTCTCAAAGAATGAAAAAAATATAATAAGACTGAACAAAAACTATCACATCAGAGTTGGACAAGATAAACAAAGAGAACCAGAGTCTTGCTTGTTCCCACACTCAGGAATCCCATGAAGACCCTAGACTGGAAGCCATAACATATGCGCAGAGGACCTGGTGCAGACCATGCAAGCCCTGTGCATGCTGCCTCAATCTCTGTGAGCTCTTCTGAGTTTTGATCATGTTGATTCAGAGGGCCTTGTTTTCTTGGTGTCCTCCATCTTCATGGCTCTTACACTGTTTCTGCATCCTCTTCAGGGGATTCCCTGAGCCCTGAGGGGAGGGATTTGCTAGAGACATCCTATTTAGAGATGAATGTTCCAAGGTCTCTCACTCTCTGTGTAATGCCTGGCTGTGGTTCTCTATGTTTGTTGCCATATGCCTCAGGAAAAAGCTTCTTTATGATGGCTGAGCAAAGCACTGGTCTGTGAGTACAGTAGAATATTATTGAGTCATTTTATTGCAACATTCTTTTCTTTTTTTAAGAACAGTAGTATTTGGTTTTTCCCCAGGTCACTGGAATATCTAGTCTCAACTTCTTGCTCACCCAAGAGGTGTCAGGTATGGGTTTCATCTCCTGGAATGGGCCTTAAGTCACATCAGATATTGTTGGTTACTCCTACAAGCATTGTGCCACCATTTCCCTAGCATATCTTACGGGGAGGATACTACTGTAGATCAAAGAGGTTGTGCCTGGTATTCATAATTCTCATTTAACAGCATGCAGATTACTTTCCTGTACCAAAGACACTAGTGGTAATTGTTAAAGCTCTGTTGAGAAGCTTGGAGGAGGCCAAGAATCATCTATACAGGATCTGTGTGAATTTTAAGTAATCTTTCCAGGCTAAATTTATTCACTTATTTTTTTTTTGTTTGTTTTGGCCTGAATTCTTTTAAGGGAACCTTCATTTTTCATTTCATATAAAATTTGTTGGTTTTCATTTTATATACATCAGACCTATACTTTTGTAGTTGTTATAAGCCTAATATACCCTACATTTGTTTTCCAATTTTAAGAATTTTTTACTATGCATTGTTTTCTGAGATTTCCCTTGATTTTCTTTGCATTTGACACATCAGTTTACCTTAGAGTTGAAAAATATGGTTTGCTTACTGTTAGTTTAAATAAGATGAATGGCTCCTCTATGCAAACTTGGGAAAAAAACTTTAATGAGTTAACAAGAGCCATAATTTAAATTACGCCACAGTTACTCCATTCATGCTTTTTTTCTGCATCATGGGGTCCAGAGGCAGTTATTTTTGTATGTATATGTATGTGGTGTATGCATATATTTTGTATGTATATGATGGTGAAATAAAACTTCCTGGTCTCCCATCTCTATCTTCATGCCAAGTTAAATAAATGGGCCAACTTTGTAACTGAATGGATGGCTTGAATAAACAAACTATTTTAGGGAATAGGCTTAACATTGTCAACTAAGAAACCTCATACTAGTAACGTAAGTTTCCTTTTTCTTTTTATAGTTTTTTGTTTTTTTTCAATTTCTTTCTTTTTACTTATTTGAGAAATGCACTCAATATCCTTGTCCCTCTCATGAATTTTCCAGCTTCTGAAACAGAAGTTCTGGGAAACAGAAGTGTTGTTTTGATACTTTCTTTCACATCTTCTGTCTAGCTCTGGTAGAAAGCTATGAATCGGCAGCAGGTCATCCATTTGAGATGACTGCTTGGCTAGAGATGTAATAGCTGCAAATGATAGGGCAGAGGAACACTTGTATCACGCATTGTGTAGACGGAGGAAAGAAAGATGCATAGCCTACCTGACAGCCACTTTTTAAAAATGTCTATGAATGAATCGTTATGAAATAAAGCCTGTCCTAGATTTTATCACACGAGGAAAGAATTCCGAGTTTAACATTTTCTTCTCTAAAGTGACTGATTCATCTTGTTCAGAAACTTAACACTTTTCTCATTTTTTTTTTAAATCTCAAATACAATTTACAAAAAGGGAGGGGGTGGCGTGGAAGGCTCAATTTTGTACTTTAGAAAGCACAGACATGCAGGAATGAGGCCTCATTCTAGAAGCAGGGCTTCATCAATTAACGGTTTGTTTCTCAGCGCCTCACTTTCCTCTACAAAGAGGGCTTAGTAACTCTACAGAAGCAGCTGCTGTAGGTAGACAGGAACAGGTTTCTTTCTCTACAGCCCTGCCAAGTGAAGGCTGTTGAAGACTTCACAACTAATCCAAAGACCTTCACAGAGCAGCCTCCAATTCATTTGAGGCCAATCAAGTAACTTTTAGTCAAGGAGCTAACCTTTGCTCAGCTGTCACAAACGTCATGAGTCAAGAAAAGAAACTCTTCGGGCAGGGCTCAGCACACCAGGGCAGTGAACTTTAGTTTCCTTTAGGGGGAGCTGGTCTTCCTGCCCAGCCCTGTGGAGCCTTAGGTTGTGCAGTGCTTTCTCAACCAACTGAGCTGCTAGAAATATTCGTATTGGTAAATTTGCTTTCTGATACACATAATGCTAATAACAGACTTAGCGATGAAATTAAGCTTGCTTTATTAATTTTTCAATATTAAATTTCACTAACAGATGCATTAAAATTACCATCCTTATTATGGCAACTCTAATGAAAAGATATACATCATTAGTGATATGTGTGTAATGTAGAATATGTAAGAACTTTTATGAGGGAAAATCAATAACCTCATTAAATGTGTTTATATTTGTTTCTATGAGTCAATTATCTTCACAGTTATTAACATATCCACATTATGGCATGCAACCAATAAATAGCATTTTATGCAGTAATCTGGTCTTATCTATGTCTCTTTAAGTCACTCAGGTTTTATAATTTTTTATATGTGGAATTATAACATTAAAAATAGTTTCTAATTGGGCATGAATAAAAGAATTAGTCTACAGTTGAATTGAATACTTATAAGACATCAAAGTAAATCCAAAGCCACTGCTTACATTAAAATGATGTATGTGTGAATGGCTTAAAATATTAAATTTCATCTGTAGAAAAAGTTAACCTGAATTCTATAAAATTACTATATTGTTAAGTTTTCCATTTAATCTGGATTCAGAAACTAGATTAATATTCTATTATATGCTCAACACTTGGAAGCCTAAAAGATTTCTATTCTCCTGTGTATTAATTTTTCAAATATTTGAAAATGAAATATAATATTTTAAATAGTAGTTCCACAATGGTTAAAACACTAGATTTTTGGAGCAATATTATGGGTTTTTTAAAATAATTTTCAAATCTTCTTGCTAATAGAGTTACTTAATTATGTAAAATATATATCTTTCACTCTCGCTCAGTTATCCACATCTGTTTATCTGTCTGTCTGTCTCTCCACCTAACTACCTGCCATCACTCTAATATCTGTGTACAGTTGTGTGAAAGTGTTTATGTCTCAATAGTTTGTATTCTGCAGTCATATACTCACATTCATTAGCCTGTATTTTTTGGTTATATGCTCACATTCACTAGTTTGTATTACTGTGATCATATTCTCACATTTATTAGTTTGTATTACTGGCGTCATATAGTAATATTCACTAGTTTACATTACTTCAGTCATATACTTACATTTGTTGTCTTTCAAAGAAAATGTCTTAATATTCTAGTTGTTTTTCATAGATGAAAATTGATTTTTGCACTGAGGTTAAATATTGTCACTGCCAGGCAGTGTAACAATAAGGCAAGATAAAAAGAAGAATAATGGGTCAACATAATTCTATATTTATTAAATATTGAAGGAAAATGTCAACTTCAGACACTGTGAGATGAGAGGTAAAAAAAAAAAAACGGTTAAAAGGAAACAGACATTAAAGGAAACAGAGTTAAATAAACAGTAAGTGGCAAAAACCTTCCCAATGACTCACTAAACCAAATACTCAACAAATCCCAAGTACTTTGAAGTTAGGCCACAGCCCTGCAACCAACTCATGGTTATAATCTATTAGGAAACGCCACAGCTGTGGTCTCTCGAAGGGGTCGTGCGATGGGATTATGGCCCAGTACTTGGCCTCTTGAGCTACAACAAATGTGCAACAGCATCGTCAAATTCCCACAGTACCTTCTGTGAGGGGCATTTTAGTGGCACTAACTGAAACAGTGAAAGACCAGGTGGACATAGAATTCTCTCATTCTGATGAGACAGCAGTGGATTTGAGATCTACAGGGAATGCCTCATAAACCTGTTGTGTTTTCTCAAAGTGCATTGCCATGGTGAAGAATTTGCTATTTTAAAAACTAGAGTGAATATTTTGTCTTCTTTTTACTTTTCTAAGCTTTTAATGTCTTATCCTGAAGAATATCACACTAGGATGCCAGATTTAATAAAAAAAAAAATCCCCCCCCCGCAATTTTTAAATAGTTAGAATTCCTCTTGAGATTTTTTTTTAAGTTTAAGGTAGATTAAACTTAGAACAAAAATTAAATCAAATTATATTCTTCGTGCTCAATTTTCTGTAGGGAACCAAAAGTCACTGGTGTGTAAAATTCTAATTAATTATGTGGAATGCTAATGGATTTTAAATTAAAAATACGTGCTGTTTAACATCTCACTCCACACCATTTTGCAAGTGGATATTAGAATGAAACTGTCCTGTAAAATCTGAAATTCATAGAAGGCATAACTGTCAGTTTTCCAATTTACCCTACAGAGAAGAGCTGACTTGTTTATCACAGGGTACCTGCGGGCATCCAGGTGTGTAGTTCAGTGACGGTTTTACTTTGCAACACATGCTGTTATGGATCAACCACTGACTTTAAATAAAAACCACACATTTTTATAATAGCTTTTCTAATTTCATAATTTTAAATATACTACTTTGACTTACAAGTGTGAAATGAAGACTCATCATGTTTTTTTAAATTTATTTTTTTATTTTTTAATGTCGAGTGTCTTCCTCAAACAATCTCCACCTTCTTTCTTTCTTTTTTTTAAATTTATTTATTTATTATTTCAGGTTACACTTCCATCATAGTGTCCTCTTTCCTCCCCTCCCAGTCCCGCCCTGTTTTTAATGTTCTGAATTGTATAGATAATAATGGCCAGAGCTGGAAAAACCAACCAACCAAACAAACAAACAAACAGTAACAACAAAAACAGGGTTGCTGTCCCACGATAGGTATTTAGTAAAGCACAGACCACTCATTGGACATGACACAACAAATATACCCTAATTTTTTAAATTTGCTTTTAATTGACAAAAAAATTATACATGTGTGCATTGTGGAATGGTTAAATCAATGTTCTTAGCATATGATGGATGGCCTTCTATATTCATTTTTTAAAAGTATGAGAACATGTGAAATCACTCAGAAAAATTTAAATATATGATATGTTGTTATAAAAGGCAGTCCTCATGATCTCTGGAACTCACCCTCCTGTCTAATTAAATCTGTGTCTCTAGTGAACAGCATCTCTCCAACCCGCATACTCTCAGTCTCTTCTAACTGTCATTTTCTTTTGTTTCTTACTGCAAAGTAATGGGTTTAATCTTGGTGTTTCCATATATAATCTGTTAATCCTCCTTTTGTCTTCCCCTTCTCCGTCTTCCTGTTCTCCCTGGCTGGTCTTTATCTTCCTCTTGTAACCCCTTCTGTATTCCTGTCATATGTATTCTATTACCATCATTTACTCTTCCTGGCATCCTTGAGACCTCTCTTGTCCTTATCAAGGTCCCTTTGCTACTTTCATGACATAGACCTACACTTGTGTTTTTTTACAGTCCCCATGCAACTGAGATCAACCCATGTTATATCCAAATGTCAACTGGAAGCTCTTTACCGAATACCAGATCCTTACCAATGTTATTTCTAATTCTGACCATTTGACAGGATTCTCTAAAAGGAAGCAAGACAGTCTGTAGTCAGGAGAGCTAACCTTACTCATTAGTTTGTTCATTTTTCAGAGAATATTTACTTTGTGCTGGAGGTATTGTGCTTTCTGAAAACTGAGCAGTGAATAATTGAAAATGTATTTCCCCCTTTGAAATGTAGGATGTAGTTTAAGAAGACTATAAACAGAAGCATTCATTACATCACGCTGAGAATTAAAAAGCAGAACGTAGAAACAGTGGGGTAAGGTTGTGGTGCCATTCCATCCTGGGTGATGAGAAATATTCACTGAAAAGAAAAATTTCAGTGGCACCTGTTGGGCATGAAACAGAAACATCAGGATGAAGAAAGTCCCTGGAAAACTCTAAACGCAAAGCCCTATGGGGTGGAATTTCTCTTGCATTGTATGAGAACTGCAAAGTGCAAGGGGCTGTAGGAAAAGGAAGAATAGTTTGCTGATGGTCACATGGGCAGAGGCAAAAAGGGGACTGAAGAGCAGAGTCAATGAACAGGATGTAGTAGACAAATTCTCCTGTGTGCTCTGCAGGTTAAAAGAAATAAAATGAGCATGAGCTGCTGAAAGGTGAGGCTGATTCTTGTGTCTTGGAAGCAAAGGTAACTGTAGGACATGGGGACTTGCAGGACTGCCTACTCACATCCCAGTGACACTTCTGAAGAAGCAGACTAGTTGGCCGTTTCAAAACTACAAAAGATAATGTTAGAGAGGAGGTAGAGAGTCTGGAGCCCCTGGGTACTGTTGATGGGGGGTTAAAAAGAAAAAACCATGACAGAAGAAAATGGAGGCATCTCAAAAGTAATCAAAGAAACTCAAGGGACTATCATATTAGTACTATTTTAAAGTGTGGGAGAGAGATTATAAAAATGCTTTCAGCAACTAAGCTGCCGGTTATGGTAAGAGGATTGTTCTGAAATGTTTAAGACTGATATCAGATGAAGTAAATAAGTATTTGTGAGTTATTTAATCCTTTCCTGGGCCATTGAGAATCAAAGTTCTCAGCTTGGAAGAAAGGAAGCACAAATATAGTGTAAAGTTAATGCAAAGAAAAAAATAACAAGGAAAAAGTCATTTGGTTTGGAAACTGAAATAAAATCAGCAGGAATAGACTAGGCGTTGTAATATAAAACCATTTGTGTGTGTGTGTGTGTGTGTGTGTGTGTGTGTGTGTACAAACACTTGTACACACATGTAGATTCATGTTTCACATATGTTATATGGTTGCATGGGCATGTGACTGTATTATTCTCTTGGTTCCATTCAATGGGGGTAACCTGACAATTGCCTTTAACTCTGTCATAAAAGGCACAATTGGGATCTGAATATTGGTCTTGAGATGCTACTTTTCAGTAAAAGAAACCAGAGCAAGTAATGTGCTAGCTGTACCTGAAAACTATGGTTGACCAGATTCAAAGACATTCTCACAGGTGACTAATGTTAAAATGTCTTGGGGACTGACTTGGTAGGACGTCCATTTAAAAATGCAACATGCAAGACAGTGAAAAAAAAAAAAAAACCTCTGAAAATAACTGAACGCCTCCAGACACATTTAAGTCCACAAGTTCAAAATGCCATTTAAAATAAATTGGTTATCTCCACAGACTAATAAAAAACTAAATTCAACAAGCAAAGTATCCAGCATTTAACTTTTTTCCCACCTTGTGTGAACAGCATAACTGAGAAACTAGGTGCTGAACTGGGAGGATGCATCTCATAAAACTATTCCAAATCGTAAGTGAAAGGAAGTTCAATGCCATCATTTTGTAGTGAAATAATGGAAACAGGTACTGGTCTTAAACAGCCACCAGATTCACAAAAAAAGCCAGGCTGGCCGTCATGATGTACCTCCTCATAGCAGCATCCTCACACACCCTATGGTGTTGCCACGAGGACTGAGTGTGTGTCTCATCAAAGTCTTGAATGCATCTGTCAATTTTCAAGAAATACAAGGGACTAAAAACAAGCTATCTAAACCACAGTACAGAGTGATGAAAAAACAGACTGTGAAAAATTGCATCAGTCGAATACCTTGGCTTCTTCAATAAATACACTATATAAAAAAAGAGCAGGATGATGGAGGACCGTTTAGATGGCAGGAGGCACAACAAAGACAACAAATATTTGAAACTGGCAAGATGGAGGGACTGCAACTATAGATGTATACCTGCTTGATAAAGGTGTAAAGTACCTTGTGTTATGAATAACTTTTAAATTAGAATAATGGCTGTTTATGTCCAGAGAAAGAGAACTGTGGTTGGGCAAAGTCATCTTTAGCTGCTGCCAAACGTGTGTTTCTTGCTCTGAGTAGAGCTTTTAGCGGTTTTCATCCTCATCTTGTGATCCAACACCAATCTACAGATTTGTTAGGGCCACATAGGTGTAAGTGTGTGTGTGTGTGTGTGTGTGTGTGTGTGTGTGTGTGTATGTGTGTGGTGTGTGTGCATGTGAGTACATGTGAGAAATAAAAAGGGAGATTGCTTGGGAAAAGGAGAGAAGAACCAGGAAGGGTGATATGGACAGAAAAGAGGAGAAAATACAATGTATATGTATAGATGCCTCATGAAACCAATCATTTAATTTTAATGAAACATTAATTACATTTTATTTATTCATTTTTTGAAAGAATACACTTGCTCCTTCATTGCTAGGCTTAAGTTTCAATAGTTCGAGCTATTTTACTTTTTCTGCCCAAATCCCAATATAGCTGGTTTCCTAGTCCTGGTGTGACCTTCTATGTCATTTAAATATTCTGCTGAGAAGGAGTGGAGATGTTGATGGGCACACTTAGACGGGGCATGAAAGCAGATGGGGACCCTTGTGGGAGGGCTACTCTGAAGCAATGCCAACTTGCCCGTCTCTGTTTCCTGTCATGCTTGAATCTGTATGTGAGGCAGCTATTCATGAAGCAAGAGTTCAGCCCGCATCTCTGGGAGAATGCCTATCCATACCCAGCTCCAGAACAACCAACGAGAAGTACTGTCGGCTTGATGGCTTGAGCACAGTGTGTACGGCTATGCCTCTGAGGGTTAAGGAGCTTTGTGGTGCCAGTTGGCAATGAAAGATTAGGAGGCCCCCTGCCAGCACACTGCTCCCATGGCCATGTGGGAAACTTTCCCCGTATTCACCCATTGCGTTCAGCCAGCTGGCAGGGGTGTGATCACTGGGCTGTGAGTGAACGGCTGGTGATTATTGCCATGCATGCCCCATGGGCTCTCAGATGCATGTTTGATAAGCTGGCACAGTTTTCTCAAACATAATTATTTGGTTATTAGGCCAATGTGGGGAACATGGTTGGCAAATTCATATAAAGTATAAATTTTAACCAATTTGTTCTTTGTCATAACAAGCTAGTTAGTATTATTTAGGTTGAATTTTATTTATTAAAATTATTTCCTCAGTGTTTTTGCCAAGTGTTGAATACAGCTCCCAGTCAGCTTAAGAAACAATGTAATTATAAAACCAGTTACTTCAACTTGTGACATGCTTTCTGAGAGTTTTGGTGCGCATACCCTGGCTTAGCAAAACTCATTCAAAATTACTTTTGACCCTCTATTTATGATACATTTTAAGCCAAATGTTATTTCTATATAATCACTCATTTTTTGAATACTTTAATCCATGTCAGCACCATAAAATTCTATTTCTATTTCATTAAGAGCTTTAAAACTATCAGTACACTTTATTTCAGGAATACAATATTCAAGAATTCATTTCTCCATAATAATGGGGGAAAGGTCAAATATATGCTACAACTTCATTTATATAATTTAAATGTATGATAAATTTAAAAGTGGTAATTTTGATACATTCATAATGAAATATTAGGGATGGTTAAGTTGTATTTAAGATGATTTAGTGAATTTTTTAAAACTCATATATATATTGTTTTGGAAGCATTTTTGTTTAGTTATATTGAATATCATAAATATGTTAAAAATTTTGGGAGAAGGACTTTATTTAAAAAGTAAAGTCTCCATAGAAGAAAACTTCCCAAACCTGAAGAAAGAGATGCCAATAAAATAAGAGGCATCTCTTTCAAGAGACATACAGAACACCAAACAGATTAGATCAGAAAAAGTAAAGTCTCTGAAGGTGGAGTTAATGTATAAAAATATTTCTATGTGTTGGCTTGGCAAGATGGTGGCAATAAGCTCAGAAACATTCTGATCATCAGGAAGACTGACTGGACCATTGCAGAGATATACTCCTGTTGAACAGCAGTTTGAGAGGCACAAGCCTATCTGCCCTTGCCCAGCAAAGGCAGGGACAATAAAGAATTCTGTACTGGACATATAGACACTGGAAGAACAGAGACGCCAGACATGGAAGACAGAGCACTTCCAGCCATAGTGGAAGAGTAGGCAGATTGGATCTTTTCAGGACACCAGCAGATAGATGGTTTCGGCCTTCAAACAGAGGCCCTCCACAGTTTTCTGAGTCCGAAGATTCCATTCTTACACTCAAAAGAAGACCAGCAGAGTCACTAGTGTATGATTGAGGGAGATTCTCCTTGGGATTTGCAGCATGGTGACATCTGGCTGACTTGTAACTGGGGAATCGAACTAACAGGTACTGAGATTTCCTGAGCCCAAGCGCGCTGTGGACAGGATATAGACTACACATTGGACTCCCTGCCCCGCCCCTCGCCTGGCTCCTCAGCTGGGTACTCCACTGGGCACTCAGGGTACAGCATCTACATCTCAGCCCAGAGCAGTAAAGCAGTTCTGGACCATTGTGTGCACCCTGATAAACGGGGCTGCAGCGGTTCACAGAGCTTTAGTCTGAGAGGCACAGTTTGACCCTGAGACTCACCTGAGAATAGCTTGGGAGGACCATACCACAATCCTGACACTCTAGCTACAGGGGAACAGGGGAAACTGTTAGAAGCCCCGCTGACCCAGACAGGCTGCTCTGGAACCCAGTGCTTCGGGCAGGGAAAATGTGGCTGAGCTTCCCCTGAGTCCAAGTGCTGTAGATGCCTTGTGAACTCCATATTGGAACTCTCTGTAAATGCCCACTTTGGCAGGGCACTCAGTCTACAGGCTTATTCTATAGTACCTAGATCTCAGTCCAGAGCAGTAAAGCAGTTCTGGACCATTGCATGCTGCCCCAGCGAGTATGTGGCACTGGACCACAGAGCTTCTGACTGAGAGGCACAGATTCAAATTGGGATCCCCCTAAGAGCAACCTGGGAGGGCCATGATCACAGTCCTGACCACAGTCCTGATGCCCCAGCTACAGGGAAACTGCCAGAAGCCCCACCAGCTCAGGCAGGCTGGACTGGAGCTCAGTGATTCTGGCCAGGAAAAGGCAGCTGAGTTTCCCCAAATCCAAGCACTGTGGACAGGATGTGAACTCCACATCGAAACTCCCTACTGGCACCTGCCTTGCCCCTCAACTGAATACCTAGGCTACAACACAGAGAGCTCCAAGCCTGGAGCAATGGAACAACCCCGGACTATTGCTCACTGCCTATGTGATGCGGACTATACCAGATCACAGTGCTTCCAACTGTAAGGCAATGTTGAACCTGAGAGCCCCCTGAGAGCATCTTGGGAGGTTCACAATCATGGTCCTGATGCATAAATGGCAGGGGAACTGCAGCTTTGGCCTAGGTCTGTGGCCTGCCAACCCCCACCAACATCACTAAGAAGACCAGTTGGATCTCAGGAACCTACCAGAGGGAATAGCACATCCTACCCCAACCCTGACCTGAATACCCAGTTGGGACACAGCAGGAAGGGGTGATCTGTGGGAGGCCCAGTGAGAACCAGTCCTCAACACAAAGCCCCATTCAGCCTGTGGAGAGCTACAGATCACAAAGATTATATGACCCCTGCACCAAAGCTCCTTCCTTGGCACCAAGTCCAGAAGGCACCAGGAATAAACAGTTAAGGACAACCAGATGACTAAAGGCCAACAAAAGAACAGAACTGACAAAAGTCAGGGAAATAGGACTCCAACAAAATTCAGCTATGCTAATACAGCAGGCCCTGACCATTCCACCACAGCTCAAATATATGAAAATGGTGACAAATATACACTTAGGAAAATGATAGAGGCCTTACAAGAAAAAACAAATCACTGAAAGAATTTAAAGAATACAAAATTTTACAAATGAAAGCAATGAAGAATTCTATTAAAGACCTCTTAGCTAACTCAGTCAAACGAGAGTGGGAAAGAGACAAGGCTATGAAAGATTTGCAGGCAAAGACAAATAAACTGGAGCAGGAAATGTATAAAGCAGTTCAAGACTTGAAATGGGAAATGGAAGTAATAAAGAAAGCACAAGCAGAGACAATCCAGGAGATGGAAAACCAAGGAAAGAAAACAGGAACTACAGATATGAATATCACAAACAGGATACAAGAGTTGGAAGACAGAATCTCAGGTGTGGAAGATTCGATTGAAGAAATCAGAACAACAACCAAAGAAAATGAGAAATCTAAAAAATTCCTCACCCACAACATCCAAGAAATCAAGGACTCAATGAAAAGATGGAACTTAAGAATTATAGGCATAGATGAAAGAGAAGACTTCTGACTCCAAGGACCAGGAAATATCTTCAACAAAATCATAGAAGAAAATTTCCCAAACTTAAAGAGATGCTAGTAAAATTCCAAGAGACATACAGAACACCAAACAGGTTAGACCAGAAAAGAAACTCCTCTTGCCACATAATAATTGAAACTCCAAATATACAGAACAAGGAAAGAATATTTAAAGCTCTAAGAGAAAAAGGTCAAGAAACATACAATGGCAGTCCCATCAGAATTACACCTGAGTTTTCCTTAGAAACTCTAAAAGCCAGAAGGGCCTGGGCAGACCGGCTACAAGCCCTAAGAGAACATAGGTGCCAGCTCACATTACTATACCTGAAAAACTTTTTAAAGCCATAGATGGAGAAAATAAGATATTCCATGATAAAACCAAATTTAAACATTATCTATCCACAAATCCAGCTCTACAGAAAATCCTAGAAGGAAAATGCCAACCCAGAGAAGATAACTGCACCCGAGGAAACACAGGAAACAAAAACCTCCACCACAGCTAAACCAAAAGAAATATACAAACATACAACCACCACCTACATAAAAAAGCATGAAATAACAACTTATCATCATTAATATCTCTCAACATCAATGGACTCAAATCCCTAATTAAAAGACAGGCTTACAGAATGGATACATAAACAAGAATCATCATTTTGCTGCATACAAGAAATGTACCTCACTAACAAAGATAGTTTCTATCTCAGAGTAAAGGGCTGGGAATGGTTTTCCAAGCAAATGGTCCCAGGAAGCAAACTGGATTAGCCACCCTATAATCAAATAAAATAGACTTTCAACTGAAATTAATCAAAAAAGATAGGGAAGGACACTACATACTAGTGAAAGGAAAATTTTATCAAGATGACATCTCAAAACTGAATATATTTCCCAAATACAAGGGCACCCACATTTGTAAAAGAAACTTTTATAAAACTTAAGCCACACATCTATCCCCACGCATTAATAGTGGGAGACATCAACACCCCACTCACACCAATGGATAGGACATCGAGACAGAAACCACACAGAGAAATAATGAGACTAACAGAGGTCATGAATCAAATGAACCTAACATATATCTACAGAACATTTCACCCAAACACAAAAGAATATACTTTGTTTTCAGCACCACATGGAACCTTCTACAAAATTGACCATATAGTCAAACACAAAGCAAGCTATCAACCAATACAAGAAAATTGAAATAACCCCTTGTATCTTATCAGACCACCATGGAGTAATGCTGGACTTCAACAATAACAGAAATAACAAAAAGCCTATACATTCATGGAAACTGAACAACTCTCTACTGAATGACTACTGGGTCAGGGAAGAAATAAAGAAGGAAATCAAACTTCCTAAAATTCAATGAAAATGAAGACACAACAGACTCAAACCTATGGGACACAATGAAAGCAGTGCTATGCGGAAAGTTCATAGCACTAAGTGCCTTCAAAAAGAAAATTGTCACAGCTCATATTAGCAACTTAACAGTAGAACTGGAAGCACTAGAAAAAAAAAGAAGCAAACATTTCCAAGAGGAACAGATGGCAGGAAATCATCAAACTCAGGGCTGAAAACAACAACTTAGAAACAAAAAGAACAATACAAAGAACTGAAGAAACCAAGAGTAGATTCTTTGAGAAAATCAACAAAATAGACAAACCCTTAGCCAAACTAAAAGGCAGAGGAAAAATACCCAAATCAACAATATCAGAAATGAAAAGGGAGAAATAACAGCAGACATTAAGGAAATCAAAACAATATTTAAGTCTTACTTCAAAAACCTGTACTCCACAAAATTAGAAAACCTAAGCAAAATGGACAATTTTCTCGATAAATTCCACCTATCAATGTTAAATCAAGACCAGGTTAACAAATTAAACAGTCCTATAAGCCCTAATGAAATAGAAGTAGTCATTAAAAGTCTCCCAATCAAAAAAAGCCCAGGGCCAGATGGTTTCAGAACAAAATTCTACCTGACCTTTAAAGAAGAGTTAATACCAATACTCTTCAAACTCTTCCACAAAACAGGAACAGAAGGAACACTGCCAAACTCATTCTATGAGGTCACAGTCACCCTGATACCTAAACCACACAAAGATCCAACAAAGAAAGACAATTTCAGACCAATTTCCCTCATGAACATAGATGCGAAAATACTCAAAAAATATTTCCAAACTGAATCTAAGAACACATCAAAAGTATCATATACCATGATCAAGTAGGCTTCATCCCAGCAATTCAGGGGTGGTTCAACATGAAAATTCATCAATGTAATCCACCATATAAATAAGCTGAAAGAAAAAAAAAAACACATGATCATCTCGCTAGATGCTGAAAAGCATTTGACAAAATCTAATACCCCTTCATGTTAAAGGTCCTGGAGAGAGCTTGTGTAGAAGGACCATACCATACCTAGGTAATATTGTTTCTATATTACCTAAAAATAATAAAGGCAATATACAGCAAGCTGTTAGCCAACATCAAATTAAATGGAGAGAAACTTAAAGCATTTCCCCTACCTGACCTTTAAAGAAGATCTAATACCAATACTCTTCCAAAAAAACAGAAACAGAAGGAACACTGCCAAATGCATTCTATGAGGCCACAGTCACCCAAAACCACACAAAGATCCAACAAAGAGACAAAGACAAGACAAGGATACCCACTCCCCTTATATCTCTTCAACATAGTACTTGAAGTACTAGCTAGAGCAATAAGACAAATAAAGGATATCAAGGGAATACAAATTGGAAAGGAAGAAGTGAAAGTATGCCTCTTCGCAGATGATATGATAGTATACATAAGTGGCCCCAAATTTTCCACCCAAGAACTCCTACAACTGACAAACATCTTTAGCAAGATGACTGCATACAAAATTAATTTAAAAAAAATCGGTAACTTTTCTTTATACAAAAGATAAATGAGCCGAGAGAGAAATCAGGAAAATAACACCCTGCATAATAGCCACAAACAATAGAAAATACCTGGGGGTAACTCTAACTAAGCAAGTGAAAGACCTGCATGACAGGAACTTCAAGTCCTTGAAGAAAGAAATTGAAAAAGACTTCAGAAGATGGAAAGATCTCCCATGCTCATGGATAGGTAGTATCAGCATAATAAAAATGGCCATTCTGCCAAAAGCAATATGCAGATTCAATGCAATTCCTATCAAAATACCACCACAATTCTTTATAGACCTGGAAAAAAACAATTCTCAACTTCATATGGAATAACAAAAAACCCAGAATAGCTAAATCAATCCTGTACAAATATCTATATCTATCTCTCTCTCTCTCTCTCTCTCTCTATCTATCTATCTACATCTATATCTATCTATCTATCTATCTATCTATCTATCTATCTATCTATCTAT
>CAJQZJ010001085.1:209699-278438 GCA_907164525.1 Lophiomys imhausi
TATCTATCTATCTATCTATCTATCTATCTATCTATCTATCTATCTATCTATATATATATATATATATATCTGGGGGCATCACCATCCCAGATTTCAAGCTGTACTACAGAGCAATAGTAATAAAAACAGCATGGTACAGGTATAGAAACAGACCAGTGGATTAATGGAATCGAATTGAAGACCCAGAAATGAACCCACACACCTATGGTAACTTAATTTTTGACAAAGAAGCCAAAACCATACAATGGAAAAAGGACAGCATCTTCAACAAATGGTGCTAGGTCTAACTGGATGTCGACATGTAAAAGAATGCAAATAGACCCATATTTATCACAATGAACAAAACTTAAGCCCAAGTGGATCAAAGACCTTAACATAAAACTGGACACACTAAATCTAATAAAAGAAAAAGTGGGGAAAGCCTTAAACTCAGTGACAACTTCCTGAACAGAACACTGATAGCTCAGGCTGTGAGACCAACAATCAATAAATGGGACCTCATGAAAATAAAAGCTTCTGTAAGGCAAAGGACACTGTCATTAGAACAAAATGGCAACCTACATATTGGAAAAAATATTTACCAACCCCACATCTGACAGAGGGCTATTATCCAAAATTTATAAAGAATTCAAGAAATTAAACACCAAGAAACCAAACAATCCAATCAAGAAATGGGGAACAGAGCTGAACCGAGAATACACAAAGGAGAAATCTCTAATGTTCAAAAGACAGTTGAAGAAATGCTCAATATCTTTAATAATCAGAGAAATACAACTCAAGACGACTCTGAGATTCCATCTCACACCTGTCAGAATAGATAATATAAAAAACTCAAGTGACAGCACATGTTGATAAGGCTGTAGACAAAGAGGAACACTCCTCCATTGCTGGTGGGAGTGCAAACTTGTACAACCTCAGAAATCAGTGTGACGATATCTTAGAAAACTTGGAATAGCTCTGCCTCAAGACCCAGCCATACCACTCCTGGGTATCTAACCAAATGATTCCTCACCAAACCACAAGAACATCTCAATTCATATGTTTATGTTCTCCTCATGTTCATAACAGCTTTATTTGTAATAGCTAGAAACTGAAAACAACCCAGATGTCCCTCGACTGAAGAATGGTTAAAATACATGTACACAATGGAATACTACTTAGCCATCAGAAGGAAGGAAATCATGCAATTTGCAGCCAAATGGATGGAACTAGAAAAGCTCATCCCGAGTGAGCTAACCCAGACTCAGAAAGATGCACAATGTTCTCTGCAATTATAACTGGATTTTAGTCATTAGTACTGGATAACTATCCTATAACCAACAAACTGAAAGGAACAGGAACATAGACTTTGTTACTTGTTAGTGGGAGTCTTTACCCTAGTGGAGCGGAGCTGCCATGTAGGCTCTCAGTGCAAGAAGCTCTTAGCCCTCATATGGCTGCTGATGAAGGGGCTGATATGCAGGGCACCTCACACAGGACGAATAGGATACGTGGGAGAAGCGGGAGAGGATGAGAGGGTGGGAGGGTGGGTGTACCCAGTAGTATGGAGGGTGGGCCAGGGAGGGGTGGAGGGATGGGACTGTGATGTAGCTGTAAATTGAAGTAATAAACACAAAAAATATTTCTATGTATTTTCTTTGTCTCTTGAGTTTCCATCAATGATCATTCATTAGTGTTACCATTCCAATTTAAATAATTTTAAGATCTTTATCGATTATATGTGAACACTTAGTTCATGCATAAAGTGTGTACTATTGTATACATATGTGTTCAAAACTATACACACATAAGTATATGAGAGCACACAAGTTTTATACTGATCCCAAGGTATTTTAGGAAGTGGTCTCCATTTAAAACCAATGATGGGGGAGGTGGTCTTGCTACAGGAAGTGCTCAATAATAAATCATATACTTGTAACAGTTACTGCTAATTTATTTAATAATATGCCCGAGGTAATCTGTCTATTTTGGGACTAAAATGCCAGCTCTCCAGTTACCATGAGGAGAAATAGGCAGGTGTCAGCCTGGTTTAGTAATGAAGGAATAGAGTGGTAGTTCAGCTCAGACAACTTTATTATTACTATGTTAATGAGTTATTATTTAACTTCTATATTTTCTAGTATAAATACAACCAGTCATAATGTTTATATTAGGAAGTCCAATTCATTTCATATTTTGTTATATATTTTAGTACATAAAATTGAATATGTTTTGTGCTGAATGCTGTTAGAGCCACATTCCTTGTGTTAAATATATGCCAAAACTTTTATCAAATGATAAATGCATTATTTCTTAATTTGTTTATATTTCTCAGATTATTACTAGCTTTAACCTTTTAATTTGTATGTTTATTATATCAGGTAAGTAAATACTTAGAGTGACTACAGTACAATTTGTGCTAACTACTTTTTAATAATCTACTACGAGTCTTTAAAAACCTAAGCAGCATTTAGGAATTTCACTAGTTACAGCTTGGTATTTTATTAATATTGTGTTTTTTGTAGGTTAGGAATTAAGACTAAATATTGTTGTTGTTTACTTATACTTTGCAACAACTGTATTTTTTTTCAAAAATGTTTAGCTTTCATCATCAAATAATGTCTTTTTTTAAGTTGTGTATAATAAAAATGAGTGATTTTCCTCTCTTGTCTCGGCAAGTATGTTGCTTGTTAGCTCATAGTCTCACAGTAGGAATTGTTAACTCAAAGATGGAGTGCTTGAGATGAGGGAAAGGGTTTTCACAAGATCTTCTCCCAAAACTGGTAGACAAAGGTACATTTTAAGGAAACTAAGTTTTGGATTCATTACATACATCTAGTATCTCATTCTAATAATTATCTTTTTCAAAATTAGCTATATTTAGTTAAAATATGATTGCATAATTTTGCTATCCTTTTAATCCCTTCTACCTTTTTCATAACCTCCTAGTTCCTGCCCCCAAATTTGTGGCCTTTTCTCTTTTTTTGTAAATTTATTTATTTATTCAAGTTATGCCCCATCGGAGCCCCTCTCCCTCCCCAGAATGGCCCCACCTTCCTACCCTCTTCCCCCTCTCTCTCCTCTCCTTCTCCTTGGATGAGGGGAGCCCCCCCACATATCAACTCACCTCAGTTCATCAGTCACATGAGAGTTAAAAGCTCCCTCTTGCCCTGGGGCCCAACATGGCAGCCCAGCTAGGGTAAGGTGTTCCACTAACAGGAAACAGGATCCATGTCAGAGATGGCCCCCACCCCTCCACTTGCTAAGGGATCTGTATGAAGACAAACCTGCCTATCATCTATGTATTATATATGTGTAGGAGGCCTAGGTCCAGCCTATACATGCTTTTTTGTTGTTGTTGTTTTTGGTTCATGTTTCAGTCTCTATAAGCTTCTCTGGGCCTAGGATTTCCTTGTGGTTTGGTGGAGAATCTTTTGGATATATGTCTGGGTCTTGAGGTAGATCTACTCCTAATTTTCTGAGATATTGCCAGATTGATTTCCAAAGTGATTATACAAGTTTCCACTCCTACCAGCACCCTTTCTCTGCATCCTTGCCAGCATGTGCTATCATCTGAGCTTTTGATCTTAGCCATTCTGATGGGTGTAAGGTGGAATCTTAGAGTTGCTTTGATTTGCATTTCTCTGATGACTAAGAATATTAAGCGTTTCTTCAAGTGCCTCTAGGCCATTAAAAATTCCTCTGTCATGAATTCTCAGTCGCCTCCTCTTCTTAATCATTGTTATTACAAAAACCTATGAATGAACAAACCTATACATACAACCTTCAGAGTCTATTCAGTGTTGCCTGTGTGTATGTTTTTCAGACTGACCCTTGATACTGGATAGCCACTCCAGCTGCTCATCCTTGAGGAGGACTGGGTTTTGTTTCTCTCAGCAGTTGTTAATTGCTTGTAACTTTTCATATAGGGATGAGATTTCTACCATCTATGTTGGGGTATCAACTGATGTTGGAATGGTTTGAGACTGGTTTAAGCAGCCATATTGTTCAGATTTCATAAGGGTAGCATTCCTGCCACAGCTAGAGAGCCCAGTCTCACAGCACATTTCTTGGTCCTCTTGCTCTTACAGTCTTTCTGCCCCCTCTTTTGTGATGTTCCCTGAGCCTTGGATTTAGAAATTTTGTGGTAGATTTAGCATGTATACATCTAGCAATAAGTCATTATCTTCATTTTAACTAGTTATGACTTTATATAGTGATCTCTACTGCAAAAAAGAAGCTTCTTGGATGAAGGGTGAGATGTGCATTTATCTGTGGTTATAAGGCTATAGGGTGAAATGAAGATCACACTGGTTTAGTACAGTGGCCATAGTAGGTTCATGTCTACCATCCATGACTTCACTGGTGATAAGCAGTTGGGATTATTTTTGTTATTCACATAACCAGTTGGTGCAACTCATGCTATCAGAGACTCAGCTGAATTGGTTGAAATGATAGAAATGATTAGGTGTTGGTAGAACTTGTCCCACATTCTAAGTTTAATAACTAAGATTCTATTTTCTAATACAAAGATGGATGAGGAAGGGGCCCATGAAGGCCCACCACCAGGTGAGGAGCTTTGAGCAACTAGTGACGGTGATGGGGTAGGTCAAGTCAGTTTCCTACAGGTATACAGACACTTGAGAGGCTATCCATGCTCCGGCAGATGCTCCTATACTCAAGTACCTAAAAGTAGCAGTGAATGGACACAGTGAGTTTAAAATGATAAAATTAAATTCCAGGAGGAAACAGTAAGGAGACAGAGGAGAAAATGGGGTGATGGTGGCTACTATCAAAACACATCATACACATGTATCAAATTATCAGTCCCAAAAAAAAAACATGTTTGATTTTGGACTAGAAGAACACAGCCCATGGCTGTCAGACCATCATTCTAGGAATGTGGCAGTTTGTATAAGAATGGTCCCCATAGGCTCATATATTTGAATGCTTAGTCACTAAGGAGTAGCCATATTTGAAAGGACTATGAAGATTAGGAGATGTGTTCTTATTGGAGGAAGTATGTCACTGGGGGGGGGGGGTAGGCTTTGAGTTTTCAAAAGCCCATGCCAGGCCCGGTCTCTCTGCCTCTGTCCCTGTCTGTGTCCATCTCTCTGTCTCTGTCTTTTGGTCTCTGTCTCTCTTTCTCTCTGCCTGTGATCAGAATGTAGCTCACAGCTACTGTTCCAGTGCCATGCATGCCAACATGCTCCGTGACATGATGATAATGGACAACGGCTCCTACACTGTAAGCCAGCCTCCAAATAGATGCTTTCTTTCATAAGAGTTACCTTGGACATGATATCTTGTCATAGCAATAGAAAACTGACTAAGACAGAAAGTGGGATAACTGAGTGATGAGATAACCCAGAGATAGGGTTGGGGGTTAAGCTTCTGACAAACTACTTTATAACTTACAATTCATGAAGATTAACTGTGTAGGAAGTGCAAAGGGTATCACGGTCTTTGAATTTTTTTGGATGACTACATTGCATGTACTTTACAATATGATCCTTAGAAAATAAGGCATCTCTTTCATCTGCAGTCTTTCATCTTTCACCTAGGAATAAAGCCTTCCAACAGACAATCCTCCCTGTAAGTGCCTTGTCTGCCACTTTTGTCTCACTAGACTACAATATGGTAAACATCAAAATGTTGGGAACCAAGTAGGGCTGGCCTTTTTTCTGTACTCTCTCAAAATGTATAAAATAAAGTTTTTTTTTTTCCTGTGAAACAAGAATGGAGACAGTTTTTTTCAAAGTCAGTTAAGATAGTCCTTAAGTAAAAATACTGCAAGTTTTTATGAGTGTCTAGAAAGAAAGCCTCTTAATACATTAGGTGACCAATAAATTTAATTTTATGAACAGATTGAACATAATGATAAACCAATCTATATGAAACCTGTTATTAGCTGGTATTAAAGTTGAGACATTTATAAACACCTTTTTAACAATCCAGGTAAACTCCCCAGTCTTTCTTACATAAGTGTCTTCTCTTCCATGTTACCACCACTATATTTTTTAAGAAAGACCACATAGCAGTGTACAGAGGCTTATAAATGGAATCTTTGCCTATTTTTTGTTCAACTCAACTGCTTCTATTCTGATTTCATCCTTGTACAATACATGATATCTTATGTATCGGTGATACTTTTCTGTAACTGATGGTCCAGCACACTTTGAAGGAACTTTATAATGTTAACTAGGTAATATGGATATTATTCTGATTCCTACATTGTCACATCCAATTTTCTCATGTTACTGTGTGCTATTGGTTCAGCATAGACCTTATCCTCCTTCCTATTTAAAAGATGGCATTAGCATCGTTCCAGATTTTCCCTACCTCACTGCTGCACTTTTCAGTAAGGCAGCTTCCTTCTTGCATCCATTTCAAAGGAACGACACAAGTTTGCATTCCCATGTGCAAGAAATGGGAAAAAAATCACGCTGAGACTGTCACCTCTACCACCACATACTCAGCTTAAATCTACAGTAATAGACTCACACTCCAAGAAGGCTTGCTGGGTTTGTTTGCAAACTAGTATGCAGTACTTACAAGTCCGTGGTTTTATTGACATGTTCCTTTCCATTCCTGTTGTTTTTAATTGAAACCCCCACTGCTTTGCCTGGCTTCAGGAGTGCAGCATATAGGAATTTTACATTAACTTTCTGACACAGACCAGAGGGACTCAGAGACATGAGTTTGTATAGCGAAAACTGTGGATTTGAGTGTGTTTTCCCATCTGTAATAAAGTCTTAGCTTGTGTGTTGGGGATTAATGGCTGAATTAAATCTAGTTATGAATAGTTTCTGGTTTCAAATTTTCTACATGTGCAGTTAGGTATCATTACATATCATATTATCATTCCCTGTTGAGTGGGGACTTGGTTTTGCTCCCCTCAGCCGTTTGTAACCATTTTGAATGAATAGTTTACAGCAAGTGCTCCCACTCCAACATACCAGAGGCATCGTTTCTCTCTAAATATTCAAGTTGGTAACACCTTGGTGGTTATTACTTAGCCCCCGAAGGAACCTGCACTATTTGGCTTTATTATTTCATTTCAGTAGTGTAGGTGCTTAGAATATTAGTCTTTCTCTTTTCCTGCCTCAAATTTTGGTAAAGCAGAAATGAATATTCAGTTTTCATAGCAAATCTCTCAAATACCTAAGAAAACTCACAAGGTTTAGTTTTGGTCCACTTTCTCTTTCTCTTCTCTTGATTCCAGGAGAGCAGGCTTCAAAATATGTTAAAAATAAAGAAGAATTTTATCAAACATCAGATCTCTATAAAAAATGAGATTGGAAGTAAATGGTGGAGCTTTGATTTTATTTTTACTTCCTTTAGAACTGACAAGCAATGTGTGATTTCTTCTGATGTTTTGGAAAAATGAACATGGCATGTCTGATGCCAGTAGAGTAGTATCGTTACTAAGGGAGACTATAAATAATGAAGAATAGATAAAGTAAAGGGTTATCCTCAGATATTTAAGGTTTAGTCTATTTCAGCAACTTGAGATGATACAAACACACAGAAATTGAAATTCTCAGATTGACTAGAAGTGCCTTTGCTGCTTTGAGGAACAATAGTCTACGTGAGGCTTGAGACTCACCAGAACCAGTCTTCATGATCTGATACAGTGACTGGAACTATCTATGCAACTATTCTGTGATCAGTTATCATAAAAGAGTATGGACTACAGAGCCATAAAGATGTAAAATACCTGAAACCCAAGGTAGAAGGAGAGAGCTGATTCACAAAGGTTATCCTCTGACAAACATACCACACATCACACACCAGAGCCAAGACATGTTTGCTTCCAAAGACATGGTTGTTCTCACACTTGTATAAACACACACCACACACATACACATACATGCATATCACACACACAAACACACACACATCACACACATATACATGCATCACCCACACACAGAAACACAGAATAAGAAATAGATTTAAATAGAACAAACTATATAATTTGTAAAATACTAAAAATAGCTTTTAATAAGCCTTTTAAAAGATGTATTTGAGCTTATATATTCTAGTTTTACATTTTATTTTTCTTAATGCACGCTGTTTTATTGACCAATGACCACTAAGTAAAATGTTATGATCATTAATTTGGTATAAATCCTTAAATTTAAATTAAAGCTTGCATAATAGTAGAGTATATTTTAAACTTTATTGGGGCCATTGTTATAGTTTTTCATCAAATTGTACAAAAATACTACTTAATTGTGATTTCGGATATTAGGTTAATCATAAATTTCTTTTTCTACAAGCAGTAATAGTCTACGGTATCTGTATTATGCTTTATTTTGAGGGGTAATATTGTAAGTGTCAACCATCACCTGATAAATTGATGCAGTTCAAACCAACAAATAACACAAAGAAGGGGACAGAATGTCAGGGAGACATGTCACATAACAGTAATAAGATCAGGTGAGTTTTGATTTCAACAAAAATTTACATTTTTAGATAGAAAAGAAACTTCTTGTAAAATCACTTGGTGTCAAACTGACACCAAATAAATTGAAAGCATTTAGAAATTTGGATCTTGAGTTATATAAACACCCATATGTGAACACACACACACACACACACACACACACACACACACACACACACACACTTAGTAGTAGAGTGTAGTAGACAAACCATGTGGGCATCATCCATTCCAAAGAGGAACTTCAAATACAAATACTTGTTACTTTCTTCCCTTTGAAATATTGTTTCCATCTTCACAGTTGTATATTTAATAAAATATCTGAATTTCATTTTACCTACACTCTGAGAGACACAATTTTACAAATTCTTAAAATCGTTCATAATTGCTCAACAAATTCCCTAGCATATTTAGAGTATGCACACAAACAATATTGATCTTTCTTGTCCAATGTCTTCCAAGGGAGTCAGAAGGCTATCTGACTTTGCCCCAGGGAAATGATGAAACACTAATACAGTTCTTCTGTGATTTCTGCACCACTTTCTGCCCAGCTCTCATAATTTCTGCCATTCCCTGAACTCACGCAAGTCATTGCTCTAGCCTTCCTGCCCTGCTTCTATCCATCCTTCCTTCTTCTACCAAAGACCACTCTACACATTTTCTGGATGCCTCTATGTTTGTACATGTCTAGGATATCCATTTATCCATATTGACGTTTCATAATGAGTAAACAGTGATTGCCAATGGCTTTTTTTTACAGGGTCTTTCCAGACCACTGCCCATAATAAGTTCCATGGCTGTAAAGTTTCTGATGTGCACTCTCACTGCCTCTAAAGCATCTTGTGCTTGTACTTCATCTGTTTTAGTAATGCTAACTTTTGTTACTAGGCTGTAAGCTTTATGGAGGTGGCCTGGCTTTATTGTTTTTATTTCATTTATCTATAGATACCTTAATTTATAGGGTACTGTGAATAAGATGCTTATTCAGAATGCTACCTGTGCTCAAGGTGGTGTCTGACACACAGTGGTTACTAATCAAATGTAAATTGGAAGATCATTAAATAACCTGGAAGGAGGTGTGTATGTTTTCAGTAGTTCTGCTTACAGACTGCCACCAAAGATATGTTACATGTTCAAGTTGTAGTCAAGAGTTCAAATGCAATAATTTTTTGGGGAACATGGACATTAATGCTGAAAGCCATTACATGGGTGGATTCTAAATTTCATTTTATCTCAAATAATTTTCCTTTCCTCCATTGTCTATTTAACTTTAAGAGCACTGGGACTAGGACCCTATTCAGATAAGATTCTCTGAAGTATATCTTAGTATACATTTATTGGGCACAATGTCCCTATGTAGGTGTGTTTAGCACTGTAAGAAAGAAAAGAGTACAAACATGGTATTGGTCTAGAAACAGACCAGTAGATCAATGGAATCGAATTGAAGATCCAGAAATAGACCCACACACTTATGGCCACCTAATTTTTGACAAAGAAGCCAAAATGGCACAATGGAAGAAGGACAGCATCTTCAACAAATGGTGCTGGTCCAACTGGATGTCCACTTGCAAAAGAATGAAACTAGACTCATACTTATCACCTTGTACAAAACTTAAGTCCAAGTGGATCAAAGACCTTAACATAAGGCCAGTCACACTAAATCTACTAGAAGAAAAAGTGGGAGAAACCCTCGAACTCATTGGCACAGGTGACAACTTCCTGAACACAACACCAACAGCTCAGGACCTGAGATCAACAATCAATAAATGGGACCTCATGAAACTGAAAATCTTCTGTAAGGCAAAAAGACACTGTCATTCGAACAAAATGGCAGCCTACAGACTGGGAGAAAATCTTCACCAACCCCACATCTGACAGAGGGCTAGTATCCAAAATCTACAAAGAACTCAAGAAATTAAATGCCAAGAAACCAAATAATCCAATCAAAAAATGGGGGACAGAGCTAAATAGAGAATTCACAAAGGAGGAATCCCTAATGGCTGAGAGACAATTGAAGAAATGCTCAACATCCTTAATCATCAGAGAAATGCAACTCAAGATGATTCTGAGATTCCATTTCACACCTGTCAGAATGGCTAAGATCAAAAGCTCAAATGACAGCACATGCTAGCGAGGGTGTGGAGAAAGGGGTACCCTACTCCATTGCTCGTGGGAGTGCAGGCTTGTGCAACCACTATGGAGGTCAGTCTGGCGATATCTTAGAAAACTTGGAATAGCTTTGCCTCAGGACCCAGCCATACCACTTCTGGGTATACACCCAAATGACTCCGCACGGAATCATAAGGAAGTTTCCTCACCTATGTTCATAGCAGCCTTATTTGTAATAGCTAGAAACTGGAAACAATCCAGATGGCCCTCAACCAAAGAATGGATTAAAAAACTGTGGTACATCTACACAATGGAATATTATTCAGCTATCAGGAACAGTGAAATTATGCAATTTGCAGCCAAATGGATGGAACTAGAAAAGCTCATCCTGAGTGAGCTAACCCAGACTCAGAAGGATGCATATGGTATCTATTCACTTATAGTAGGATTTTAGCTATATAGTAGAGGATATCAATACTACAACTAACACACCAAAGGGAACTTGGACATAGATTATTTTTTTATTTTTAATATTTTTTCTATTTTTATTCTTTTTTATCTGTTTGTCTGCTTATTTGTTTGTTTGTTTTTTAGTTCTCTCTCCCGGGCAATGGGACACTTTTGACTGGTGGTACTGCCTCGTAGACCCCCAATGAATGAGGAAGCTCTTGGCCCTCATACAACCTCTCAACTGAGATGAGGTACTGTTATATAAGGACACCCCATCCCAGAGAAATGGGATGGAAGGGTTAGGAGGTAAAGAAAAAAAATGAAATGTAATGTTTTGGCCTTTTACTACTAATTGTCATAAACTGTTTAGGATAATTAAGAAATGCAAACTAATAGTTATGCAAGCCAGTCATTTTATTAGTTACTATGACAGCCTATTATAGTTATTTTCTAAGCTAATCAGAAATAAAGCTGCTAAGAGACAAGCAACATCTGCTTATCCTAATATAAGAGATAGATAGGGCCTCTTCAAAAACCTCAAGAGATCTGCAGAATATGGCATTCAAAGATGTTTTCGTACCTTTAGATTTTTTGATATCGAGACATATCAACTCCTGACAGCACCTGCTATTCTACTCCAAATAGAAGATGAGCATCGAAGAATCTCCAGTGGGAGATGACTGAATTAGTCACAAGCCTATCTCTTGTTAGGAAAAGCCCTTGCTCCAACTGTAGACAGAATGCTGTCCAAAAAAGACAAAACTTGGAAGCAGGTAAGTTGACAGCCTACCTCTGCCAAGACATGGTAGGCAAGTCCTTCAAAACCCCTGCTCTACAATCAATGTCTGTCAGAGAAATGGGGCCAAATGACTGAAGATCGATGCTGTAATGTATGGAGAGAAAAATGGGAACTGTCCAGGCAGCCACTGGTATGTCATTTCTTAGTTTGGGAAGCTGCAGTCCCTGTACTTCGTATAAAATCAGATATATTTAACCCTCTTAGGTCTCTGAGGGGGTTGAAGAACAGATAGCTAGAGTCTCATAATTAAATTTTGAGTTGTTTAGGAGTCAAGAGAGTGTTATAGATCTAAGAAGATGCTTTTAAAATTGTGTTGCAAGTTAGTATGAATGTTGAGTTAGTTATAGAACTTTAAACTCATGGAGATGGTTAGATAGTACAATGTTAAAGTCAGGTGCCAAATACATATGGACTGGACATTGGGAATATACGCTAAGCCATATAACCCTCATTACTGTGGCCTAATTACCTCTGTTGTTTTGTATTGTATTTATTATCATAAGAGAAAGAGCCATTTGTTGGACTGAAAGGGAAAATGTAGGGGGAAATAAGATATACCTTAAACTTAAAAAAAAAGGGAAGATGATGGGTGGTTGAGGGTGGGAGGGTGGGACTGGAGGGGTAATAGGCAGGGGACTGCGATTGAGATGTAACTTGAAGAAATAAAAAATAAAGAAAAAAAAGTTCATTTGACTCACCAGAGCCACAACAGGAAGCAGATTTTATTTGCCAAATAGACCCCTGAAGAAAATGACTGGAAGAACTGTTGGCCATTGGATTGGCTGTGTGAGAGAGAAGATATTGTGATGTTCTCAAGGACCAGAAACAGTGAAGCCAGGAAAGGAGGCAAACAGAGGTTCCCCAGGGAACAATTAGAACAATCAATTGGATGGGAATTGTAGTCATCAAAACAACCTCTGCCTAGATAAAAATCCAGTTCTCCTTCTTGCTTTTCCCTCCCAATCTCTTGGCAGTGTCCTGTTGTCTAAGTCTAGCTGGAAGTCAGAGACACAAGGAAATAGTTTAGTGCATAGGATGGAAGAGAACAAAAGGAAAATTCTAAATAACAGACAGGAATGGTAGCCAATCTGTCCTCAAGGAGCCTGCATGCAGGTCATCTTTAAAGTAACACAAGCTACAATTCCAATATCTTTATATTCGGGTGATGTTTCTAATGTGACAAACTGTACAGAAAATATGCCCAGAGGAGCTCCATCACCTGGAAACAGTACTTCTCTATGAAGTTATACAAACCAAAGTATAAATGCTTTTGTAATCTGGAGAAGAGGGTTTTTGTTTGTTTGTTTGTTTGTTTTTGGGTTTTGAGACATGGTTTCTCTGTGTACCAAGTCCCAGCTGTCCTGGACTGACTTTTTTAGATCAGGCTGGCCTTGAATTCACAGAGATCCTCCTTCTCTGCCTCCTAAGTGCTGGGTTTAAAGGCATGCACCACCATGCCTGGTGAGAAGAGGTTTAATGTTGCCTTTTCCCATTTTTTTTCCCCCTAGGGTGAAGTGTTAGCATTCCTTAGTATTTTAAGAAGCATACTCAAGGAGCTTTTTTTTTTTTTTTTGGTATAAAGGAGGTTTAATGTTGTTTTTTGGGAAAGATAAGATAAGGGGGTTGAGGTAGACAGACTGATGGAGGCAGAGCCATGATGGCTGAGAAGGACAGAAACAGGGAGACAGAGAAAACATGGAGGCAGGAAGAGAGCTGAACTTATTATTTTAATAGCCACATAATATTGAACAATGGGGGTTTTTAATCACAGTTTTGTATTTGTCACATGCCTTTGTGTATGTGTGATTCCTTACCCCCATCTATCTCTTCCTCTACCTCATCTTCCTCCTTTTCTTATTCTTTCTCTTTTTCTTTCATCCAACTTTCAGACTTGGACATTGCTTATAACTCATTATCAAATACCTCTTTTGACAATAGTAGTGATATTCTTAAACTGTCAAGAGTGAATCATAGGAAAAATAGAAAAAAATAAAATCCCATGAAAAAATATAATCAATAATTATTTGAAGTGATAAAATCAAATTTCTTCACTGATTTTTCTTAGAATCCCATAATCTGAAATCCAGCAAAGAAGATATTATCATCTTCATAGCATTTACATTTACTTAAGAAGGAAAATGGACCTTCAGTATGCATGAGTTTGTTTCATAAAAATGAGAAATGAATTGAAGATTTTTATATGGAGTTGAAACTTTTGAATTCTTCCAACACAAAGATTCAAATATGAAATAATTTTCTTTTTTTGAGACAGGATTTCTCTGTGTAACAGCTCTGGTTGTCTTAGACTCGCTTTGTACACTTTGTAGATCAGGCTGGCCTCAAATTCACAGAAATCTGCCTGACTCTGTCTCCCAAGTACTGGGATTAAAGGCGGTGCCACCACTGCCTGGCAATATTTTTCTGTATAATATATAAATATCACAATGTGAGGAAATTGCAACCTTGTTCTTTGAAAACTACCAAATAGTTGTGTCCTTAGAGCCAATGCCTGATTGTAAGGTATATATCTCTGTAGTATATACCATATGACAGACAATTCTGAAAGTTTTAAATATTTTGAGACCTTGGTCATAAAACCTACATTAAAGAATATTGTCTTTCTTTTCCTTTGTCTCTGTCTTAGAAAGAGATTAGACTATAGTTCATAGAGAGTGTAAGACATTACATTAAATATTTAGTGTATCATTTATGTCACATATATGTAGTTCTATTATAAAACTTCACTAAATAACCAAAGCAACAAAACCAAAATATTAGGTAAACATCACCATATAAATAATATGTGAAATGATTATCGTGGCCCAACCATATAAACTATTGGTTGTTTATACTGCATGCTTTACATTGTAAAGCCATCTTACTGTGTGCCCATATCTCTGTAGCTTCTTCAGTAATGATCATAGAAAATCTCAGAACTATAAGAAAACCTTTGTTGATCTCAACACCTAGCATGTATCTCTTAACAAAAGTGGGGAGTATCTTTCTAGGTGGACACAATGCTAAGGTATGTGGCCACAATGCAGAAGTGACAGTGACACAGGAATTGAGGAGGAGACTACTTCCAGCTTAGCTATTGAAAACAGCTGATGAGGGCTGGAGAGATGGCTCAGCGGTTAAGAGCACTGGCTGTTCTTCCAAAGGACCTGGGTTCAAATCCCAGCACCCACATGGCAATTCATAGCTGTCTGTAATTGCAGGACAGTGGTGGCACAGGCCTTTAATCCCAGCATTTGGGAGGCAGAGGCAGGTGGATCACTGAGAGTTCAAGGCCAGCCTGGTCTACAAAGTGAGTCCAGGACAGCCAGGGCTACACAGGGAGACTTGTTTGGAAAAGCCAAAAAATAAATAAATAAATAAATAAATAAATAAATAAATAAATAAATAAAGGAGGCTGAAAACAGCTGATGATGGAACAAAAAAAAGCGAGATCATGTCCTGTGTAGCCAACCTCAGTGGGGACTAAAATGTTTTCTAGATGTGAACATACAGGAAAAGGGGACACATGATCCATAATGGTTGTCTGCTGAATACACACATGATAACATGACCATCACGGTGATTACACCTCTATGCATAAGCCATGAAGAAAGCTCAGGGATGCTAATCTGAACTCTGTAACTACACAATGAAGTGAAATCCTTATATCTGAAATGGAGTCTTAGTGTGGGGAAAAGGAAGTATGAAATGATAGCGGCATATTTTGCATTTTCCACATTTTCTACTGTATTTGTGGACTGATACTTGAAAATGTGATACTGCATTTGTCACTGTGTCAGGCACTTCTTTGTATGTCAGCGAGAATGAGGCTTGAAGTTCATATCATACAAATTACCTGGCTTGGAGTAGGATACAAGTATCAATTTGCTTTCCACTTCTTATTCTTTGTTACACAAGAGGAAGCAAAGTACAGTGGTTAACAGACATAAATTTAGCCTTTGGGGTTGAAATCCTACTGCTACCAATTACATGAGGAATTTACTTATCCTATTATTGAAGATTCAAAATGGTTGTTAATTCTCTGTCTCTATCAAAAGAGGGAGAATTCTTTTGTTCAACAAACTACAACAAATGACAGGACAGGGGTCCTATTTTGTATATCAGTTTTCATAATTCTCTTTATTATGGGATAAAGTGAGATGCTTTGCAAGTTGTATGCAGGGCATAGTGATGTGCTTGGGTCCACAATCGCATTATCAACTCTCACAGTTATCAGCGTGTGGTGAGGGTTTATCTTCTACCCATCCTTCCGGTGATGTCACTTTCTATGTCTACAACTTAAGGACCAGTAACTTCTATATCCTTCTCTATAGCTTGCTTCCTGAGAATTTAGGGGATCATGCAGGAAATCAGAACTGTTTTAGGACCACAATGCCGAGGACATGTTTAGGGCCTCTGGATGACAATTCCAGGGAGCAAAGCTTTCAGGCATGCTTACCTGACATGATGGATGAGCCAGGGAAACCATTCTGGATCTTTGAGACCATCCCTCTTCCAGATGAATACAGCTAATTGACCTCTGTCAACGTGACTGACAAAAATTACTCAACCGAGACTTGAATAAATCCCTATTTTACAGAATCATGATATATGGCAAAATATCTATTCTTCTAAGCACATTTAGAGAACCTACCATAATTACTATGTTGTGGAGTTTTCTGAGAATTAAGATAAATGTAAGACTTTCTGAATATAGTTTTTTTTTCCTACCCATTCCACTTAAGGATTTAATAAGAGAAAGAAGGCCATGATCTGAGAAATCCGGATGTCCCTGTAACTTATGCTAATCCCAAAACAACTTTATAGTATTCTGATTTCAATCATTTGTTTTAGTTACTCTAGTAGAAAAAAGAAACAAAACAAAACAAAACAAAAAAAACCCAAACAACAAGATTGAATAACCCAGAAAACCTTGGGAAATGAAGTCCAGGTACTGTCAGCTGACACTGTGCTGGAGTGCTCTGGAGTGGCAAGAAAAAGGGAGGCATGTTACTGTCCCTGAAGAAGGACATGAATTGTTATTCATCTGCCCAGCACCTGTGTCCAGATCCTCACCCAGTGTCAGGCAGATGACTTCCATTCTCATGTACTAGAGTGGCTGCTCCATGAAACAAGTCAAGACAAGGTTCTTGTCCTGGAGAACTAAATCTCTGTCGTCTATAGTTTTAGTGACATCTAATGAGACTTGTAATTCATCCTAGGCTTAGTTTCTTTGAGAGAATTACCAGTCTCCAGCTCTCTTTTTTTAAATTATTTATTTATTACTTCAGGTTACAACTCCATCGTAGTGTCCTCTTTCCACCCCTCCCAGTCCCACCCTCCCACCCTCTACCCCCATCCCTTCCATCCCACTTCTCCGGAGTGGAATGTCCCTACATATCAGTCCCCCATCCCATTTCAGCAGTCATATGAGGGCCAAGAGCCTCCTCATACACTGGGGGCCTACAAGGCAGCACCACTAGGGCAAAGTATCTCATTGACAGGAAACAAAGTCTATGTTCATGTTTCCTTTGGTGCATTGGTTGTAGTATAGTTATCCTGTACTATATGGCTAAAATCCGATTATAAGTGAATAGATGCCATGTGCATCCTTCTGAGTCTGGGTTAGCTCACTCAGGATGAGCTTCTCTAGTTCCATCCATTTGGCTACAAATTGCATGATTTCCTTGTTTCTGATGGCTGAGTCGTATTCCATTGTGTAGATGCGAGTAGCTGCGCTCCCCTGCTAGAACCTCCAAACAAGCTCTCAAGGTCCAGGCTCTCTTAATAGATCCAAAAACGCTGAAATGTCAGAAGATCCCCAAAGCTTGGATATTGCTTAGAGTGATGATACCTCAGCTACCCTCTGACATCCAAAATGATTTACTTTTACAGGTGGCATTGTGTGAAATCATCAATTTAACTGTCCACAGCAAAGGGACTTGCCCATTCTCTGTTGGAGAATTTTTATTTAAAAAAGAAGTGACTCTCTCTGTAGATAAGCCAGGAAACTGTTTACACTTCAAAACCTGAGTTATTGAATGATTTCTGTGCCACGTTAGTCTTCTCTTACTTAAAAAATGTTTAAAAAGATGGGAAGGGACAAAAGTATTGTATACATTTACATTTTAAATTGTGTAATCATGTTATTATCTGAAACTAATGCCATGCTGTTAAAATTTAGATAAAGTGTCCTGTAATGCATACAAAATGTTCATTTGTTGAAGGCCATTAAGTTAATTTCCTGGCAACAAGATTAAATGCAAGGCATTTACATAATCATTAGTCGTGAGGTGTAGAAAAGATAATTAAATATTCCACCACATTAATTTATATTTAATTAACTGTGCTTTAGTGATCCTTCTGTCTGAATATTAATATTGTGTAAATAAACAATTAGAATGCATACTGATTTTATTAAAGGCTTATTCTCAAAATTAGGTAAAAGATGCAATTATTAATTTGATTATATCTAATTTTGCATCCTAATCATGTTAATAGAGTCTAAAAAGGTCCATCATTGGCTTTGGTGATGACACTCTAACACTTTATATTTCCAATGACAACCTTTCTTGGAGTCTTAAAAATATAATCAATTAGCTTATTCCAATAGTCAATTGCTTTCATAATATTTTCCTCTGAGTTTCCTTTAAATGAAGTCTAACATTCTACTTTTAAAGAGTAAAAATAGACTATTGTGTATCCACAACCCATGCAGCTATGATCATCTTCACCTGGAACATAGTGGCATTATGGGAAATAGTATATGATAAAGACAGAAACAAAAAATTGTTAAGCAATCTCAATGAAAGTTAAGTGATTTGAAATTGGAGCTGAGGTTCATGGCTAATTAAAAGTTCATGGGGGAGATTTAGAGATGTGGCTTGTATTGCAGAGTCCTTTCTTAGCGTGCACCAAAAGGCTGGATGACATGTGGAGTCAAACATGGCAGCACATGCCTGTGACTAGTACCCTGGAGATGAAGACAGGAAGATCTGAAATGTAAGGTTATTAAAAACAAAAGTAAAATCTACTGGGAAATTCATTTTGAAGTTTTAATATTGCTCCATGTAGTGTGAAGAAATATTTTTGAAGAGGTAACTAATGTTACAAGGAGTGTGTGTCTAAGAGTTTTTTCCTTCTTAGGCATCAGACTTTGGTGGAGTGGATAAGTGGTAGGAAAGAGAAATCTAAGTAACACATTTGTCCGAATCCTATTGGTGCCTTTTTTATCTGGAAAATTTTGCAAGTGAGTGAATGAAAACACCTAGGGCTTCATTAACTATCCACTGTAGAAGAGACAAGACATGTAAGTGGAAACAAAACAAAACAAACAAAAGAAAACAAAACAGAAATGTTCCTTCAGACTCATGAGAGTAAATTTTTTCCTAAAATATAAAGTTACATTAAAATATTGCTAAGAAGCCATACATTTTTACTACCAGGAGAAATTATTTCTCATTAAATTGTAACATCCCAAGCAAAACTATTTGTTGTTTTCCACATGAAATATTTATTTGTATGAACAATTCCATACCGATTTTAACTGTCTAAATGTAACTTCCAGAGAGAAGGATGTGCTTCACAAACACATATTTCATAATGGAACATTTGTTCCTACCATATTTGAAGAGGGATAATAAAACAGTTTTGTTTCTTTTCAAAGCCACCAGGATTTTTAAGTTTATAGCATAATATAGAGTTCCCCTAGTCTGGTCAAAATATATTTCCTCTTGTTTGTGATTGTAGCTGCTCAATAGATTAAATGTTATTCTTCTAATGGGCCAAATATATGCTTCTTTTCTTTCCAACTCTGCATCTACCTATAAGGAATATATGGATGCCTACTTACAACGGCTAAACTCTGAACTGCTTTTCTAACTTCTGCTACTGCTAACATATATAAGGCAAGCTTCACAACTTCATAACACATTTATTCATTATGGCATGTGTGTGTGTGTGTGTGTGTGTGTGTGTGTGTGTGTATTGCAAAGATAAACAAATAAAGATAGAATTGGGAACTCCCATCTGGAGAGACGCTGGGTAAGATTGACTCTAATACCCAGCAGGCAGAATCAGACCCCACACGGGATCACTCACCAGCCTACTAGGCACCCCACACCTCAGGCGGACCTTGTAGCTATTTAGGAAACATTGTGGGCTAGTTGAAGTCTTAGCAACTGCAGAAGCAGGGCCCATGGCAGGAGGTCTGCAGCAGCGGCAGCGGCGGATTTGGTTGAGACCCAACATGGGATCACTCACCAGTCTACTGGGTCCCACACACCGCACTCGAGCCCTCCACCTATCTAGAAAAGGTTGTGGACTCCTGTGAGCCTTGGCAGCCTGCTACAGCGAAGCCGCGGGGGGGGCAGGGCAGAGGCGCACACGCCAGCAGCGAAGGAGCTGGGTGGAAGCAAGCACAGTGAAGTGGCAGGGCTGGGCACGCACAGAGGCTTACAGAGTCAGAGCTAGCTGCGGAGGCACACAGAGGCTGAGGGCTCCAAAACGTGGAAGCCAGAAGCTGGGGGACCATAGCTGTATTCTGGAAAACCCAGATATATTAGGCGTGGAGCCGGGCCCTCTCAGTCTCCTTGGGGACAACCAGAGTCCACAGAATCCGTGCCTTGGCAAACAGGTCCATACCATCAGAACCACTACAGGCTGATCACTCAGTGTGCAACATAGAGAAGTCTGACTTGGGAGCAGTGAAACAATCCCAGGCCATTCCTCATTACCTGGGAATAGGCTGCACCAGCTCACAGTGCTTCAGGCTATTAGAAACACAGTGACCCTGAGATCCCCCTGTAAGCAACGACAGATCGCCAAGCAATTCGAATGCTACACCAAAGCATCCCCTGTGGATCCAAGCCCTGAAGATGACGAGAGCAGACAGCTAAACACATCCATATGGCCAAAGTTCCAAGAAAAAACAGAAATCAAGGAAATATGACTCCAACAATGCAAAACTATCCTAGCTCATCCAATTCTGACGACCTCACAATAGCAGAAACACGTGAAAATGATGACAATTCTACATTATGGAAGGTGATAGAGTTCCTTCAAGAAGAACTTAAATCTATGAAGGAATTCAAAGAAGCCACAATTTTACAATCAAAACAATGAATAACACCATTAAAGAGCTTCAAGCCAAGGTGACTCAGCTTGAACAGGAAAAGGACAGGGCAATGAAAGATTTCCAGGCAAAAACAAGCAAACTGGGGCAGGAAATGTACAAAATGAACAATACAATTCAAGACATGAAAATAGAAATGGAAACAATAAAGAAAACACAGTCAGAGTTAAAAGAGGAAATGGACAATCAAGGGAAGAAAACAGGAACTATGGATGTGAGTATCAAAAATAGGATGCAAGAGATGGAAGACAGGATCTCAGGCATGGAAGATTCGAAGGAAGAAATCAGTACAACATCCAAAGAAAATGAGAAAGCTAAAATATCTCTCACCCACAACATCCAAGAAATAAAGGACTCAATGAAAAGACAGAACCTAAGAATTATAGGCATAGAGGAAAGAGAAGACTCCCGACTCCATGGTCCAGGAAATATCTTCAACAAAATCATAGAAGAAAACTTCCCAAACCTGAAAAAAAGAGATGCCAATAAAAATCCAAGAGGCTTACAAAACACCGAACAGATTAGATCAGAAAAGAAACTCCTCTCGCCACATAATAATTGAAACACCAAATGTACAGAACAAAGAAATAATATTAAAAGTTGTAAGAGAAAAAGGTCAAGTCACATATAATGTAAGACCCATCAGAATTACATCTGACTTCTTCTCAGAAACTTTAAAAGCTAGAAGAGCCTGGACAGATGTCCTACAAGTCCTGAGAGAACATAGGTGCCCAGACAGACTACTATACTCAGCAAAACTCTCTATCAACATAGATGGAGAAAAAAAGATATTCCATGACAAAATCAAATTTAAACAATATTTACCTACAAACCCAGCCCTACAGAAGATCCTAGAAGGAAAATTCCAACCCAGAGAAGAAAACTACACCCAAGAAAACAGAGGGAATAGAAAACCCCACAGCAACTAAACCAAAAGAGGCACAGGATGATCACCTATACCAAACTAATAGGAAATAACAACCCCTGGTCACTAATATCTATCAACATCAATGGACTCAACTCCCCAATAAAAAGACACTGGCATACAGATTGGATCCATAAGCAAGACCCGTCTTTTTGCTGCATACACATTTCACTATCAAAGATAGACACTATCTCAGAGTAAAGGGCTGGGAAAAGGTTTTCCAAGCAAATGGACCCAGGAAGCAAGCTGGAATAGCCATCCTAATATCAAACAAAACAGACTTCCAACTGAAGTTAATGAAAAAAGACTCATTAAAGGGAATATTCATCAAGAGAACATCTCAATATTGAACATATATGCCCCAAATACAAAGGCACCTACATTTGTAAAGAAACGCTTCTAAAACTTAAATCGCACGTCGATCACAACACATTAGTAGTGGTAGACTTCAACACCCCACTCACAACAATGGATAGATCATCAAGACTGAAGCCAAACAGAGAAATATTGAATCTAACAGAGATCATGAACCAAATGGACCTAACAGATATCTACAGAACATTTCACCCAAACACAAAGGAATACACTTTCTTCTCAGTACCTCATGGAACCTTCTCCAAAATCGACCACAAGTTAGACACAAAGATAGCCTCAACAGATACAAGAAACTTGAAATAACCCCTTGTATCTTATCAGACCACCATGGAATAAAGCTGGTCTTCAACAGCAAAAGAATCAACAGAAAGCCTACACACACATGGAAATTGAACAACTCCTTACTGGATGACTACTGGGTCAGGGAAGAAATGAAGAAGGAAATCAAAGACTTCTTAAAATACAACGAAAATGAAGACACAACATACCCAAACCTATGGGACACAATGAAAGCTGTGCTACGAGGAAAGTTCATAGCACTAATTGCCTTCAAAAAGAAAATTGTGACAGCTCATATTAGCGAATTAACAGCTAAACTGGGTGAATTGGAAAAAACAGAAGCAAACACTCCCAAGAGGAGCAGAAGGCAGGAAATCATCAAACTTAGGGCTGAAATCACCAACTTAGAAACAAAAAGAACTGTACAAAGAATCAATGAAACCAAGAGTTGGTTCTTCGAGAAAATCAACAAAATAGACAGACCCCTAGCCAAATTAACTAAAAGGCAGAGGGAAAGAACCCAAGTCAACAAAATCAGAAATGAAAAGGGAGAAGTAACAACAGACATTGAGGAGATCCAGAAAATATTTGGGTCCTACTTTAAAAATCTATACTCCACCAAATTTGAAAACTTAAGCGAAATGTACAATTTCCTCGATAGATTCCACCTAACAAAACTAAATCAAGATCAGATTAACAGATTAAACATCCCAATAACCCCTAAGGAAATAGAAACAGTCATTAAAAATCCCCCAACCAAAAAAAAGCCCAAGGCCAGGTGACTTTAGCATGGAATTCTACCAGACCTTCAAAGAGGAGCTAATACCAATACTCTTCAAACTCTTCCACAAAATAGAATCAGAAAGAATACTGCCAAACTCATTCTATGAGGTCACAGTCACCCTGATTCCTAAACCACACAAAGACCCAACAAAGAAAGAGAACTTTAGACCAATCTCCCTCATGAACATAGATGCAAAAATACTTAATAAAATACTAACAAACCGAATTCAAGAACATATCAAAAGTATCATATACCATGATCAAGTAGGCTTCATCCCAGGAATGCAGGGATGGTTCAACATACGAAAGTCTATCAAAGTCATTCACCATATAGACAAGATGAAAGAAAAAAACCACATGATAATCTCGCTAGATGCAGAAAAAGCATTTGACAAAATCTAACACCCCTTCATGATAAAAGTTCTGGGGAGAACGGGCATACAAAGACCATACCTAGAAATAATAAAGGCAATATACAGCAGGCCAGTGGCCAACATCAAAAGAAATGGAGAGAAAGTTGAAGCATTTCCTCTAAACTCAGGGACAAGACAAGGATATCCACTTTCACCATATCTCTTCAATATAGTACTTGAAGTTCTTGCTAGAGCAATAAGACAACTGAAAGAGATCAAGGGGATACAAATTGGAAACGAAGAAGTCAAATTATCCCTATTTGCAGACGATATGATAGTATACATAAGTGACCCCAAAAATTCCACCAGAAAACTCTTACAGCCGATAAACACCTTCATCAAGGTGGCTAGATACAAAATGAACTCAAAAAAATATCAGAAGCCCTTCTATATAAAACAAACAAATGTAGTGAGAAAGAAATAAGGAAACAACCCCTTCACCATAGTCACAAACAATATAAAATACCTGGGGGTAACTCTAATCAAGCAAGTAAAGGACCTATACAACAAGAACTTCAAGCCCCTGAAGAAAGAAATGGAAGAGGCCCTTAGAAGATGGAAAGACCTCCCATGCTCATGGATAGGTAGGATCAACATAATAAAAATGGCTATCCTACCAAAAGCAATATATAGATTTAATGCAATTCCTATCAAAATACCAACACAATTCTTTATAGACCTGGAAAAAGCTATTCTCAACTTCATATGGAACAACAAAAAGCCCAGAATAGCTAAATCAATCCTGTCCAATGAAAAAACATCTGGAGGTATCACCATCCCAGCTTTCACGCTGTACTACAGAACAACAGTAATAAAAACAGCATGGTAGTGGTATAGAAACAGACCAGTGGATCAATGGAATCGAATTGAAGACCCAAACATGGACCCACACACCTATGGCCAACTAATTTTTGACAAAGAAGCCAAAACCGCACAATGGAAGAAGGACAGTATCTTCAACAAATGGTGCTGGTCCAACTGGATGTCCACTTGCAAAAGAATGAAATTAGACCCATACTTATCACCTTGTACAAAACTTAAATCCAAGTGGATCAAAGACCTTAACATAAGGCTGGTCACACTAAATCTACTAGAAGAAAAAGTGGGAGAAACCCTCGAACTCATTGGCACAGGTGACAACTTCCTGAGCAGAACACCAACAGCTCAGGACCTGAGATCAACAATCAATAAATGGGACCTCATGAAACTGAAAAGCTTCTGTAAGGCAAAGCACGCTGTCATTCGAACAAAGCGGCAGCCTACAGACTGGGAGAAAATCTTCACCAACCCCACATCTGATAGAGGGCTATTATCTAAAATCTACAAAGAACTCAAGAAACTAAATGCCAAGAAACCAAATAATCCAGTCAAATATGGGGGATGGAGCTAAATAGAGAATTCACAAAGGAGGAATTCCTAATAGCTGAGAGACACTTGAAGAAATGCTCAACATCCTTAATCTTCAGAGAAATGCAACTCAAGACGACTCTGAGATTCCATTTCACACCTGTCAGAATGGCTAAGATCAAAAACTCAAATGACAGCACAGGCTGGCGAAGGTTTGGAGAAAGGGGAATCCTCCTCCATTGCTGGTGGGAGTGCAGGCTTGTGCAACCACTATGGAGGTCAGTATGGCGATATCTTAGAAATCTTGGAATAAATAGGTTTGCCTCAGGACCCAGCCATACCACTTCTGGGTATACATCCAAATGACTCTGCATGGAATCATAGGGAAGTCTCCTTATCTATGTTCATAGCAGCCTTATTTGTAATAGCTAGAAACTGGAAACAACCCAGATGTCCCTCAACTGAAGAATGGATTAAA
The DNA here is from genome assembly GCA_907164525.1 of Lophiomys imhausi. Classification (NCBI taxonomy): domain Eukaryota; kingdom Metazoa; phylum Chordata; class Mammalia; order Rodentia; family Muridae; genus Lophiomys; species Lophiomys imhausi. The sequence continues at coordinate 235,216 of CAJQZJ010001085.1, forward strand.
AAACTGTGGTACATCTATACAATGGAATATTACTCAGCTATAAGAAACAATGAAATTATGCAATTTACAACCAAATGGATGGAACTAGAGAAGCTCATCCTGAGTGAGCTAACCCAGACTCAGAAGGATGCACATGGCATCTATTCACTTATAGTAGGATTTTAGCTATATAGTACAGGATATCTGTACTATAACCAACACACCAAAGGGTATATGGACATAGACTTTTTTTCTTTTCCCTTTTTTTTTTTTGTTGTTGTTTGTTTTTGTGGGTTTGTGTGTTTGTTGGTCTGTTTTTTAGTTTTCCCTTCCTAGCAAGGAGACACCTTTCAGTGGTGGTACTGCTTCGTAGGCCCCCAGTGATTGAAAAGGCTCTTGGCCCTCATATGACTCCTGAACTGTGGCGAGAGACTGTTATGTAGGGACACTCCACCCCAGAGAAACAAGAAGGAAGGATTAGGGGGTAGAGGATGGGAGGGCGGGGCTTGGAAGGGGAGAAGGAGGACAATATGATGGAGATGTAACCTGAAGCAACAAATAAACAAATTTATTAATTAAAAAAAAGCAGGTAACAGTTTTAAAATACTGTAAATAAATTAAAGGTTACAGCTGTTCAACCTGGTTTTATAAACCTCCAAGAGTCGAAAAAACTTAGAGCTAAGATAAAGTACATGAAATGTGTGGTGTTAGTCCATGCCTTTAACTTCAGCAGAGACCGGAGAAGCACTGTAGAGTTAGTTGTCTTATAAATTCTAGAGTTAAATGGAACAGGGTGGTGATGGTACACACCCTTAATCCCATCATTCAAGAAGTGTACACCCTTAATCCCAACACACTAGAGACAGAAACAGGCAGATCTCAGAGCTCAAGGTCAGCCTGATACAAAACAAGCTCTAAATAGAGAAAAACTTAGATCCAGGAGTGGTGGAGCACATCTTTAATCCCTTCAGATGGGAACCACAGGTCTTTGATCCCAATACTTAGAATGCAGAGACAGACACATAGGATTTGGAAGGACTTAAGTTTAAAAGCTACTTACAAAAGACCTACTCAATACAAACAAATTGTCCTTTGAGATCTCAAAATATATCACTAAGGCTTGTTTAGCTCCAAAATAAAAAAATAATTTCTTCTTTAATCCTCATTGAAAGATAACACTTTATATATTGTCAAAGACCAAATTTGCTTCAGGAGAAATATTACCTGACCCCCCTCCCCCCCAAAAAAGGTAATTGTCCCAGAGTTAGGATCAGGGCAGGGCTCTGTTCTTATCTTTCCAGGAGATTTAAAGCATCCATTCAAGGAATCCAGGGACAACTGGACAACGGAAACCTCAACAGAAAACAGATCAGACACCAAAGAAGACGAGTGGCCAAGATGATCCAGCCTTATAGACTTCCTTAATAGCTGTTTCCATCAAAAGTCTACAATCACAACAACTCAAAATCGCTCACATCATTCAGCTCCACAGACTGCCCCAGCCACAACTTCAGTAAAGCCCGGAAGATCAGCTTCTGTCTACAAACTTCTTAGGACATCTAAACAGCTGAGCACAAAAGGAGTGAACATGAAAGGATTGTATTAACATTTTAAACCATTTTTTTCATTCTGGTTTGGGCCCCAAACAGGTTTACTACGACCCAAATCAGCAGGAAGTCATTTTAAGAGAGTGACATCCCATTTCCAGAGGGTGGGGATGGAGTTTCTTCTCCCCCCCTTTTTGGTTATTTGATGGATAGCAGAAAACTTTGTTATTTAGGGGAAGAGACTTCAAGCTGTTAAATGGTCTTTTTAAATGGGTTTTGGAGGTTAGACCCAGGGATTTCCTTCTTTTTCTTTTCTGTATCCTTCTTTCTCTCCTATGTAGGAGTGCACAGACTTGAGAAAAATGCGACATAGACATAGTATGGGAAGGACCAAGAAGAAGGGACAGATTATTGAATATTCCCTTATACCATTGTATATTGATACAAAATTAGTATTATATTTGGCTAAAGTGGTATTGATCTTTGTATATTGATACAAAATTAAGATTATATTTGGCCACAATGGTATTGACTCTTGTATATTGATGCAATATTAAGATTGTATTGTGCTACATAGGCATTGATCTTTGTATATTGATACATAATTAAGAGTATATTTGGCCACATTGGTATTGATCTTTGTATATTGATACATAATTAAGAGTATATTTGGCCACATTGGTATTGATCTTTGTATATTGATACAAAATTAAAGGTAACACTTCTTAAAGCTATTGTACCTAGTAATGCTTAAAAATGAAATGTGAAGCTCTGGCCTCTTGATACCAACCATCTTAAACCGTTTAGGATAGTTAAGAAATACAAACTCCTAGTCATGCAAGCGTGTCATTTTGTTAGCTAATATGACAGTCTATCACAGATATTCTTTAAGCTACTCAGAAATAAAGTTGTTAAGAGACAAGCATCATTTGCTTATCTAAATACAAGAGATAGATAGGGCATCTTCAAAAACCCCAAGAGATCTTCAGAATATGGCATTCAAAGATGTTTTCTTAAATTAAGATTTTTTTGATATTGAGACATGTCAGCTCCCGACAGCACCCCCTATTCTACTCCAAGCAGAAGATGAGCATCGAAGATTCTCCAATGTGAGATGGTTGAATTAGTGGCAAGCCTATCTCTTGGCATGAAAAACCCCTTGCTTCAACTGTAGACAGACTGCTGTCCAAACAGGACAAAACTTGGTAGTAGGGAAGTCGACAGCCTAGCTCTGCCAAAAATCTACATATACTTACTTACAGGGTAGGTAAGTCCCTCATAACTCCTGCTCTACAATCAATGTCTGTCAGAGAAACGGGACCAAAAGGCTGAAGATTGATGCTGTAACATATGGAGAGAAAACGAGAACTGTCCAGGCAGCCACTGATATGTCATTTCTTAGTTTTGGAAGATGCAGGCCCTGCACTTCCTACATAATCAGATATATTTATCCCTCTCAGGTCTCTGAGGTGGTTGAAGACTAGATAACTAGAGTCTCATCGTTAAATTTTGAGTTGTTTAGGAATCAAGAGGTTGTTCTGGATCTAAGAAGATGTTTTTAAAATTGTAATGCAAGTTAGTATGAAAGATGAGTCAGATATAGAACTTTAAACTCATGGAGATGGTTAGATAGTACAATGTTAAAGTCAGGGACCAAATACATATGGACTGGACATTGGGAATGTATGCTAAGCCATATAACTCTCATAATTGTGGCGTATTTATTTCTGTTGTTTTGTATAGTATTTACTGTTATAAGAGAAAGAACCATTTGTTGGACTGAAAGGGGGAGCTGTTGGGGGAAGAGGGTGGAAGGGTGGAACAGGAGGGGGGAGTAGGGAAGGGATTGTGACTGAGATTTAACTTGAATAAAAAAATTAAGTATAAAAAAATAAAGATAAATAGTTATAGATCCTTCTTAGTTTTTAACAAAACTCCCCAACTCTGAGAATTGAAAGAGGGTATGGAGATTGCTAATCAATGAATAGGGACATCAGAGGAAGTATTCCCTATAGATGAGGAAGTCTAATGTTTTGAGCTTCTTAAAGGATGACATCTATATTGACAAAGTGAGACTATGAATCCAAAATGCAGGAAGCCTCCGTTTGGAGTCATGCAATTTCTCACTATTGTGACTAAAGGATGGTGCTCTTTGGACAGATGTTGCTCTTTATTCTTAGGTATGCTTTCAATTTCCCTGTGATATGCACAGATTATTGCAGATTAATAATGGTCTTAGTAGACAAGGCCCGCCTTTTTCCCTTTGAAATATGAGTTTCCTTTTTGAGTTTTTTTTTCCTTACTTAATGGGACTGGTAGCTTCGCTTGTCTCATTGTCAGGAATGCTGGTGAAGCTGTGTCTTACTTGTGTGCTATGGGATCCTCAGTTAAAAATTATAAGAACAACAACAAAACAACTTTATTTGGTGTAGCCAAGTTCTTCAATCATTTTCTTTCTTTTCTAAAGTCAGGTGCCAAATACATATGGACTGGACATTGGGAATGTATGCTAAGCCATTTAACTCTCATAATTGTGGCCTATTTATTTCTGTTGTTTTGTATTGTATTTATAGTTATAAGAAAAAGAACCATTTGTTGGACTGAAAGGGAGAGCTGTTGGGGGTAAAAAGAAATACTTTAAACTAAAAAAAAAAAAAGGGAAGAGGATGGGGGGTTGAGGGGGAAGAGGGTGGAAGGGTGAGACTGGAGGGGGGAGTAGGGAGGGGATTGTGATTGAGATGTAACTTGAAGAAATAAAAAATAAATTATTAAAAAAAATTGTGATGGGATGCTGAAGTGTAGCACTTCACAATTGATGGCTTCTCCAGGGGTGGGGGTGGAGTGGAGAAGGATTCAGTTATCTTTAAGCGGCTGGCTGCTGGGAGTTTGACCATGCTCCAGTGAGTATATGGGCAATACAAATTGGACTTTGTGTATTTTTTCTTTTTTCTTGAATGGGGAAGGGAAGAGCACAAGCGTGGGAGGGTGGATCTGGGTGGAATGGGAACTGAGTATGGTTGGGGGCAGTGTGTGAAATTCCAAAATAATCAATAAAAATAATATGCTGAAGAAAAGCTAGGATTTAAAATTTGGCCCATTTTTCCCATCTATTTCATTAAGATATCTATCTATCTAGCTATTATTTTTCTACTTGAGCTTTATTTTACTGAAGTGTTTTCAAGTTTGTTTTTGTTGCTAATTGCATAATACCTCAGGCAGGGTCAATTATAGAAGAAAGAGGTGTATTTTAGTTCAAAGTGCTGCTCAGAGTGTGTAGAGTCATACAGTGTGACAAATTTCTGCTGATGGGGTAGAAGTGTGATGTTACTGGAAAGCCTCTGAGCTCAGTGCTAGAATGACAGACTCCCTTTGTTCAGTGGAACCCCCTCTTTCCTCTGATCTGAGGATTCCCAGATCCTCTAAGAAAGGAGTGTCACACCCAACCCTCACCTGATAAGAAAACTGCCCAGTGACTTCCCCATGCCAAGGTCTGTTGGTGCCCTGGCTTTCAGCTAATGACATTTGTCCATACCTCTAGCCTCCCTGGAGTTTTTCCCCCATCTCACTGCCCATGAATTAATTAGGCATTACCTTTTCTTTCTTCTGATTGGATGATACCCAGCAAATCAAACTTCCAAAACCCCTCCCACTGCCCAAAGTTATATAATGTCCCTGAGTCATGAAGTAAACTCTCTCACTCTCCCCAACATGACTGCCTGACTGCTTATTTTGGGTGTAGGAGAGGAAGCACTCTTTTTTTACTTGGATTCTGGGATTCAAACTTGGGTCCTCATGTTTGCAGATTAGAACTCCTACCTACTGGCATCTCCACACCCCCTTGGATATATTTTAAAGTATGTGTTTCTCCATCATGCAGATTTTCATTTTCATGGAAATCAATAACATGAATACTCAGTCAATCTCTTTTGCCTATTGTTCATTTCAAACACATTCTCTGTGATCCCCCTTTCTACTTCTTTACCCCACATCCATTTGTTTGAAATTGTGATCCCAATAACTGTAATAGAATTTCATTCTAATAAACTAGGTTTTCATAAAAAAAGAGTTAAATATTTGATGGTAATCTTGCCTTTAGACTTCTTTGAAAATAAAATTTTATTTATTCTAGTGAAATTGTGTTTCAAAAGTGCTATTTTTAGTGGCACATACATCATGGTGGTCATCACCAACTCTCTATTTGGATTTAAGGCCCACTTATCAAGAGGAAATCCATGCTGGGTTCTAGAAACCTAGTCAATTACCTGAAACTAGTGAAGTCATGGAGTTTGGAGGGAAACCTACAACAACCACTTAAACCTACAACTAAACCATCATAGTTCTTAACTACATTCTAAATATTTATCTTTATAACCACATATAAGTGTAGTTCTTACTTCTCATCAAAGAAATTTCTCTTTGACACATATGGGGAACATTACAAATTAAATTGTAGTGATCAATCCTACATTCCCCGGTCCCAGTTGATACATCTGCAACACAATTCCTGTACCACAAGGCTCAGAGATCATTGCAGAAAAGAGACAGGAAGAAAGACTATATGAGAAAGAGGAATAGGAAGTTTATGTGAGATTATGTCTCCTAGAAAAGTCAGAGGCTTCCATGTTTTGTCCTTTTTGGACAGCATTCTGTCTGAAAGCAAGGGCTTTCTCTTGCCCAGTGTCAAGTTTGCCACTAATGCAGCCATCTCCAAATGGAGTAGAATAGGGGGTGGTGTCAGGAGCTGATATGTCACAATATCAAAAAAATCTTAAGTTAAGAAAACATCTTTGAATGCCATATTCTACAGATCTCTTGAGGTTTTTGAAGACCACCTATCCATTTTTGTATAATTGGATAAGCAAATGTTGCTTGTCTCTTAGCAACTTGATTTCTGATTAACTTAGAAAACATCTGTGATGCACTATGCAAATACCTAACAAAACAACAAGTTTGAATGACCATAAGTTTGCATTTCTTAATTATCCTAAATAGTTTGTGACAGTTGCTATCAAAAGGCCAAAACTTCACATTGCATTTTTAAGCGTTACCTAGGTACAATACCTTAAAAAGAGTTAACCTTAATTTTGTATCAATATGCAAAGATCTATACCAATGTAGCCAAATACAATCTTAATTTTGTATCAATATAGAAAAATATAAGAGCATATTCAATAATCTATCCCTTTTTCTTCATCATTCCTATATCAAGTCTATATCCTCATTTTTTTTCTTCTCAAGTCTTTTGTACCCTACTGCAGAGAGAAAGAAGGATAGAGAAAAGAAAAAGAGAGAAATCCCTGGGTCTAACCTCCTAAACCTTGTTTAGCAAGACCATTTAACAACTTGTAACCAATCCTATTAAATAACAACAAACATCTATAATCCATTAAATGACAAAAAACAAAAACAAAAACAAAACAAAACACCCACCCCACCTTCTGGGATGTCGCTCTCTTAAAATTGCTTTCTGCTGATTTGGGATGAAGAAAACTTGTTTGAGGGCCCAAATATGATTGGAAAAATGGTTGAGCAAGTTAATAGTAATAATTGATGTCCAGTCTTTTTGTGTTCAGCTATTTAAATATCCTAAGAAGTTTGTAGTCAGAAGCTGAACTTTGGGTAGGAAAGTTCAGGGCTTTACTAAAGTCCTGGTAAATTGACAGCCTAACTCTGTCAAGACAGGGTAGGCAAATCTTTCATAATTCCTGCCATTGCAATTGATGTATGTCAGAGATACTAGGCAGAAATGCTGAAGACAGATGCTCCAATGTATTGAGAAATTGGGGACTGTCCAGGGAGCTAATTGTCTGTCATTTCTTAGTTTTGGAAGTTGCTGACTCTGCACTTCCTGTTTATTCAGATATATTTATCCTTCTCAGTTCTCTGATGAGGTTGAAGACTAGATAGTTATAGTCTCAGTTAAATTTTAGTTTTTTTAAGAATTAAAAGTATGTTCTAGGTCTAAGAAGATGTTTTTAAGTTGGTAATGAAAGTTAGGATGAAGACTGAGTTAGGTATAGAACTTTAACAATAGATAGATAATAAAGTATTAATACCAGTTGCCAATTACATATGGATTGGACATTGGGAATATATGTCATACCTTATAATTTTCATAATTGTGGCCTAATTGTTCTTATTCTTTTGTATTGTATTTATTGTTACAAGAAAAAGAGCCTTTCATTGGACTAAAAGGGGGAGCTGTTGGGGAGGAAGAAGATACACTTTAAATAAAAAGAAAGTTTAAGAGACAAGCAACATTTGCTTATCCAAATATAAGAGATAGATAGGTGGTCTTCAAAAACCTCAAGAGGTCTGCAGAATATGGCATTCAAAGATGTTTTCTTAATTTAATATTTTTTTTGATATTGAGACATGTCTGCTCCTGACAGCAACCCCTATTCTACTCCAAGCAGAAGATGAGCAATAAAGAATCTCCAATTGGAGATGGTTGAATTAGTGGCAAGCCTATCTCTTGGCATGAAAAGCCCCTTGCTTCAACTGTAGACAGAATGCTGTCCAAACAGGACAAAACTTGGAAGCAGGTAAGTCGACAGCCTAGCTCTGCTAAGATAGGGTAGGAAAGTCCTTCCTAATTCCTGCTTTACAATCAATGTCTGTCAGAGAAACAGGGCCAAATGGCTGAAGATTGATGCTGTAATGTATGGAGAGAAATTGGGAACTGTCCAGGAAGTCACTGGTATGTCATTTCTTAGTTGTGGAAACTGCTGGCTCTGCACTTCCTGTATACCCAGATATATTTATCCCTCTAAGGTCTCTGAGATGGTTGAAGACTAGATAGCTAGAGTCTCATAGTTAAATTTTGAGTTGTTTAGGAATTAAGAGGGTATTCTGGATCTAAGAAGATGTTTTTAAAATTGTGATGCAAGTTAGAATGAAAGCTGAGTTGGATATAAAACTTTAAACTCATGGAGATGGTTAGATAGTATAATGTTAATGTCAGGGACCAAATATGTATGGACTGGACATTGGGAATGTATGCTAAGCCTTATAATTTCCATAATTGTGGTGTCATTTTTGTTGTTTTGTATTGTATTTGTTGTTATAAGAGAGAGACCCATTTGTTGGACTGAAAAGGGGAGCTGTTGGGGAGAAAAAGATATACTTTAAACTTAAAAAAAAGGAAGGGGATAGGTGGGTTGAGGGGGAAGAGGGTGGGAGGGTGGGACTGGAGGGGGGAGTAGGGAGGGGATTGCGATGGAGATGTAACTTGAAGAAATAAAAAAATAAATAAATAAAAGAAAGCTGATAGGAGGATAAGGGGCAAGAGGATGGGAGGATGGGACTGAGCAGGGCAGAAGGGAGGGGACTGTGATTAAGATGTAACTTGAGGAGGTAAATAAATGTAAAAAAAAAAGAGAGAAAAGTCAGAGGCTATATCTACGAAGTCTTACCAACATGGCTACCTAAACGAAGACCTGAACAATACCTACACTAATTAACATGGTAATGTGGAAGGGAGAAAGCTCACTGTTCATCAACTCTAGACAAAGATATAGAGCTCTTCAATACCAATTGGTCAGCCCTGAGATTATACAAACACAAGTAACATTATATGGACTGAGCAGATTGTATTATCTACTTAGGTGTGTGTGTGTGTGTGTGTGTGTGTGTGTGTGTGTGTGTGTGTAAAACAATAATTAAAGAAACAGGCCATGAATTTAACAGAACAAGGCAGTGAGGTGTGTAGGGGAAGTTGGAGGGAAGGAAAAGGGAAAATATGTAATTTCTCCCTCTCTATTTTACACACACACACGCACACACACACACACACACACACACTCATTATATGATATTTTTTGAGAACATGAGCAATGAATAAAGGCTTACATAATCAGAGCCTGTCAATAAAAAAAAGAGAACCATTCACGTTATGTTCATTAGCAGTAATCATGGACTTTTGAGTATTGTAACTCAAGGAGCCCACTACTCTTAAGAATATCTGATCTCTCCTATTCCTTTGTTTCTGAATAAAGTTTCTTGGCCACTTTGAGAAAAAAGTTGAGTATTTTTGGTGGTATTGACTTTCATCTTCTTTGACATCTGGGTTGTTTACAGTTTCTAGCTACTACAAATAAGGCTGCTATGAACATAGATGAGGAAACATCCTTGTGGTTTGGTGAGGAATCATTTGAGTGTATACCCAGCAGTGGTATGGCTGGGTCCTGAGGCAGAGCTATTCCAAGTTTTCTAAGATATTGCCAGACTGACCTCCATAGTGGTTGTACAAGTTTGCACTCTCACCAGCAATGGAGGAGTACTCCCCTTTCTCCACAACCTCGCCAGCATGTGCTGTCATTTGAGATTTTGATCTTAGCCATTCTGACAGTTGTGAGTTGGAATCTCAGAGTTGTCTTGAGTTGCATTTCTCTGATGATTATATTTTGGTAATTTATCTGAGAGCTGAGTAGTTGTACTACATCCAAATCTTCTAGAAAATTGGTGACCTAATCTTTCCCCTAATGGTTAAAACAACTAATGGAGACTATAAGAAAAAAGGAACAAGTGTTGGAAGCAACAGTGAGGGTTCTGAGGTAAGCTTCAACCTGTGTGTTAAGTAGTGGATGAATCATACCCTCATTTGCCATTCAAAGGCTCCATAAAGGAAAAGGGGACACTTAGCTCTCAGTGAAACAACTGCAAACATGGGTCACTGATAGAATGAGGGTTGATTGACAGAAAAAAGAGCTGCACTTAGGTGAAAACCTGTTGCCACATACCAACTGTTTAGCATTAGATACCTCATTTGAACTATTTGAGATATATTTTTTTAAATACTTTATTTTTTTTTCTTCAAGTTACATCTCTGGTTTCTCTTCAGATCGTATAAATCTTTCGCCTTTTACTATTTGAGATATTTTTAGCACATAATAAAGGGATGTAAAGAAACAACAACAACCATCTAGGTAACCAGATGTTAACTTTGGTGCATGGGAGTTACCTCAGAACTAGTTTAAAATCTAAGATCTCATGCCCTGTCCTCCATTCTCTGATTCTCAGAAATCTCTATTTTTAAGATAATCAGGTAATTATAATGAAAGAAGTCTGTTATACACATTCTCTAACAGTTTCACATGCTTCATGATTATTTTTAAATTACACAATCAGACAATGATATGAAAATATCCTGCAGCTTTGCAGCAGGCACAGCCTGCTTTTAAACAATGTTTTGATGACTTTTATTATCTGCCTTTCTGACAATGACCTGAAACAACAAGTTCATCTTTGTGCTTCAGTTTCCACAGTGATAAAAATGAAGACGCTGAACTAGTCAGACAGTTTTACATCTGGTATTCTAAATTGTTTAACCCCATAACCTAGGTTTGGTTATTACAATGAGTTTCTGATTTATTCATTTATATGTTCATGTTTATTTATGTATATGTTATTGGGATAATGTGGAAAATCTTGGATTTTTCTGTAATTCCCACAATTTGTAATGGTGGAAAACTGAGTTTATTTCTCCATTAAAAGTTGATTTAAAAATTTCCTTAATAGAAAGTGGATAATGCTGCCATGATTATGATTTCCACGTACATAGTTATAGGAGAAAAAGAAGGAAGAGGCTAATTTTCCAAATGACTTCAATTTGAATAGGGAATAGAGGTTGGAATAAGTGGCAGTCCCTTCTACATGGAGCTTCCTAATATAAAATAAAGTTCAGGGCTAATTCAGCACTGTCAGTCCAATTTACTTATCCTTCCCATGGTCAAATAGGTAACAAACCAAGGAAACAGAAAACATGATTAATTTTAAATGGGAAGGAAGATGCATGGCAAATTTGACAAAGGATTCATTACCCATGAGAAGGTTTGAAGGATGTGTAGGCATTTGAAAGCCTTGATTCAAGTAGAAACTCGCTATCCCTCTATTCTTATGTTATTCAGAGGAGATGAAGAAAGTGTGTGGAAAAACCATCTGAGTCATGATTTTCCCCTTTGTTCTCTACTGTTCAGCATGACTATTTCTAGGAGGTAAATCTCAGATAGGAGCATATTTCATGCTATTTGTCAGTCCCTGTGATACTACAATGATAATTTCTCTCTAATAGATAAAGCTTCTCAATTTATATTTTTCTGTGCCAAGTTATCAATAGATATATTTGCAAGGAAGTAGAAAGATGTCCAAAGACAAGGAAACCTGCTAGGTGACAACTTTCTGTTTAACGATACTACAAATTTGGTGTTTTGCTAAGATTGCCACATGGATCCCACATCCCAGCTTGTTTATTAATGAAGATAATATAAATTTTATGAAATTTCTGCTGACTCCCTTGAGGTATCAATGCAACATGTACTGTGAGGCCAAGTTTCTTTAATTAGGAAGGCACCAATGTAGATGAAGTTAAACTATTTAAATGTCCATGGAGAGTTGATGAAATTAATTGAGTTCAAAATACATTGAAAATGTTGAGTGATTATGTTATTATAGCAATATATGCATACAAGCATAAGTACAATGAAAATGAAGTGATACAAATTATAGTGTTGAGGACAGTGCACATGTCCTCTGGGCTCCTGTTATTTGCTCTTTAAAATTTCCATGGAACTACTTTTAACAAAAGGAAGATTGTATTAGCAGCTCCTAAAAATGTATAAATTGGTTTTGTGTTCTGAATTTCTGACCTAAGGAAGATGTTCCTGGTATTTTATTCTAATTGGGCTTTTATATCATGTTCAGTGCTTATTTACTAAGATAGGACAAGGGAGGGGCCTGGGAGTAGAAGTATACACAACAATCTTCATTGTCTTTGAAATCAGAGGTTACCTGAAAACTGATGTATACATAAGTTTTAATTGATGAAAGTGGCCATGGAACTAGATCTAAAATAATCCTTTATTACCCTCATGATTACAACAGTACCAGTTTACTTGACATTCTGTTACTCATCCTAACTGCCTTCTTGTGAACAGATATTTCAACTATATGTTTTCTATAGCTGATACACTTGGAACACATCCTAATTTATCAATGAATAATTTCACAAAGGAAGTTATTTAGCATGAGAGATGGGGAGGTATTAGGATGGAGAAAAACCTTGGCTTAGACCCAGGTAGAATACACCTTTCACCTGTGTCTAATATGATGCAATGATTTGAACTTGTTGGTTCACATCTTTTCTCCCCCTGCCTTTTCTGTCCTTCCCAATTTGCCATTCTTTTTCTTTCTCACTTTTCCAAGTTTTGTTGTTGTTGTTTTCTTTTTTCCCTCCGTAAACTCATTTTCTCCTTAGTTACATTTCTTTTTTTCTTTCTGTATGAATATTTATTTGTCTATTCCTTTATAAGATTTACTTTTACCGGGTATGGTGGTACACGCCTATGACCAGCACTTAGGAGGCAGAGGCAGGTGGATCTCTGTGAGTTCGAGGCCAGCCTGGTCTACAAAGCAAGTTCAGGACAGCCAGGGCTATCCTGAACAAAGAGAAACCATGTCTGGAAAAACCAAAACCAACCAACCAAACAAAAAGATTCACTTCTGTTCTAAAAGAACAGGTGTGATACCCTGTTCTTTTCTTAACACCTATATTTGCATGTGTGCACATATGCAAACAACAGTGTTTGTGTATCTACCCCCTTTTTTCCCACTGAGCTCAATCTTCAAGCTGACTTATTTTGTTTATGGGATGATTCAGATGCTCTGATTATATCAAATGATGAAATCACTTCTCATGTATTTATTCATTTAAGCTGGTAGTCATCTAAATATTGATGACATTTAAATTGAGTATGTGTTTATTTACTTAATCAATCATTTATGAATTTACATTAAGCTGGGTAAGAAGAAGTGGAGATATAAGTGAAAAGTCATTGTCCATGTCTTTGTGGAAGTTGAACTCTATTAGAAGAGTACATCAGACAATTTTAACACAGTATCATTTATGTTGTAGGCATCACTGAGACAAGGAAAGATCCTGTGGGCATGTAGAAGTACTCACATTTAGGTGAGGTATCCAAACAAAATGTGGAAACACCATTCTAATTGTTATTTCAGATTTCATTCTGATTTACTTCATAAGGTGATATTAAAACTGAAATGTGACATGAGTTGGTATCTTAGCCTATGTTCTCTTAGGACAGACATTAGGAGGTTGAAGGAGACCTGAAGCTTTTTACCACAAGAGAATATTAGGAGCAAATGGGAAATGGGAAGAGAGATGTTGGGGGAAATTTAAAGTTGTGCAGATCTTTATAAAAATGACAAATGTGTTCCTCAGTCAGGTTAAAGACTAGTGAAAGACATAAAATTTTTGTGTCTTTCTTCTCCACATTTGTCCCCTTATTGGGCAAAATTTCCTTCCTGAGTTATTAACTAGACTAAGGTTAATAAGTGGGGGTATTATCTACCCTCCACTGAGAACTACTTCTGGGAAAGGCAAGACTTCTTTCTGTAAGTCCACTGATGACTTCTGCGGGCACTGGAGTATCTCTGAAGGTTTATAATAGCTTTGTCCAATTAAACCTCACTCTTCAAGAAGAATGCCAATGTCAAGATCTAACACAACAGTAATGATGACCAATAGTTTGAGGCCAGCCTGAGCTACATGAAACTCTTCACAGATGGATCTAGGTGAAGGTTCAGAGGATCTAAGAAAGTTGGCCTAATCACGGTTCTATGTGAACCCTGTAATGTGGATAATGATTATGAGAAGTGGAGAAATTTAAGAATGCATTTAACTAGATACTATCCCTTTTCCTGTATCGATATCTCTTTGCCTAGGATAATAAACTGTTCTGTACTATCAGTCAGTCATATATCCTAATATTTTCTCTGTAATATTGTTTTCACTTTCATGCATTCTTAATTTTCAGCACAATGAAGCTTAGAACCAGTAATTGATTAAAATGCTAAAACTGTGGTCTGAGGTGACCAGAATAATTGGGTGACTTTTATTTATTTTTTTGTTGAAAGAAATCACATAAACACAAACACAGACAAAGGAAAGACACTCATAGACATAAGCCCTCAGATACATTTTACTCCTGATTCTCTTTTGGTATTCAATGATTTTGATTACTAAGCAGTTAAATTATTCAAATAAATCTTAGTTTATCTGACATCTTCTAAATGTTTCTTCTCTCTAAAAACAAATTCCGAATACATTATTTGGCTTCAGGACTAAAAAAGTGAATTACTTCCTTGTTTCTTCAATAGTTATCATCTTCTTTTATCTCTGTTTGCAGTTCTGTGTATTTCCTGAAGCAAGTAAACAAACAAACAAAAAAAAAACCATTGCTATATGGTAATTGCAGATTGTGATTGATAAAAATAAATGCCGTTTCTATGTTATACTTATTCTCTTTTTGCAGGTAAAAGTTTGTAGGTTTAAATTAAAACACAAAAATTTTGCACATTAATTTAAAATGGAGCATTCACTGTAACTGAAGATTTCAGTTAGACTGTACACTAACTGATTCTAATACTGAGAAAATCTTATTGAAATTCAATCACCAAATCCTTTTCCTACATGTGGCAACACATATCTAATAAACTAGTTTCTTTTATGTAAGAATTTCCCACTAAGCTTTAGTGACTAAGATCTAATCAAATCTCAGATTATCTTTCTGTTTTCATATTTACAATTTACCCAAAACAAGTCTCTACCCCTGTCGGCTTTTTCTTGCCCAGTTCCACTTTAATATTTTGTATTTGGACTTCTGTGGTGGATTGAATAAAAATGGCTCCCATGGGTCCATAGGAAGTGGCAGTGTTAGGAGGTGTGGCCTTATTGGAGTAGGTGTGGCTTTGTTGGAGGAGGTGAGTCACTAGGAAGTAGAGTTTGAGGTCTCAGAAGCTCAAAAGCAACACTGTGGCTCACAGTTCCTCTTCCTGTTGCCTGTAGAATCAGATGTAGAACTCTCAGCTACCTCTCCAGCACCATGTCTACCTGCATGCTGCCATGCTTCTAGCCCTGAGTATAATGGACTAAACCCCTGAACTGTAAGCCAGCCCCAATTAAATGTTTTTCTTTATAAGAGTTGACATGGTCATGGTGTCTCTTGACAGCAATAGAAACCCTAACCAAGACAACTCCTAAGTATTCTTTCTCATCCTGAAGCTACCCTCAGGAATGTTATTGGTTAGTCACTCCTGGTTAAGTTTCGTGAACACTATTCAGTATCTGAGTTAAACACCCTATGATCTTTGAGTTCTTTCAGTGCGACATCTTTGAGCTGTGTTTCATGAGCATGTTCTGCCTTGTGGTTGTCTCTCTACTTTTGACAAAGTATTTTTTAGGCTTTATCCAGACTTTGCTAACTCACCTAACTTAGCAAATAAAAGCTTCCCATCATTCCTTGCCTGTTCAGCTTCTCTTCTCCCAGTGAAAACTCTTTGCAGAGATGACCCAAGCCAGCAAAATTATATGTTATCATAAAGTGTATTATGGGTTGAACTGATTGTCAACTTGACAGGACCTAGAATTATTCAGAAGCCCAGCATTCCGCACACTGTGAGGGCTTATTTGTATCAGATTAGGTTATACGTATGTTAGTCATAGGTTACCTTGATTAGCTTAATTAAGGAGAGATAAAACATCCAGGGCTTTGTCCTAGAATACATTTTTTAAAAAATGAACTAGCTAAGCATGAACATGTATTGCTCTCTGCTTCCAGAGTATGAATGCAGTGTGACCAGCTGCCTCTTCAAGCTCTGGCCACCATGGCTTCCCCACCATTGTAGACCCTAGCTTGGAGCTGTGAGCCAAAATAAATCCTTTCTCCTCTAAGTTGCACAAGATGCCTTGCCATTCTTCCTACTTAATTTATATAACTCGCTGATTAGAATAATTACAACGTTAACACATGAGCATTCAATATTTTGTAGAATATTTGTTTAATATTAATTCATATATATATATATATATATATATATATATATATATATATATATATATTGGATTTGGAACAAACTCACCCCTTACATTCTCTGCTTGAATTCCTTCACAATACTCTGTCACATTTTCCTCCAAAAGTGATGTTTGTGTTCTCTCTCTCTCTCTACCCCCTCTCTAGTACTCACCAAATCTCTTGGTAGCATGCATAGGACCTTCCAGCACTATGAAAGCTAGCCAGTAAGAATGTAGATTTCATGGCAGTGCCTACTTCATTCTCCACATCCTATGGCCCAGGATTGTGGTGTCTTCTGAAATAGGGTCTTATAATCAAGTTCTGGAGAGTAACAAGAGCAGTGACAATAGTCTATGAACTTTGTAGCCCTGTAGAACTCTGATGACTGACAGCTCAAAAAGAGGTAATCTGTACCTGATACTGGGCTCTTATCTGATAAAATATCTGTCCAATACAGGATAACTCCTTTTAAATGTTTCTGGATTCATTGAAACCTTCAGAAGGGCTGTTCTCAAAACCTTTGCATAAAACATGCCCTCTTTTGTTATAAGACCAACCCATGCCACTCCATTAATTTTTTTCTTTGGTTTTACAGATAATTAATAGAAGACACCAGGAAATACTTAATACCAACTCATTTGAACCTCATTACCCTAGTGACAAACATCACAACCATCCAAAATGGATAAGTTGTAAAATATACTGCTATAAATCTTCCTGCAAGGAGGTACAACTCCCAACTCTCAGAACTAGTATGCTTCAGGCTGCCCTCTAATAACTCTGTTTCCCACCGAGGAAGAAGCTTTTAGTGCATCTCAAATGCTGCCCTATTGTTCTTAGCAGCCCAGTCCCCAAGCTCTCGTTTCTGCTATGCTTTAGGATGCCACACTCTGACCTGCTCATTTAGTGCACACACTTATGCCATTAACATGAAGCTTTCCGCGTTGACATTTAGTTGTCTCAGAAAATGGGCATTTGATTCATAAGACAGAAATCTTTAGCTCCAGAGGGCTGAATGTAAAACAGCACGACGTGTGGGAAAACTGTGTGTTTTGTAAGCTCCTTGACTTTGCTCACCTGCTAACACATTTAAACTGATAAAAGCAGGCAGCACGCATTTTTCTTTCTGTCATGTTATTCCCCAAATTTTCTTTTCTTTGTACCTTCCCCTTTTATGTATTTTTTGAGTGGTACCTTCCCTCTAGTCACTCAATCTATTTTCATTTTCATCAGCCAAGACTGACTCAGTAACTTCATCACCGATGTAACAAGGACAGTGATTCTCACAAGACATTGCTTCTCTACCTGTAACAGTTAACATGCATATTAAGAAAGTATTATAGTACATATTAGGCTTCTGACAAATGGGGTGCTAATGGACATGAAGTAGAGGATGTCAATGGTATAATATATACATATACCACATGTATATATATAAACATTATATATGTATGATATATGTATATATATTCATACATGTATGTACATGTATATATATACATATATATCTTCTTAATTACAACCTGTTCAGTGTATACTTTCACTTGCACGTGTATTTTCAGGACTGACCATCTTTTACTCGATAACCAATTAGTGTGGTCTTCCCTAGGGAAAGCTGTTTCTTCTTCTCTCAGCACTCTTCAGTTGGCTGTAGTTCATTAGTTCTTTGTATAGACTTGAGACCTCATGGACTTTGTCCCAGTGCACTTTAGCGTGTTTATTGTTGTCCTTGTTCTACTCTACTTGTTAAAATAGTCATGTTGGTTTTTTTAAGACAAGTTATTCCAATGTTTTTTTTAACTTGACCCCTTAAGCCTTTAAAAATCAAATTCTGCTTTACTAATCTCATGACCTTTACTCTGGATGACATAATGTATTCACTGTCCCGAGCTTTACTCATTGCAGGCTTCAACTTCAATTTTATTTTTCTTGTTATTTTTCCCTCTCACAAGGCCCTTACACCATATTATTTTCCCATATTTTTAGCACTAACTTTGCTTGTCTTTTTAAATTTTCATTTTTCTTCACTTGCTTCTTCTTGGATGGAACAAGACACTCCCCCATCACTCTGCACATGTTGTTGCCTTTATTCATTCTTGGTTTATTCATTCCAACAAACTGCAAACTCACACTCAGTATTGGCCATATATGTTAGTTAGGGTTAGTAGAGGTCTGGCACATATAAAGAAGCACAGCGGTTTGTTGAATCAAAATACATTCCCATGCAAGCACATTGTGTAATTATACTGCACCCACTTCTCTCATTTTGAGGTCCTTTGAACGTCTACCTACTCCACACTGTTTTATATTCCTTTTTTCCTTAGTTACTTTGTTACATGAATATTCCTGCACCTGCCTAGTCTAATATGTCAAAACAGGGACTCCCTTTTTATCCAATCCTTCATGATGTTTAGAAGCTGACCAGCTGTTTAGATTCTTCTTAGAACTATGCTGGGACAGAAAGATGCAGGAAAAAAAGTCTACCTTGAGGTGTTCAGAAGGTAATAGATGAGACACATTGTAAATGTGTACAAATGGGGTAATTGTTTTATTTTTATAGTAAATACACATGCCATGGAAATGTGACCACAAAAGCTTTTAAAAAATAGAAAAGGCTTAGAAAATGTCCTTACAACAAGAATCTGAGGTCTATAATTATCTATATTGGCATCAATCTTGAGGTCTATAATTATCTCTATTGGTATCAATCTTGATCAAGTAAAGTCCCCAAATTATCACACTCAGAATTTTTCAATTACATTCCAATAGTTTATTTAAAAAAAAGAAAAGAAAAAGGAGAGGTTAGAAATAGGGAAAAGCCATATCCCATTAGTTCTTGTCTCCTTTACTTCTTTTTTAGTATTCTTATATTTATTTATTTTTGGTGTCTCTGTGTGTGTGTATGTGTGTGTGTGTATGTGTGCATATGTATGTCTCTGTGTGTGTGCACGTGTGTATGTGCATGTGTGTGTGTGTGTGTGTGTGTGTGTGTGTGTGCATGACCATGAGCAGCATAGCACACATGTGAATATTAGTTTCCTCTTTCTTTTCTTCATAATATTTTCATTGACATATGATACACAATATATACTTTATACAACTAATTCACTTAAATGAAAGCTCAGCATAGTGGCACACACCAATATTGCCAGCACTCCTTTAACCCCAGCACTGGGGAGGTAGAGGTAGGCAGATCTCTGTGAATTTGAAGCCAGGCTGGTTTACAGAGTGAGTTCCAGGATAGGGCTACACAGAGAAACCCTGTCTTGAAAACCAAAACCAAAAAACAAGCAATGAATAAAAAAATCAGAGTTGATTTTCCTTTCTACTATGTGTTGTAGTGAATAAAATGCAGGCTTTTAGAGTTGGTAGCAAATGCCTTTATATGTTGAGAGCCCTTCAGGTTTTTTTTTCTCCAACACTCTTTTCTTCCCTTCTATCGTGCCACCTCAATCTCTTCCTTCACTCTGAATATATTTTCGTTCTTTGAGAAAACCAACAAAATAGACAAACTCTTAGTCAAATTAACTAAAAGACAGAGGGAAAAAAACCCAAATCAACAAAATCAGAAATGGAAAGGGAGAAATAACAACAGACATTGAGGAAATCCAGAGAATATTTAGGTCCTACTTTAAAAATCTATACTCCACCAAATATGAAAACTTAAGTGAAATGGACAATTTTTTTTTGATAGATTCCATCTACCGAAGTTAAATCAAGATCAGGCTAACAGATTAAACAGCCCTATAACCCCTATGGAAATAGAAACAGTCATTAAAAATATCCCAACCAAAAAAAGCCCAGGGTCAGATGGTTTCAGCACAGAATTCTACCAGACCTTCAAAGAAGAGCTAACACCAATACTCTGTAAACTCTTTCACAAAATAGAATCAGAAAGAACATTGCCAAACTCATTCTATGAGGCCACAGTCACCCTGATTCCTAAACCACACAAAGACCCAACAAAGAAAGAGAACTTCAGACCAATCTCCCTTATGAACATAGATGCAAAAATACTTAATAAAATACTAGTAAACCGAATCCAAGAACACATCAAAAGTATCATACACCACGATCAAATAGGCTTCATCCCAGGAATGCAGGGATGGTTCAACATATGAAAATCCATCAACGTAATTCACCATATAAACAAGATGAAAGAAAAAAAACACATAATTATCTCGCTAGATGCGAAAGAGCATTTGACAAAATCCAACACCCCTTCATGCTAAAAGTTCTGGAGAGGACAGTCATACAAGGAACATATCTAGAAATAGTAAAGGCAATATTCAGCAAGCCAGTAGCCAACATCAAATTAAATGGAGAGAAACTTGAAGCATTTCCTCTAAACTCAGGGACAAGACAAGGATGCCCACTTTCACCATATCTCTTCAATATAGTACTGGAAGTTCTTGCAAAAGCAATAAGACAACTAAAGGAGATCAAGGGGAAACCAATTGGAAACGAAGAAGTCAAATTAGCCCTATTTGCAAACGATATGATAGTACACATAAGCGGCCCCAAAAATTCCACCAGAGAACTCTTACAGCTGATAAACACCTTGAGCAAGGTGGCTGGATACAAAATTAATTCAAAAAAATCAGAAGCTCTTCTTTATACAACAAATAAATGGGCTGAGAAAAAAATCAGGGAAACAACTCCCTTCACAATAGCCACAAACAATGTAAAATATTTTGGCTTACTCTAAGGTCAAATTTAAGTAGTCTCCTATATTGTGCTCCACCTCAACTTCCTTGAGTATCTAGACCATTTAACTAATTGTAAACTTCTTTGAACTCTTTCTCTATTTCCATGTCCAATCAAATGCACATGGACATAAAACAAATAGAGAATACTTTAGGATTACCTTTGTTATCCTGGACTGTGGCTCATGTCTCAGAATAGGAGTAGGTGGTGCTTTAGATAGAGTGGTCTGTTTTGGCTTGCTCTCAAGTCATTGTGCTGACTTACATGGAAGGAGATGTCGAATCTTCAGTTGGCACTGAAGCTGAGAGAGAACTACCGAAGAGAGAAGAGGTGGAATTTAAGCCATCAGGAGGGTTTAAGGAAAACAACTTATTTAGCAAGCTCTATTTAAAGAAAAGATAATTTTGTATTTTTAGTATTCACCCTCTCATCTTACTTTGCACATGTGAGATTGCTCATAGTTGTATTTATTTATTCCTCAGTTTGTTCTAAAAGTGAACTTAAGATAGCTTATGAAGATATTTAAAATACATCAAAGTAGCATAATTAGAAATAGGTGAGAAAGTAGAAAAACAGAAAGAACAGGAACTTAAAGTAGACTAAAAAAAAACAGAGCAAATAAATATACATACACTGTCATGGAAGTTTTATGTACATATTGGTTGCTATAAAATTTTACTAAACCCTTGTTGAAGGCAGTGAGTTTGTTATGACGTTCATGTTATTCAGTGTATCAAACCAAATGAACTCTTGAGGAAGAGGGGATGGAAAGAGAAGTGGGTCCACTTCTCAGACTTCTTTGGAAAGATCATATAATATAAGGAACAATGTTCTCAGAAATACCCTCAGCCACCTTGCATAGTTAATGGTGAGTTTCATGCTGTCACTCAGTGTGACATTCTTTCTGGTCAGGATGATGGCATCACATTAAAGTTGAACCTGGTTGAAGGCACTGTTGCCCTGCTCTATACAGGCTGAAGGGATGAAAGAGTGGTAAGACACAGTCCGATTAATGGCTATATACTAGTTTGAATTATCTGTGTCTTAGCATTTCAGAGCATTGCGTGCATGGATTGTTGATGTGTTCTTCACTAGATTCTCAGCAAATGTACACCTAACATTTGATTGAGTTCTCTTTTAGAGAGAAATAAAAACAATCTATCTTATTTAATTGATTCTTTAATTCTTAAGTTAAAAGGACAAGCCTTGTTTGTGGCAAATCAGACCAAGGTTATGAATATTTAGTAGCGATTTTTAATGATCTGTCAAGTAGAAATGAGAGAACGTATGTGCGTGAAGATAATAGAAAAATATTTGTAAAATTATCAAAAATAAGTCTCTAAATGTATGAATTTAAGGTATATAACATATATTTCTTTGTCCTTTCATTTTTTTTTTTTTGAGTATCAGAGAAGTAAGAATATTTCCTGTCAAAGTAGTTTTCTTTGTGAATCGCTATAATTTTTGTTTCTGCTAATGTGTGGATGCAGACTCTGGGAGCTAAGGAATTAAATCATACAAGAAATGACATTGGAAGAAAAGATCAGGTTTGTACCTCAGTATTCTATTGTGATTCCATTATAAGTGTGAGGGGGACACTCTTTCATGTGACAACTAGCCTACTACATCTGAACCAGCTTTGTTATTCTTTACATATTTTCTGTAGGGAAAGGCATTCCTCTTTAAGTGGGATCAGACCTCAAGGATGATTTGAGATGAATGACTTAGTGACAGAGAGTAATACAATGATTGTGACACATGCCTTCTTGGCCTTATTTGGCCACTAACAAATATCTTGTTAAATAATTTTCCTTTCTCCCCTTTTCTTGAAAAATCATGCACTGAAGTTCCCAAGGGGAAAAGCTTTCGACAAAATCCAACATGCTTTCATGATAAACACCCTATGGAGAAGCGAACTAAAGGGAGAATGCCTCAACATAATAAATGCTATGTAGGATTAAAAAAAAAATAACACAGCCAACATCATCCTCAATGATGGAAATTGCAAAGCAATCTCATTTAGTCTTCTTAATTCTTTGCCTGGCTATATTTGTTACCATAACATCATAGGAAACGTGGGCTGTGTTAGTTTAGCAGACCATTAGCTTCTGCCAACCCAAAAGCTAAGGTTATCATCAGCACTTGAATCATGTAGCAAAGATTTCTTCAATTTGGGTAACCCACCCATCTGATGTTTCCACTAATTGATATGGATAGTATCTTATGACTTCCTTTTGTTCCCTAACTAAAAACTTCATGAAACTCTTATTATATTGGACATGGCATTTCAAATAACTCAAATCCAGGGCCAGAGACACTCACAATTGGCTCCAGAATAAAGTTTTTCATATTCTCTTCGATGTGAGCGTTATGTTTTTTACCCACAGTTTTGTCTACAGAAAGAGCACAATTAAGTTAAACATTTGTTTTTGATGTGATGAATCAATTATATGATAGTTATTTTTAAGACTTATAATAGAAAATGTAGATGAAGAAAATATTGAGTTGATGAATGTTAATTTTGTAACAGGCTTGTTGATAGGTATACTTAACAATAGTCACCAAATGAGGTAGAAACCTTAAATTTAAGGGGTATTAAAGATATATTTAAAAACACTAAGCATCTGAGATTATGTTGTTAGTGAGTGATAAGAGGACCCCCCACCCCATATCCTCCTCTAAGCTCTCTACCCTTTCCTTGGTATGGGTTGCCATTTTCTTTCTGTCATACCTAAAAGCTCTACACATTTAGTCTTAATTTTCATTCCATTCCTAATTGTAGGTATTTATCGGCGTAGAAAAGGAAAGCTGACTGTTAAAATTCTAATGGTAAAGAAATGATGGTTATTAGATTAGGATATATTATGATATCATTTTAAATTGTGTTTGGTATATTTTGATAATAGATAATGAATTATAATCTTGCTGGGAAAGAACTCAATGCAACTTCTCATTTAACGAAATGGCCATTTCTCTGTGTGACATTTCATTACAACACCACAATCAAGGACCTGAGAATTTATTTTCCTTCTATTATTCAAGAAATATTACAAAATGCAGTTCCATTGTCATCAGGATGTACTTAAACTACTCGGTGTTATAATGTCTAATCTCTTGGATAATGTCTGCATTAAGGAATCTATGTCAGCTCAACCCTTTTTCTTCCCTGCGAATAATAACAGAAAGCATAACTAAGTGGTCTTTAAGGCAGCAATAAAAGCTTTCCCTGTTTTAAAATTTCTCAATGCTGGCTTCTGTTCTGATGAGCTCTCAAAATTCCAAAGCCAAACTTTAGAGAAATGAGACAACCTCCCCCCATGTGATATACACAAGTTTAAACTTATTTAAGTATTGCTTATTCTTTCTCAATAATAATACAGAAGACAGTACACTTGAAAGAGGTGCATATTTAAATCTTTATATGTCTAGGGAAAGTAGGACAAAGTTTCTAGTCACAAATACCATTATCTAAAGGAAAATAAGGAGAGACTACATAGGAGAAAACATTTGATTAAGAGACCTGCTTGCACGGTGAATAAGTCTTTCCTGAACAGAAATTTAATGGTGTAGGAACATATTTGAAGGCTAATGACCTGGTTGGATTAATTTATTTTCTATGGCTTTGAAGAAGACCTATTCAGTTGGAGAAGAAGGACAAAAGGAATCTGAAAATGGAGAGCCTTGGTAATTGCCAGGACACATTCACACCTGTATTAGGTACAAGAAACTTCTGAAAGATTCACATATGTGTAGCACCACTTGCTTCTGATTCATCTCACTGAGTGCCAAGCTTGTCAAGTCAGTCATAATGTTCCATTTTGCACCAAGCTAATCCTAGGAATATTTCGTTTTACTCTTGAGCTTGTCAAGTATTTATTACAACATGGGGGTTTTACAAAAGGACCACATTTTACTCTCTGTAATGAGAAATCCCTAAAGGGAATCTTTATTGTCTTCCAGGGCCAGAGAGCAATTTCTTTTTCAATTTTTATAAAGTATCACAAGTCCTAAATGCAGGCAAACAGAAAAAAAAAAAAAGGTCTAATGAATCAGATTTAAAATCTATCAGAGGCTAGGCTGGAGAGAGGGCACTACAGTTAGGAGCACCTTCAACGCTTGCAGATTTGTTTCTTCTCAACATACTATTGGGTGATTCACACCATCTTCTGGACTCTATGAACACTTGCACTTGTATGTTCATACTCACCCAATAAGCTATACACATGCATATATGATTATCAATAATAATAAATCTTTCAAATATTCTATTTATCTCACTCTATCTACCATTTGTCTGTCATCTATGTAAAGAAACCTCAAATGGCCTGAATGTTTGATTTGTACAGCGGTACCAGCTTTCTATATGTTGTCTATACACACAACAACAGCAGCAACAACAACAACTACACATGTATTATTATTGCAGCTCGTTTAACATGAGTCATTGCTTCAGAGAGTCAGAGAAATCAGAGTAAGATCCAGTCTCTGAAAAAATAGCCACCAACCACCATGTACTTTCAGTGGATGTTTACCATGCTTCTACTGTGGGCTAGAAACCCTGCAAAGGTTGGTGAGGAGTGGAGTAATATTTTTAAACCAGATTTTACTCCCATGTCTCATATCTGAACAGTACAGAGATATGTACAAACCTTAACATAGTAGGACATAAAATGATGCAGAGTACCAGGGCCAAATATTTAATGGATAAATAGGGGAAAGTTTATAAAGAATTTAATGGAAAGGTTAATTAAGAAAAAAAAGAACTGATGGCAAAGAAAACTTTCATAATTCATTTATCAAGTACTATAATTAGGAAATGAATGGACAGGAAGATAGATGTGCTTTTAAGCCAGATGTATATACTCTACTTGTAGGTCACTCTTTGAATATGATTTTGAATGTTCATGTGTAATTTGATTTGGAGATTTTGTACCTAATTTTGTTTGTCATTATGATAATAGCCATAATCTGTTTTGAGAAGGGCAAAGTTAGCAATGGTTCTCCAGCTGCAACACTTCTAGAATTCATTCCACTGTTGTACCCCAGTCCAGGTTGTACCCCTAGCTCCCAGCCAGGAATTGAACACAATGATTCTACAGCTGGACTCTTTCTCTCCAAAGTTATATTCCTCTTATGCCAACGTTGTGTGACCCCCTCCCCACCCCCATGGATGTTTTCAGAGCTTGTTTTAGTTAACTTTTCCTCACCTGAGCAAATCAACTTAAGGGAGAAATGATTGCAAGGTATTCATGGTTGGTAAGATTTGATTCTAAAGCCTGTTCCGAGGCAGTAACATTGTGTAAGAGGGTAGCAGAGCAGAGCTCATGGTGGTCAGGAGGCAGAGAGACACAAGTGTGTACAAGCTAACATGTTGAAGGGCACACCCCAATTACCTTCCCCACACCAGCTCTATATCCTCATATCCATTTTGGGTTAATCCATCAATAGATTAATTAATTAATTAATTAATAAGGAATTGATCCATTAACCCATTGATGAATTAATCCAATGATGTAGTTAGTGATGCCAGGATGAAATCACCTCCCAGTAATGCCCCCAGCTGGGGTTCAAGTCTACAAGTGAGTCTTTGGTGGGCCACTTCATAACCAAACCACAAAAGAATTATACAACCATCCAAGGCACTCCTTGCCCATTATAGGTCCCTCTATTTAATCTTTAAGACATCAACCTCAACTAATTTCTGAACATCTTTTCTTTGGAAGACCCAAACTTGCATATACTTAGTCTAAAAAACATCTATTAAATGATAAGGAGTATCATAACCACATTTAATTGCCAAAGGAACACATGGGGAGGCCAATGGTTTTCCATTTTCACAAAACCAGTGAGAGGAAGGGTCCATATTCTTTAGGAATAGAGCATATAAAGCTTTTAAGTATAAATATTTCCATTCAAAGTAACTAATCCTGGCATGTTTTTCCAGTGAAATATCATTTTGAGCTACAAACAAAAACTGTACTCACTTTCTGTCCCTCAATTTCTCTCTGTCTCTCTCTCGTCCACATATCTGTATTTGGATTAAAGAACTGCTTATAGAAATATGTTTTGAGTTTAATTTGGCTGCTGCTTTCACAGGATGGCCCGCATGTATCTTTCTGTCAAATACTCCTATAAGCTTTATCTCATTCACCAGTTTCAGTGGCATGGAAGCCCCCAGGTTAAAAGAAACATGGACTAGACAGTATAGCTGCTCTTCTGTTCTAGTCACTTCTGTTCCTAACTTTGTGATTGCTTTCTTTTGCAGACTCTTAAGTCAGTCTAATGCCCCAACTCCTTCACCTGATCTCTCTATTCCTGATCCACATCATAACCTATGTGGCTACAATAGATTTTCAGTTATTCTGTAAAGCATCTTCTACCCCTGAGCATTCAGTTTTTGTTTTTACCACAGTATGTTCTTTCCCATCTTTCAAACCAAGGACTTTTCATTAATAGCCCTCTTTTTCTAGACACTTGTAACTAGGTGGATCAGGGAAAAAAGTTCAATACATTCTCTCAGTCCCAAAAAAATGTAACTTCTACTGGGAATTCTTCACTGACTCACTAAAATTGGCTTTGTGTGCCTACTATTATCTCCATAACCCAAAGGCAGGTACTTATAATGGTAGATGCTTAAGAGGAGAGTTGAGTTTAATAAAGCACCCAGCGTATAACAACAATTAAATGATTTTTCATTGTGAAAATACCTAGTTTGTCACAAGGCTTAGAGTCCTGCAATTTTGTCCCTTTAATCTTTGAATCTTTCTCTTTTAAGAGTCTTGCACAGAATGATTGTTCAATAAATGCATAACCAAAAACATTCATTTCAATTTGGAAAAATAATACATCTTGCTAAAAGTGGTTGGCACTTATTTAGATAGCAAAGTATAGCAGAAAGGAAATGAATGCTCTGTTTTCAATATGATCTGTCTCCATGAATTAAAACATCCATTAAACCAATGCCATTGTAACAAGGAATCTCATTTTGTTGGAGTGCTGTCCTTCAGTGGAGAAAAGTACCATGAACTAGGAGTTGTTGTGAATTGCTATTCTTCTTCAGTCATTAGATCCTAATAGTTTCCAAAAAGTTTTATAGCTATGCCATTAATTGGAATTGAGCCTGGGATTTCACCCATGATAACATTAACTTCTTGGACCTCATTCAGTATATCTGCCCTTAGGGGCAAGTAAATTCCCTGGTGTAGTCATTTGGAGCTTGCCAAAATCTGCAAGTATTGTTAAATTCTCTGAGAGACATCACCAGCATAGACTTTTCTCTAAATAATAAATTTGTAGCCCAGCAACAAGCTAGACAACTCTGTAGGACATTTTTACCTTTGTGTATACATAGTATGTTCAGCCTTCAGAAAAAAGTGTTTGGTAAAATACAAATTTGTTGAAAAAAAATAAACTATAATCCACTCTGTTTTTAAAAAGAGAAATATTTATAATAGCCGGGAGTCATGCTTAAGATGATAACATTTTGGGATATGGTGTTTTTGCAGTCAGATGTGAAATCAATGTACAATGGGTCAAGACAAAGACTATTTCTTCTCCTCTAGGCATTTCTTAAAAGGAGAGGGGAAAGGACCACTATATAGCCTCAATGTCTCCAATGACCTAAATTCTCCAGGCAGATAATAGAAGATGAAAATTTCAAAAGAGCATGGAAAAGAGCAGTGTTTCATGATTCGGTGATGCTTCTTGGGGGAGAGTCTGGCTGCAGAAACAATATGAACTTCATCTGAAGCTTGCTATAACCAACTATTACTTGTCTCTTGCTTTGTACATTAATTTGTAGTAGGATGCACCATAAATGCAGTTACTTTCAAGAAGGAAAGTGGCACATTCTTTTTTATAAAAAGAGGAAAATCTATAAAGTTAGAGCTAGTAATATAAAGCCAAAGCACTCAGCAGATAAACTCCAAGCCATTTATCACTACTGTAGGACTTTGTCCAAGGCAAGGCTCCAGAGCTCATAAAGTTGGTTAGACAATTCCAGTGATCTATGGGGACTGACCAACACCTTTTTGAACTCAGAAGATCATAAGTCAAAAGAACAACCAGAATGGAAACCCTAAACCTGACATTGGAAGAAAACAGACATAAAACAAAATTAAACTGCGACAGTCAAGGGGGTAAAATATTGTTCATCAGAGGCTTAAATAATTAGATAAGCCTGTCACTGGAGTAGAGGATCGGAGTTCAAATGTTCTCCATATTAAAAGAGAGGTAAGGTTGACAGTATACCCTTGAGGTCCTCTGAATTCTATTTGATTTTATTTAATGATATTCTATACATGTATTATCTTTCTTTGTCTAGTTATTAAGATGAGCAAGAACTGGGGACTGAGAAATCCTGAGTAACTGTAGAAATTAAATGCTAATAGCAGTTTTAAAAAAAGCAGTTTCGAACTGACCATAATATGGGTTGAGCTCTGATTAAGTTTTAAGACCATATGTCAGTATAAAGAATATCTATTCTTCAGGCATTTTTTTGGTAATTTTTATTTATTCTTTGGTCATTTCATATATGAGTGCAGTTTATTTTTGTCATACATACCTACCCTCCTACAGCTCTTCCTGCAACCCCTCTTTATATGCCTCTCCAAACTTCACCCTCTTCTCTTCCTCCTCTATCCATCTCTAAGATGGCATGAGTTACAGTTTCTTCTTTTTGATTTACAACTCTATACATCTAGAGAGAGAGAGGGCCAACAGGATTTATAAATCCTCTGATAATAATAAGAACGCTTTTCCTCACTGGTGGCAATATTGAGGTTCAGACAGCCCAGATATGTGTCATGTTGAGAGTTGGAGTAGGCATACGGCAGGACTAGATTCCAGGTGTCCATGCAGCACTGTCAAAAATCACCATGCAAGGTTATCTGTTAGTTTTAATCTTGTTATTTCCCTAAGGAAAGGTTGATATGAATTCTAAAATCTCTGTCTATTCATTAGAGTATGTTTTTATTAACCCCCTGCTTTTTAAGGATAAAGGAAGAATTTCTTATTTGTTAAAACAAATGTTTACTGGATGTCCTGCAGGATGTATTTGGTTTTCAGTATTATATCTATGAAGATACACAATTAAGATATTAATTAAGATATTATCCAAGGTGCAAAATGAATTCCAGTGCCATCTGTTAATGGATTTGAATTATGTGTGTGTGTGTTGTTGGTGTACATTATCATGCATGAATGCAGGCTAATATGTTCCCACAGCATGTATGTGGAGGAAAGAGGACAGCTGTGGAGCCCATTCTCTCCTTCCATCCCTGTGTAGGTTCCAGGGATCAAATGCATTTTATGAAGCTTTTGTAACAAGTTCTCTTAACCCTCAGAGCCACCTCAGCAGCCCATGTGTTTGATGCCTCCACATTCTCAATAGCTCATTAGCACAATGCAATTTCTCATCTGATGAATGGAGGGTCTGGAGATCGACAGCTTCTTGCACATTGTCAGAACCTTGTCTGTACTCTTTTAGGAGATTAGTGGTATCTGCAGCACATATTTTTATAAACAAAAATTGACCATTGTTGGCAAAAGAAAAGAAAATGGGAGTTTGAGACCCTCCTGTATCTCACACACTTTGTGATTTTTGAGCAAGGGACTTTTCTTCCTGAATCTTGGTACCTTCAAGCAATGTTCTCCATTTCATTTCACATCTTAAGCACAGCTGGTGAATTTAACATCAAAATTTGACTGAAATAGAAGAATTATAACTAAAGTTATTGAGCTGATGACACTTTTATTTTTAATTATTATCATTATGGATATATTTACAGTTGCAAATTCTTAATATAAAAGAACACTTACTGAGTAGTTTCTCATTATATTATGACATTAATGGACATCAAGGCCAGAGGCTTTGAATTTTATTGACCACACAGGTGATGTTTCTCTGCGATTTCCTTGCATCACGAAGATGAAGGACACAGTTTCAATCTACTACCCATTTCTAAGCTCATAAAACAGAGAAGAATGATGGTGAATTTTTTACTGCTTCTAAGGAAATGGCTCACAGTTGCCGGACCTCAGCACCAGGTTTATCTCAACACCACTGTCCGTAGCTGGCAGACCACACTTTCTACTTTGCATGGATGGTCCTTATTGTGGTCAATCAGGGAGGCTGTGGAGTGCGAACTGAACTTAGATTTCAACTCCTTAGGCCTACTAGATTGTCTCCATCTTCTGAAATACCTTGTTGAGGAGTACTGCCTTTTGGCAGAAAGACTCTTGCTATTCTCTATTTGTGATGGGGCTAGGGAGACTGAAAATATATACTATTAGTTTTCCGAAAAAAAAATGCTGACTGGTAGAGTTTTTCTAGGTGTAAAGTGTCTTAACATATGGAAAGAACAGCTTCTTCTTTGTTGTCCATGAGGAAGAACAGGGATATGTGGAAGTCTCAGGACAACATCTGGGTTTTTGTCTTGGGACTACTGTGTGAATTATGTATCAAGTTATCGACTGTCAGCCAAACTACGTTACCACTCTGTATTTGTGAAAAATTTGCATAATATTCCTACTAAACAGTCATGAGATATTATTTCAACTATAGTAAGCAGAAATCAGAAGTTAATCTAAACGAAGTAACTGAAGTTCAGAGAAGTTGAATAATTTATCACTAATCAACCATTCCAGAATGTGGACACGCACCTGACTGAGTTAAGCCCTATCTTTGAATATACAGAACATAATATTCCATACTAATATTAAAATCAGAAAATTTGATTTCAGATGGTATCTTGCTAAATGCTTTAAATTTACAAATGAAGTCACTGCAATTCAAGGAGATTGAATTTATCTTTCCATACCCAGACAATTCCAACCATAACTGGATATGGACCAATTCCTCTATTTCAACCCAATGTTTCCCTCATCAAAGATAATATATATTTTATATATTTTATTATATGAATTATATGTAACATACATATACATGTGAATATATGTGTGTGCATGTGTTTGTGTAACAATAATTATTTAAAAGATAGTCTCCTTTTAGTGTTTCTTGTATGTATGCAGTTTTTGAACTGACTACTTGGTATTGGATATTTAGAGAGATAATCTCTGTGGAGGACTAATTCCTCCTGTCTCAGAAGTCATTAGTTGCTTGAAGCTCTTCATTTAGGGGTGGGGCCCCAAAAGATGTCCCCCATCCATGCCAGCATGTTGACTGGTGTTGTCATTGTTCAGATTTTCTTAGGCAACCATAGTGTTGAGATTTCATGAGTGTAACTTCCTTGTCATATTTAGAAGACACAATCTTGCAGTAGACTTCTTGGTCCTGTGGCTTTTTAAGTCTTTCTGTACCTTTCCATGTCCCTGAGCCTTAACTGTAGGGGTTGTGTTGTAGATGTCTCATTTGGGAGCTGGACACCCCAAAGTCAAAATTGCTGTGCATTTTGGACACGTGACTTTCTGTAATAGTCTCCATCTGCTGCAAGAAGAATCTTTGTTGATGAGAGGTGAGGTTAGAACCACACTAGCTTGTGGGTATAAAGATAAGCATGTAGAATTCAGTTATAAGTTTAGGATCATACTAAATTTTAAAATGTTCATCAAATTCTTCCCATTGCCATCCAGGAGTGCTGCATTTTTTTATTGTGAATAATTTGGAGAACACATCCACACCATTCATAAGATGCTGTAGTACAGGTTGTGAAGATCCAGTCATGCCGTGACTCCAATACTAGGGGAACAGCAGGTTTCACAATTGTTTTAAACTTTTCTAGCTGCTAAATCTGGCCTGATTACTGTCAGAACTGTGATAACCCATTGAATATTTACTTATTTGATCACTAATGGTTTGATATCCATAGAAAAAGATATGCTATCTTTTGTCATCATTATTAATGCCCGTTTTATGGATTTATGGAAATGAAGCTTAAATAAATTCTTTTACACAGATTAGAGATAGGAATATAAGGAGATTAAGTGGATAAAACACATGATCAGTTGTTAGAAAGAGTTTTGTTAACTTGGCAAAGATGAGAAAGAGGATGATTTAATCTCTAATTTGGAGAAGGGGTTAAGATTCTGTTTTAGTATAACATAGTGTTTTTTCTTTTGGTTTTCTAACTTGTCCTTCATCTTGTATGTTATTTTTTAGTCAACACACAAAGTAACGGGTTTTGGACATTTCCATGCTCCTCATATGTTATTGTACTCTGTTCTACCTTACCTTCCCCTCTCTACCTATTACCAGCTTTTTCCCCACTTGCTGGCTCCTTTCCTCCCCTGAACATACTCGGTCCTTTGTGCTTTAATGTCATGTATGTTCCATTGCCTACTCTTGTTAACACATCCTTGTTATTTTTTGCACCTTTTCTCTCCTGTTTTCATTTCCCACATATATGTGAAATCTAGATTATAGTTACATGTGTGACTGCTAGTGGTGCTGCCTTGTAGGCCCCCAGTGTATGAGGAGGCACTTGGCCCTCATATGACTGCTGAATTGGGATGGGGGACTGATATGTAGGGACACTCCACTCCAGAGGAGTGGGATGGAAGGGATAGGGGGTAGAGGGTGGGAAGGCAGGACTGGGGGGTGGTGGAAAGAGGGCACTGTGATGGAGATGTAAACCTGAAGTAATAAATAAATATTAAAAAATATTGGAAATGTTTATTAAATTATGTTTTAAAGACATTATAAAAAAGCATGAAATGCCCATCTTTCCAAGTCTGACTTACATGTAACACAATACTTCTTCCTGGTGCCACAGTTCTACTCTTGGTTATAGCTCAGTAAAATCCAGTGGGCTGCTATTTTGTTTGTGTACTCATTTGCTGATGGAGCTCTAGGCTGACTCTACATTTTAACTTTGGTAAATAATGCTTCAGTAAACGTGCATATGTATGCATCTGTAGGGTATGTTGAGTTAGAATGCTCCAAGTACCCAGGAGTATTGCAGCTAAATGTCAGGGTAGTCTGTTTTTAGATTTGTGGGAAACTCCATACTGGTTTCAGTGGTGGCTATAACAGTTTATATACCCAGCAGGTGTCATATAGTTTTTAACAAACAAACAAACAAGCAAGCAAATTTAAACATTCCTGGAAAGAGGAAGAGAAGCCCCATCAAAAGATTTTTACTTTGGTCTTCACATTGAATGCTCCTTTTCTGATGCCCTGGGGACAATCCTTCAGTGTTTCTTGCTTGGAGGAGCTTTGGTGTTTTGGCTCCCTGGTGGTTGGACTTCTTTTCTTGTCCTGTGAAGAGCTACAGCTGATCTGGGAAAGAACCCCTGACTCTCTTCTCACTCTAGCTACAGGAAAGATGAGCATCACACAGAATGTGTGTACACATTTCAGAATGAACATCATTCAATACAACTTTGTCTTGCTTAACACTCCAAAAGTTCAGAATAAGGTAGTTTAATAAGTAAACAATATAAAGGGGAGAAAATAGAGAGCAAGGATACAGCAAACTATACCCTCAGGCTAAATTTTACTGCCTGAAAGCTAAGAATAGTGTCTACACTTTTAAAGGATTGTAACCAGAAAAAAAAGAATAATATATGTATATGTCCTGTAAAACTTAAAGTATTTATGATATAGTCCTTTTCAGAAGCAAGCTCTTTCCACTCCTAGTTCAGAACATTAAAAAATTTAAATCTTACAACTTCTGTTCTTGATACATTTTTTATTCACCAATACTTTTTGGTAAGTTTTTATTATATATTGATAATGCAGTGATTACTTAGTTGTTATGATTTGTGGATAATGTGAAATTTAAATCACATCTAGTAGTTTAGATGCCAGATGCTTCAAAACGATTATAATATGTGGTAACACTCTGTCTCTATATCAGTGAGATGACTTTCCTTATAATACAAATTGTGTGATTTAAACATGAGCTTCTTTTCATGGAATCTGTATTAGCAACATCTATACATGCTGTCATTTTTACTTGTCTCAATTTTTAATGAAGCATATATTATTGTAACTAAAAACCAATATCTATAGGGCTCAGAACACAGTAGTAGAACCCTTGCTTCCCATGCTGAAGATCTTGTATTAGACCTCTGATATTACAAAAAATATGTCTAGAGTGAACATAGCCATAGTTCCTTGAAAAATCTGCATCAGAGGCCATTTTGGACTTGTTAGAATCCAAGGACATTTGGTAACACACATCTGGACAGTAAATGTGCTTGAAATCCTTGAAAGAAAGGAAATAAATCATCAGTGAGTAGAATTATACTGTCTCAGTATAGAGACAAGTATGTTTTCTGGAGATGAATTCATTAGGTAAAGCAAAAATGAGGTCCCTTTGTATTCTCTGGATCTGTAACTGCAATCTCTCAAATTATGTGATGAATATCCCAAACAGAGGGCTACTGAAAAGTTCTTAAATGACACACCGAATGCATGACAGACACTTTGTCTTCATTATAACATAATCAATAAGGTGGATGGTGATTTAAGAAACCTCATTAGCACATATGTAAATTGCACAAGCCTGGGAGAAGGTATCTAGTTTAATGGCTATGAGAAAATTTGTAATATCCATTGAAAAAGTAGCCATTTTAAACACTGGGCTTGATACATGACATGGTTATTATTTTAGGTAATGTTTAGTTAAGATTTCTATCCTGATAAAACATCATGACCAAAAGCAACTTGGAGAGGGAAGGGTTTCTTTCATCTTAGATTGTATCTTGTTTTATATTGTTTAGCAAATATATATATATATATATATTCTTGATAATTTTATAATGTATACTACATATTTTGATTGTATCTAGTCCACAACTTCCACAGGCACTTCCGTAAGTCTCCCTCCAAACTTCTTGTTTTTAATTTTTTAATTTTACTG
The DNA here is from genome assembly GCA_907164525.1 of Lophiomys imhausi. Classification (NCBI taxonomy): domain Eukaryota; kingdom Metazoa; phylum Chordata; class Mammalia; order Rodentia; family Muridae; genus Lophiomys; species Lophiomys imhausi. The sequence continues at coordinate 271,144 of CAJQZJ010001085.1, forward strand.
TAACCCACTAAGTCAAATTAGTGCTTCTCATGTATATAAAGGGTTTAGAGCCAACTTCTAGAATATGGCCAGGCTATCAGGTCCACACCACTTAAAAATAATGACTCTCCAAAGCAATCACCAATTACCAGTTTCTCAGTGTGGGATGGGTCTTCATGAGCCTCCCTTCATCCATGCTGGAATGTTGACACACGTGAACTCATGCAAGCCTTGCGTGGGTGTATCATAGCTTATATGGGTTCACAAGTGCAAGTCCATATTGCATCCAGAGGATACCATTTCATAGCAGTCTTCTCTAACTATTGTTCTTCAAAATCTCTCTGTGCCCTCTTCCATGATGGTCCCTGACTCCTGAGTGGGTGTGTGGTATAAATGTCACATTTAAGGTGAGCATTCTGCCAAACTTATTTTCTACACTTTGACCAGCTTTTAGTCTTTGTATTAACTAATCTCATCTACAAAAAGAAATTTCTCCAAGAAAAGCTAAGAGCTGTAATAATCTATGAGTGGAGAGCTAAGTAGTCTTAAGAAATTTTGATATTGTATCCTTTTATCAGAATATGTAATAGTATGAGATTCTCTCCTTGGGCCTATGACCTCTCAAGCTGTGGGTTGTTGGCCAGGTTTATAGTACCAGGTATGAGTTTCTGCCTGTGGAACAAGCTTAAAATCCAATAAAATAGTGGTTGGCTACCTCCTAAACAACTATGTCACTGTTTCATTGGGGGAAATGTCTTGCCAGGCATGTCATTACTGTAGCTCAGATGACTTAGGCTGTGTTGGACTGTTGATACATTTCTATTTCCGTAGGCTATGTAACAAATTAAAACACAATGAAGGTAACATCAGGGAGGAAACTTCCAGGCCAGTACCGCCTTGATTTCGTATCCACAAAAAAGAATGCTAGGAGCCTAGATATCTACCTGTAGAATAAGAAAATTCAATTCCTATATTTCATCCTGCACAAAAATCAATTCCAAATAAATCAAAGATTCAGTGTTAGATCTAAAACTCTGAAACTTGTAGTGGAATTAGTGTAGTGGGCCCTTTAGAATGTAGGCTCTGGTAAGGTGTTCTGAATTGGACCCAGGAAATAAAGTCAGCTATCAATAAATGAGAGCCTCATAGAATTAAAAAGTTTCTGTATTGTAAAAGAAACTATTAATCAACTAAAGAAGTAACCTACAGAATAGGGAAAAAAACTTTTATCATCTACACATTTGATAGAAAATTCATGTATAGAATATACAAAAACCTTAAAAGTACTAAATGTCAAGAAAAAAAATTTTTCATTAATTTATTTATTCACTTTACATCCTGATCACAGCTGCTCTACTTTCCTCCCAGTCCCACCCTCCTACCTTCTCCCCCCATTCCTTCCTCCTCTTCTCCTTAGAGAAGGGGAGGTTCCCCATGGGTACCAACCCACCCTGGCACATCTAGTTGCTGCAGGACTAAGCACATCCTTTCCCACTGACAACAGACAAGGCAGTTCAGCTAGAGAAATCCAAAGGCAGACAACAGAGTCAGGGACAGCCCCTTCTTCAATTGTTATGGTGTCCACATGAAGAATAAGCTGCACATCTGCTATATATCTGTAGGGGTCCTTGGTCCAGCCCATGCATGTTCTTTGGTTGGTGGTTCAGTCTTCATGAGCAACCATGGACCCAGGTTACTTTACTCTGTAAGACTTCTTGTGATGTCCTTGACCCCTCTAACCCTTTGGTCCTTCCCCAGACTTTTCCATAAGACTCCCTGAGCTCTGTCTATTGGTTGGCTGTGGGTCTGTGCATCTGTTTCTATCAGCTGTTGGATGAAGCCTCTCAGAAGACAGTTATGTCAGGCTCCTGTCTGCAAGCATAGCAGAGTATCATTAATAGTTTCAGGTATTGGCTTTCTGCCATGGGATGGGTTTCAAGTTGGGTCATTCCCTCAGTCTCTGCTCCGTCTTTATCTCTGCACATCTTGTAGGCAGGACAAATTTTGGATCAAAGATTTTGTTGGTGGGTTGGTGTCACACTCCCTCCACTGGAAGCTCCACCTGGCTACAGGAGGTGGCCAATTCAGGCTCCATATCTCCACTGCTATGAGTCTCAGCCAGAGTCACTCCCATAGACAGACACTCCAGGTGCCTACCCCTGTGCCAGGTCTCCAGTCAGTCCCAGAGATGCCCCGCCCCCAAATTTCCATTTTTCTCTCCCAGCTTTCTTATCCCTTTCCTCCTCTCTTCCCACCCTTGGTCCCTATCATTGTTCCCCTCCTTACTCCCTCACCCACCCAGTTCCCTCCCTCCATCCACTTCTGATGTCTATTTTATTTCCCCTGTTGAGTGAGATTCAAGCTTCCTCCTTTGGACCCTTCTTGTTACTCAGCTTCTTTGGGTCTGTGGATTGTAGTATGGTTATCCTATACTTTATGGCTCATATCCACTCATAAGTGAGTATATACCATGTTTGTCTTTATGGATCTGGTGGCCTCATTCAGGATGATCTTTTCTAGTTCCATCCATTTGCCTGCAAATTTCATGATGTCATTGTTTTTAATAGCTGAGCAGTATTCCATTGTGTAAATGCACCATGTTTTCTTCATTCATTCTTTGGTTAAGGGAAATCTAGTTGTTTCCAGTTTCTGGCTGTTACTAATAAAGCTGCTATGAACATAGTTGGGCAAGCATCCTTGCTTTTAAAATGATCTGTGGAACTTAACAGAGAGGTTTCAAAGAAATAAATACAAATGGTTAAGTTTTTTTTTTTTAAGTGTTCAATATCCTTCACCACCAGGAGAAAACAGGTTAAAGCCACTTTAAGATTACACCTTATCCCCATCAGAATGGCTATGGTCAAGAAAAAAAAAATGACAAGAAATCCAGGTAATGATGTATAGAAAGGAGAACCTTCATATACTATTGAGATTATGAAGTGATGCGGACACTATGGAGATAGTGTGAAGAAAAATTAAAGATCTAAAAATAGATCTCCCATATGCCCTACCTAGGCCACATGTTGGCTTATCTCCTCAAGACTCAATATCATACTCTATATATAACTGTTCAGCTGTGCTCATTGCCACTGTATTCATGATAGCTTGTAAGTGCAAACAATCTAGAGGTCCTTCAGCAGATACATGGGCAATGAAAATGTGGTGCATATACACACTGGAAATTTATTCACTTGTAAAGAAAAGTGAAGTTAAGAAATTTGCAAGTAAATTAATGGAACTAGAAAAGTTATAACAAGAGACGTAATGGAGTCAAGAAGACAAATGCTACATGTTCGCTCTCGTAGGCGGATCCTAGATTTAAATCTTTAGCTTTGTGGCTTAATTTTTTTGTGCTTTGTAGAGGCTAGAAAACTAGGAAAGGACCATTAAGGCTTATGTGTGGTGGTGGGAGGAACGTTAAGGCAGTTGGGAATATTAAGATACAAGTGACAAAGGGAAAAGATGGAATAGTGGGGTGGTAAAGGTTTTAGTTGGGGCAGATGAGGGAGAATAGGACAGGGAATATAGTGCAAGGAGGGAAAACTAACACTAAGGATGTGTGAAGAAGCCAGGGGAAACCTATTATTTTATAAACTCTATCCATGTGTGTGTATGTGTATGTGTGTGTGTGTTTGTGTGTGTGTATGTGTACAACTTGGAAGTATTCCATGATGATACCCTATCTTGAGAGACAAGGAAATTCTTAGAAGTCATAGGTTATCACACAAAAATTCTATGTACGGGCTAATTCTCTAGAGTTGTTGGACGGGAATCCCAGACACTGTGAGCCAATACGTGGTATTGATATTGCTCTTGCTTGCCAATCAGAATCTGATGGTAAGAATATATTGCTGAATATTTAATAATTAAATACAAATACTATATATGACATGATTATAGACCTTATTAAACTGGGAAAAGTAAGGAAAATTAAAGACTGAATTTGTGTTTTCATGCCGTTTGGAGACAAAGTTAATGAAATTACTTTGCAAACTGTTTATAATCTTCCGGGTGTGCTTGTGCATGTGGATACATGTCGATGACTAGAACAAATAACACAGAATTTTGACAGCTCTCCTAATGTCTAAACACCAAAGCACACTAAATTAGCTTTTAAGAATGCATTGACAATATATTGCAGTTTTTTTTATAAACAACATGATTCAACTTATGAGTATTAAGTGTAAATATCTGTAAGGGGTGCAGAAAGTAATCAATATTTGTGTTAATCCATATAATTTACTTATCCTAAGTTTTTCTATTGGATCTAATGAAAATATTTCTATTTTTAAGCTTACTATATAAATATTAAGTACATTTTATGTGCTAGCAATAAATTATTAGAAAATTTTCTTATAATCACAATAAATAAAGAATCTCCTAGAGGAAAATAGATATGTGTTTAAAAATATATACACTGGGAAAATAACATGATTTAATAAGCGGAAAATATTGATTATTTATGGAATGGAACTATTATAAACATATAAGTTATTACAGATAACGTGTAATTCATAAAATTAATAAAATCATTACCTTATATTTTATAGAATTTTTCAGTATGATCTTCCAGGTGAAAAGAATAACAATATCTTGTGCTGTAAAGATTAAACATATCTCCAAATGGATAATAAATTGTATTTTAAAGATAGAGTAATTAAATAATGTTTGTTTGTGCAAGAAGAAACAAATAAACAGAGAAAACACAGAAACAGATCTACATATTTGAGCGTAAAATACTAACCAAAATATAATGGAAGAATTTCTACCAATAGAAAGGAAGACAGATAATTCAATTTCTTATTCATAACCCAAAACTTAAATTTTAGGTTCATCAACATAATTTGAGTGAAGAATTCTTCAGCTGAAAATTGAATTAGTTACTTTAGAATAGTATATGGATTTTTTATGAAAGAAAAAAACCACAGTATCTGAGAGCATATTTTCATGTAGATGAAATTGATTTTAATGTCATCAAATTTCTAAGCTTTAATTAGATTTGCATTTCCAATTTTGTTTAAAGAAGTCAGACATGCTTCTTGCAAGGTCTCCTCCTGAGGGTTGGCTCTACTGTAGCTCTCTCTTCATTCTAATTAAAAATGGTGCTTCCATGAACCATGGACTGAAAATTGAACAATGGTCTCATAAAAGTCACATACTATAGTTGCAAACATTCCACCCTGAACACGTATAATTCATATTATAGCTAAACTGACGCCCGAGTATAATATGTTTTAATGTAGCAACTGGCTATTCACACCAGTAATATATATGTATGCAGACATCAGCATAGGTATTTATGTGCCAGAAGTGAGAATGAGACCATCTATTATAGCTGTATTAGGATCATTATTATAGCTCAACCACCCTCCAGGAATATCAGTCTTACTTGAAGGAAGTGAAGTTTTAGACAGTATCAATTGCTCATAGATAAATAGAAAGAAGATACCTGAGAATTCCTGATGTCAGAACAGAAAAAAATAAAATGAAATCATTCGTCAATAGCCCCATACCAAGCACACAGCCAAATTGTGGGGCTAGTGCTTCCTTCTCATCAGGAAATTATACAGCAAATTGATACCATTTGAAGAAGACTTTCTAAAGGGATTAAACTTTCCTGAAAGTCTTATCCTTTTAGTACAGGATACTTCGTATTTCTAAATTCCCATTGTCTTTTCCTCCATGAGAGGGGTCTCCTTCAGGATTGTGTGGTCACATGATCATACTGATAGAAAATAAATTTAAAAGACTTTCATAGTGGAAATAAAAAACCCTTATGTTCAACATAATTTGAGTGAAAAAATCTTCAGCTGAAAATTAAATTACTTACTTTAGAGTAGTATATGGATTTTATAATGGTTTGAAGACAAACTCAAATGAATTGGGCCTCCCTGATGTTATACAGATACACTGTAGAGACATGGGGCTACCAAAATATAATCACGACTGTACTGAAGACTGATGATGTAATCAGCTCAGGCCTATTAGCACATAAGCAATAAAGTCTCTAATCTTGTCTACTGTGCTCCTTGCTGTTGCTGATGACTAAGCACAGTGTTTTGCTCACTAATCATTGACAAAGTATCTGAAATAAATGCATGCAAAAGCTGACAAATCCATGAGAAGTTTCCCAGGGCCTTTGTTTCTAATACTGTTGCTTTTCATGTAGTTTTCCGGAGGGAATCTCATATAGTTTTTGCCCTTCAATAGACCAAAGATGAGTTATTTGAGATGAATATAGAACAAAATTGAGTTACTAACAAACAGACAGGTAATTTATCACCTTTTGCCAAGGAACAGAAAGGTTGTTTTCATGTCTTGGAAAATAGCCTTCTTCTTTGGACTATATGCATGATGTTATCTTAGCAGAATTTGTCAGTGTGATGGTTAATAAAAATCAAAGTTAGCGAGGCACTGTGGAGAAGTAGAGTCTTGTAGGAGAATTTTCAGTCACTGGATCATGATCTCAAAGGGAACAGTGGGGCTCCATCCCTTCCTATTCCTTTATTTTCATTTTTGGCCTTGACAGAAGGGGCTTTGCTGCCATATGCTCCGTCCGAATGTGCTGCCACAAACCCATTTGATTATGGATTAGAACGTCTAAGAATGAGTCAAAATAATCCCCTTCTATCTATAAAATCACCATCTCAGGTATTTGCTACAATAATAGAAAGCTGACTACATAGATGAGAAGTCACATAAGCATATTCAAAGACATATCCCTTACATCTCTGAGTATGCCAGCTGCTACCTATGCTATGTTGGTCCATCTTGCCTTATCTCAATGCATGGGTTGTTCTTAGCTTGTGGGTCACAGCCCCTTTGTGGAGTTGAACATCTCCTTCACAGGGGTCGTCTAAGACCATCAGAAAACACAGATATTTACATCACCATTCATAAGAGTAGAAAAATTACAGTTGTGATGTAGCAATGAAAATAATTTTATGGTTGGGGGGCCACAACAACATGAGGAAGTATATTAAAGTGTTGCAGCATTATAAAGGTTGAGAACTACTAGTCTAGAGAAAGGAAATTTAAGAAGTGGTACCTTGGAGTGGTTGATAGGGTCACAAACAATTAAACTAGACTCCATGGTAAAGTCAAGGGGCATATAGCTCACTGGTAGAAAATCTACCTTGAAAAAAAATCATAAAACCTCAGTGGCATCCCTATCGACAAAATTAAACCATAAATGGAAATTTGCTAAGAAGAAATCTCCATGGTAGAATGCCTGTCTAGTATGCACAAGGTCCGGGGTTTAGTCAGGAAACACACACACACACACACACACACACACACACACACACACACACACA
>CAJQZJ010001085.1:278448-290921 GCA_907164525.1 Lophiomys imhausi
ACACACACACACACACACACACACACACACACACACACACACACACATGCATGCTTGCACACACACATATTCGAGTGCAGTAGTATGTGCACTTTTGAATTTCTTCAGCTGAGGGGTAGATGCATAATTCAGAGTTCACACTGAGCTTCAGTAAATGAGATTCAACCTACCATCAATTCATAGCTGAAAAAAGTTGCAGTGCAAATTCCAAATTAGGAATGTTGAATCATCTTAGATATTGATACTCTGTATCCCTTATAGCTAAAATCTTCACCTTATATTGCTTTCAGTTATTAAAGGATATTTAAAAAAATCAGTGTCTGCCTTCTGTTATCTCAGTGAAACTGAAGAAAATAAACCTCTATGATGTGATAGTCTGGAAATGATCATCGTAACATCTACGCTTGACATAAGGTGTTAGCAAAAGCAAATTATATTGAAATTATCTTCTAAAATAATACAAGTAGATTATGTTTGCTGTCATTTATTATGGGTTCGGCACCATGCCAAACATTTGATGTACAGTGAGGCAACATGTCATTCTCACTATCCTACATACAGTGCTCTCCTGTTCTTGCCTGACAGAAGAACAAATGTGAGCTTAGGGAAGCTGATTGTACCAGGGTGACACATTTTGAAAAATAGTAAAAAGTCAAAATTTTAAGCCAGGTAATCATTCGACGTCTTCTCTTCTTAAATATTGTAAGGTTCATAATAAAAGGATTAATGGTATTACATTGAAGTAAAAACTTTAAAATCATGTGAATTCTTTCTCCATTTTTGTTGGTTTCATTAGTATTCTTTTTTCTCATTATCTTTTGTATAGGAAAAGTGTGTATAAACTTGAAATTATGCCATATTTATGCAATTTATTTTACTTAAGGAAATAATAATGTATATGATAAAGCACTGTTTTGAAAGCCACCATTTTAATGCTTGCCTAAAATTTTATCATATAAGAGAATTGTTAATTGACTTTCACCAATCCTTGAATTTACAGAGTATTGCCATTTTCATATTATTAAAATTGAAGCATTACAGGAAATACCAGGAGACAACAATAGGATAATAATCAGTTTCAGTGTATGCATAAATACTGTGTATTTGTGAATCACAGATGTCATTTCTGACTTCACATTCCTCCAGAATATTGATGATTTGCCTGAAGAGTGTTTGCTTATGGCATATGTCTGACATGGACTGAAGAGCTTGACATGTTGAACTGGTCAGCAAAAAAAGGTTGCTTCTTTTCTTGCTACTGTTTTCAAGTTGTCCTTTACCATGATGCTCCAAAGAGCCTGTCTAGTTGGAGTTAACTTATTCTTTGTTAGGATGTAGCAGAAACTATGTTTAGTTACAGGAACATCTTTAATAATTATCATCTGTCATAAGGATATGCAAATTAGCAACATAAGGAAATGCTCGTAAGGCATGCCAAGGTTCTTTAATAAAAATTAACCAAACTTTATAACATTGCACACACACAGAGAAGGAAAATAGCCTCCTCATATTGGTTTTTAAGTCTGAAATCCAGAAATAATTAGGCCTAAATTCACACAGCTAGTAAGTGCAATCAACTTGAAGCTTCCATTTCTCTTTGTCTTGGGCCACCTTTTCTACCCTCATTCCTGTAGGAAGTATAAGCACAGAGGAGCACGGTTACATATACAAACCTGGAGATATGAGTGCTAACTCCCCACCTTCCCTGTCCATAGAATTTCAGTGGAGCAGTCCCCGTTGACCCTGGGGGGCACCGTTAAGGACTCAATACTTCTTGGCCAGTTGATGACTACATCTAACTTTGAATTTGTTTTCATTATTCCTATTTCACTCTTTAACCCCATGAACCCTGCTCCTGGGGACAATTACCATAGCAAAACTCCTTACCTGAAACCTGTTGTTATTGTTTGGGCTAACCTATATAGAATTTGTGCTTTTAATTCAAATAGATAGACAAGCCCCAAGTCCTGTCCTGTTCTAGTTTGGTTTCTGTTTCTTTGATGAACAACATGACCAAAAGCAACTTGGGGAGGGAAGGACTTATTTCATGTTAATACTTCCAGGTAATAGTTCATCACTGAGAGAAATCAAGGCAGGAATATAGAGGAAGGAACTGAAGCATAAATCATGAAAAACTTCTGCTTACAGGCTTGCTTCCTAAATTTCTCTCAGTCTGCTTTCTTATAGAGCCTGAGACCATCTGCTTAGGCATGGGACTGTCCACAGTGGGCTGCTCTTTCTGATATCACTAAGCAATCATTAATTTGCCTCAAAGACTCGCCTATAGGATAATATAATCCAGATACAATACACAGTTGAGACTCCCTCAAATAATTCCTGGCTGTGTCAAGCTGACAGCTGATATTAACTATATGTAGCATGCATGCACACACAACATGCTCACTCATGCACACACACACACACACACACACATACACACACACACACACACATACACACACACACACACACTGCTGCACACACTTCAAAAACAAAAAGTAAAAAATACAAACAAAAATGTATAGGATAAAATATTTTAATTAATAATAATAAATGATAGACATGTTCAGTGTGGGGGTGGATGCTTATTATTCTTTTATTCAATGATATGCTTGATGCAAAATAAAGGTTTTATAATTATATATTTTTAAGAAAAAGAGGTTAACTGAATTGATATTTTGATATGTTATTAATTTTCTAGATATTTACTTTTCTTGAACTAACAAACTTAATTTTGGTTTTGCGGCTGCTTAGTGGATATCCTGTGTAGGAGTTAAAATGGACTCTGTATGGGCCGTACTGCATCTTACCACACAATGAAGATTGCTTGACTTATTTTATTATTTCCTTATTTGGAGGCATTATTCATAGCTCCGAAAGTATTGCCATCAAATTTAATTCAGAAATCTTATCAACATAAAATAATGACAAATAGACCACATTTCATATGGAAATTCTGCTTATGTTATATTTCAACTAGTGATGTATGTGACAGGTCTCCCTTTGCTATACTGTCTTAGTTATTCTGTCAGTGCATGTGTATAATTTGAAGGGAGCATAGTGTCTATATTATTCCCTGGTATTTACATGATTGGTAGTAAAGGTGAAAGTGGCTTCAAGCTTTTCACATGTTGTTGGCTATTTCTACTCTTGACTTTCGTGAATTAATTTAAAACCTTAAAATAGCAATTCACATGTAAAAACTTTCCATAAAACAATTCCTAAAAGAAAAATGACGAAATATAAAAAATATTAGTAGTCTTAATAAGGCCATCTAAACTATACATACATATATGTGTGTACATCCATATATGTGTACACACACACACACACACACACACAGAATTTTAAAGATCACTTCAAATTCACAATTCTCCTTCATCAGTCCCCCAAGTGCTAATATCACAGATATTCACAATCATACTTGGCACTACAGATGAGTGGTTAAACTAAATCTGTCAGATACAAATGTTCTCTGTCAATCTTTTAGTCTTGAATGGATGTGAAGAAAAAAATTTTTAAGAGCAATTACTGTTCAGAAAGGAAAAGGAAAAACAATTATTGTATTGATTTCCTAACTAACAAATACATACGTCAAATCTATGTGAAAACATGCAAACTTCTTTTCACATAACAGTGTAGAGAAATGTGTTGTAATGCAGACTTGGGTTGTGGGACACTGGTATAAGAAACATATTATTGGACTAGAATGAGGTCATTGGTATGCACTCAATAAACAAAGATTCTTGTAACTCAAGGAGTAAGAAAGTGTTCTAACAATTTGAGTGTTTAGCTGGCTTGTTATCTATCATAATTTTGGCTGAGATTCTAGAACTGTTTCTGGTGTACCAGAGGAAAGGATACAAAGGCTTTGGTAAACTAGAATGGTAGAAGGGCATCTTATCATTGTAGGCCCACTTACTTACTGCAGGAAGTCTCATAGCATCCGCTTCTTTGTGATTGCCAGGGATAAACTTTGGAGGCAAAGTTCTAGTGCCATTGTAAAGCTCTATGACCATTCTTCTCTGGTTAGGTGTGACTACATAGTGAATGTTGCTATCATGAAACAAAGCTCCTTTAATGCAGTGGAGATAACTAAAATCTTGGGTTATAGAAGCCAAAGGCAAGATTGTAGTTACCTCAGTGGACTGCAGAGCTGAAGCATTTATAACATGACTTGCTGAGACCAAAGACATTGCCTAGTCTATCATTGTCTCCCTGGAGGAGAGATAGATGGGCATTTTACTGAACACGTGCTCAGTCTGGTAAGTAGAAGAATACTAGGTCAAGTGAAGTAAATTACAATGAAGACAGTGTCATGATCCCCCATTTTATTCCCACACTTGAGGCAGTTTATCCGTCCTGAATCCCTTGATAAGAGGCTGGCTCCCCTTGAGGAAGAACCTTGCTACATTGCTAAACATTTGTTTTGCTAACATGCATGACTCCCAGTCTTAATCAAAGGAATTTATAGCCTTTTTTTCTGTAGTGGCCAGGGAAAAGGAAATGATCAATTTTCAGTTACTAACAGTCTCCATAGCTGAACTGACTCTATTTCCAGACGTCACTGTGTTCTACCAGTCAGGGTTGGGATAGATGAAGGTCAGATTATGAACTAAAGTTCAGGTTAATTTCATCTCACAGTTTACTCAGTAGTTCACTAAGTCAGTCCTGTGACTGTTTCTTTAGTTCTAGAGTGCATCATTGGACTAAACTACTCAACACCTAGCTGAATGGTAACATACTAATGCTTTGTCTTAACACACTGTGACTATCTCATACGACACTGAAAAAATACATGTCTCTCCCCCAAACCAATGCCAGACTCAGTTACTAATGCCGATTTGAAGCAGTCAATGTCTGGGCAATGTTCATTACTTTCCCTTCGTGTGTGCCTTAGCATAATATCAGCAACTCCATGCATTTTTAAAGGGATCATTGAATAAAGCAGTGTATGCACAACTGTTTGTATAATGCTTGCAATAATGACTACTTGCCAGCGCCTTCCATCAGCATTGTGAACATCATTATTCAAGAACTGCATAGGGTTATGTGTAGGGAGAGATGAGATGAGCTCTGTTTGTGCTTAGCATTGCTTCAGTTTGTCTCTTTTTAATTTTTTTTTAAAGCATTCTCTGAGACCGATGTTTGCCTGAATACAGCAGTGGGTGTACATTCCAAGCTGCACTGTGAGGGTAGTTAAAATGTGATCTTCCTTAAGCTTGGCATTCAAGCTGCTCTTCACCAAAATGATTCAAGTATTTCAGCTACATGTCTGCACACTCCATTTGGTACTGATTTTACTGAAAAACTACACTTTTAAAAATGTTCAAATTGTATTTTCACCCATTGAAGTGAAAATCTTCTGTCTCACAAATGAACTGTGCTATAGTCTAGTCCATCAAGCAGGTTATTTCAGTTTTGTGCGTGTGGCCTTGCTAGAAGCATCTAAAACAGATAAAGAAATTTCTAGGAAATGAACATGGAGACAATCTTTTCCTTGCTGGATCCTCCCTGAGCAGTTCTTAAAGACATTTTTTTTTTCAGGCAAGAAATGGGCCAAGATTTCAATTGCATTATGGAAACTAACAAGGATGAGGAAGATAGTATCACTAATGAAAAGGAAATGAAATATGCAAAGCAAAATCTACCTTTCAGAGAGCAGGACCAAGCGCAGGTCTTGTAATAGACGGACAACTAGAAACCTGCTTTCTGTAGGATTCAGAAGAGAAGAGAGGAAGTAAAACACACACACACACACACACACACACACACACACAGACAGACACATACATACACACACACACACACACAGACAGACACACACATACACACACAGACACACACTGAATAACATCTTGGCACTACATTTTGACTGCTCTGAAGTATATATAAGCAGGAACAGTCTTTCTGGTTTTACAAAAAGAGAGTACGTGGGAGGACAGGCAAAATTTATGGCTTAGAGAGACTTTAGCTATCAGGGGAAATTCTCGAGGCAAAGGCAGAGGAACTGAGTTGGGGAAAGGTACGATTTATTGGCCACTAACTTACACTTTTATCTTTGAAGAGGAACCTCAATAGGGAGAAGCTGCTTCCTAAGGAGGGGGGGGGGCAAGAAAACAATGTCGAGTCTCTTTGTTCTACAACTTTGTTTTTCTCATTTTTCGTATTTCTTTACATTTTCAGAAGAAAAGGCACCAAAGTGATACCTTATCATTTAAAGGGTAAAACATGTGAGTTGTGAGTGTATTGATTAGTAGGAGAGAAAGACTGTCAGTGCTGAATTCTAGGAATGAGTTCATTCGCAAGAAAGACTGCTGATGTCATGGACACAGATACTTTGTGACGGCACACCCTCCTTTCCCTGCCTGATTGCGAAGAATTTTAGAGATGGGGTAACTGGCCACAGTACTTCCTTTCCCTTTGCTTCTGACTGAGCAGTGTTTTTGCTGCATGGTTCTGAGCTTTTCCAACTCCCAGATAGAGTATCTATGGTATTAAAATTAGATCACAATTAGAGTAAGCAGATATTACAACATATACTTGATAGGGGATTTTTGTTTCTGTTTATATAGTTTAAAATCTTTGTCAAGTAGAAGAATTGTATATTAACATAAATGTTATACATATATTGCATAAAATATTTATGTATATACAAAATGTATAACATAAAAGTATACAGACCATACATTGTGGCAAAAATCTAGAATTTGTTGCTGCTCTGGTTAAGTTGAATTGCAAAAAAGCGGAAGTGACAAGAGATAATGAAAACATATTTTGTTGCTACAGTTATAGAAAAGAATTCCAGCTACTCCCTCCTCACCCAGACCCAATTGTGATCAATGAGAACCACCCTGGTGTACAAGGAAAACAATTGAAGTTGCCTTGGTGTAGACTTTTGTGTTGGAAGCTATAATCATGATTTTCTGTGCTTAGTCATTCTCTGGAAACAGCATACTGATTTTCAGAAGACAGAATGATTACACCGCAGTGCAGGAGTACAGTGAAGTCATATAAAACATGTTAAAATAAATACACATTCACTAAACATCGTTATATAGGAATTATGGATTTAGTAGCAGCTTAAGACTATAATTAAACATGTAGACTTATATGGTTTCTATATGAAAAATCTTAATAATAGAAAATATTTACTATGAGATAAAAAGTAAAATGTGTTGATATCAATTTGCCACTCTTTACCCTCCCTTATGGCCACTGAAATAGTTATATTCTAATATGTGTTTCTCACAGATCATATCCTTGAAATCTGTCCCTTACTATCTTTGTTCCATACTTTGGAATACAATCCATGCTAATTGCTGGAAACAAGGAAAAGCACATCTTCTACTTTAGATTTTGTTTTCTATAATTAATAAGCACCTGCTTATTCAGCTGTTAAACTCTTCAACTTTGGCAACATCTCTGTTTCCTTCACTGCTTTCTTCTGCTTCTCTACAATTCTTCTTGGATCTCCCAGAGTTACAATTGGAAAGCCCTCTCTGTAAAGTAATTTTTATGAAGATGATAAGATCGAGTTGCTTCTGCTTCTGTCTATCAATCTGTCTAGGGCTTTGGAGCATCACTATTTTGCTTCTATCCTTCTGTTTCCTTTCTCGTCCCCTGGAATAGCCATTAACTCCTGTCTGGTAGGAGATGAGAGTTTGGTCACAGAAGTGCAAAATGATTCTTAAGATCTTCTCAACATGTCAGATTAAGTCTAATAGGTGTTCTTAGACAGTGAAACAACTTAATCCTTAAGACCCCTTTCTAGTGGCCTTATCATAGTCTACCTAATAGATTAATTCACCTCATTCATTCATAGCAACATTGCTTACATGTCTAGAAGAAACTGTAGGCATTAGGGAGAGGCAGACATATCTACACTATAGAATCTCATAATATTGGGGGAAACAAAAAATATAAGTGTGTTTGTTATTATTCTCAGATGAGAAATAGCAAAGTTCCAGTGGGCTATCTCTGTTCCTCTGTGGTCATTTTGGAAGGCTGTAGCCTTGAATGGAGCTTAATTGAGTGGGAGGGGGTCAGAGGGGTCTTCCACAGTGGAAGAAAAATGAAAGCTCTAAGGAGGACAAAAAATTTCCTCAGAAGATCAAGGAACAAATGGAGTAAAGACGGAAGGTGAGAATAGATAGGGATATTGGCATCTACTCATTGTGTGGGGGTCTTTAGCATCAGCTAATTAAAATCAAGATTAGTGACCAGATAGGAGATATCATAATAGTTTTCTAGTTAACAAGTAAGAAAAAGACATTGGGTAATGTAAGTAGGCATGGAGTTGAGAGATAATGGCATCAGGGTGGTTACTGTAAAGGCCAGGCAAGGGGTGATGAAGTCTGAATCAATATGCGTCAGTGTGAACATCCCTGTAATAAAATGTGGACCTTTCAAACTCATTTCCTATTATTAGATTACACTCAGAATATTCAGAATTTAAATGACCTATCAAATTTTATGTAGTCATCCTTATGTAATACTATCCACATTAACCTGTATCTACTGGGTCAGTTACTTATTTTATTTTATTTTTTATTAACTGGAGGCACTGGAGTCTGATAAATCCAACACCATGTTTTCTCTAAAGGGGACAAAAAACTCTTCCACAGCACTGATAGCAGGGTTCACTATTGTCGGCTTCAACAAATAGGAAATAACTTACTTT
Source organism: Lophiomys imhausi (assembly GCA_907164525.1). Taxonomy (NCBI): domain Eukaryota; kingdom Metazoa; phylum Chordata; class Mammalia; order Rodentia; family Muridae; genus Lophiomys; species Lophiomys imhausi. The sequence continues at coordinate 287,132 of CAJQZJ010001085.1, forward strand.
CTTGCCAGACATCTACTGTCAACAGATAGTAGTTCTAAGAAATATATGTTGTTAAAGTGGAAACAGTATATAAAACTCATAAATGACTAGAGAACACGCAGACCTTGATATGAAACTGAAAACAAAGTAGGACACGATTATTATTGATGCCATTTGTTTAAATCTCCCACTCTAAAAGAGCACTTTAATTTCCATAAGCTTATCATGTTGGTTGAATTCATTTATAGAGTGAATACAATCATTAATTATCATAATTAAGACACCTGAATTCAAATCAAATGGTATTTATTCTAACCTCAGTTATAGCTATGTTTTATCTCTGACAGTTGGGTTTCCAATCAAATGTTATCTGATTTTTCCCCTTAATCATTAAGAAATGCTTTACTAATTAGCACATGAAATTCATGCCACATCAGACTGAATTGAATCAAGGCCTATTATCTTGAGCAGTGAGACACTTTGAAATTCTTGGTAATAGGGCATGAATATGTTATACGGTTCATACACATTTCATGAACTTCTACATTAGCACTATTTTTTTTCAAGACAGTGCCATTAATTATGCCATTTTCAGGACCTTTAATTCGATCATGCTGTTTAACAGCCTGTTAGATTGTGGCATATAAAGTCATACATTGATTTATCTATGGTTACACTTTGGCAAAAATGATTGTATTTGGTTGCAAACAGCTCACAGAGAATGAGAAGTAGGAGATTCCTGAAAGACTCAAAGCACTGTGCAGCTGGACTCTGGTTTCAGTCCCTTGTGCCGGTGTCTTCCCACAGCCCTGCTGATCTGTTGCCTGACATCTTCATGTTATTCTCCACCTTGGGACTGATTTGTCTGAATGAGTATTTGGACACATTTTCTGGATAGTTTGAGACTTGGCTAATATGGAACTTAGAACAGAAGTAGGACGGACACTGTGGTTCTTGTGATGTTGTCTGAGAATGCCCATGTCTTCAGTATTGAGGTGAATGCTTTTGTCATGGCAGTTTTGACTTCAGGAATCTCTCTTTTTTTTTTTTTTTTTTTCCTTGGTAAGCCTTTTTCATCATGACTTTTTTTTTTGTGTGTCTGGTACTGCTGTGCTAGCCTATTGTGGCACCACTTTGGTTGGTGTCAACTCTGCCTGCAGCTCTGTATACAAACTCTACACAGCTATTCTGAGCCCAGTGAACTATTTCCTCTCAGAACTCTGACTCATGCTGTGTAGCACAATTTGCTAAACTTTGGCTGGAGAAAGGTAAAATAATGTGTTTTCTTTTGGTCTGGTTGAAATGTAAAGATATTATATACAAATGATGGCCATCAGAGATTTAAAAACATTAAAAAAGAAAGACAAAGTAACAAATGATATGTAACTTCTGGACTATCAAAAATTGGGTGTTGCATGGTGTTAATATGTTGACAATGATGAACCAACATCCCCACATGGCAATAGTGGGGACTCTTTGGGTCTGCATGGTTTGGACTTATGGAAGGTGTACTTTTCTATTTGCCACATTATCCATGAGTCTCCATGACCCCTCTTTTTCAGTTTGGATAGATTTTGTCACCGGTATTCACTGAAATACTTTGCATTATTTGTAGGCATTTTCAAATATACCCTTTTGCACTAGCAAGTCTTACAATCAATGAATGGTGCTACTTATGTGATTCAAATAGTATTTTCTCAATCTCAAGGAATTCATTCTGAGATTTCTCGTAGACGTTTGCAACTAAAAATAATACTAAAGTTTATATACAACTTTTTCAATATAAGAAGCTATATGTGTATGTACATATAAAACTATGTATGTACCTATGACAGCTTAAAGATTAGCTTTAAGAACTAGCAGTAGCAAACTATTTGTGAGAATATGTTACAATGAAAAAATGTGAATTACTTGTTTGCTTTCTCAGAATGTCTGACTGTTGTACTGCAGTCATATGAAGATACGAGGTCCTAAATGCCTACATGATGACAATATAGTAAGGGGTGTGGCTTTGGCACTATCCATTTTACCTTTGAAAGCTGGTCTGAATGATGAAATAAAACCTAGATTCTTCCAGTCTACTCTTCCCATGGTGAGTGATCTAGTGATCCAATGTCCACACTCTATATGCCATTCACCATTATTTACTTAGTGATCATCTCAGCTATCAGATACCCACTTCTAGCCTCCATGCTGTTCACACACAAGTGATACAAATCACACACACACACACACACACACACACACACACAAATAAAAATATGTACCTATATTCATGTAACAACAATTAATGAAAACAGAGACCCCGAATTTTAGAAAGAGGCAGGAGGGACACATAGGAATATTTAGGGGGGGGAAAGAAGGGTGGAAGTTATATAAATCTATTATAATCTTAAAATTAAAGAAACAATTAAAAGCAAAAAAAAACATTTGAAAAGGTATTAGTAAAAATTTTCAGTACATGGTCCCACAAAGATTAATTACTGACTGGATAATAACTTAGTGACAATGGGCAGTAATTTTCTTGGATATATCATTAGTTCAAGCTATTTTCAGTTGGGCTTTTCCCTTCACTTGTAGAAGAAATGAAAAAAAGTTTGAGTTATGTAGGGCCTGACAAGACTGAGTAGCAGAACTAAAACTGATGCAGAAGCATGTGAAAATTAGCTAAGTAGAGATATTTTCTAACTTTAAATCCAAAGAAACTCATAATGTGTATAGGGAACTAATATGCCTAGAATTTAAAGACCCAAAACATTCAATAACCAGGGTTAAAAATGTTTTAAATTAGTAAGCTGTTCATTGTATTATACATGATTGATGATATGTAATATATTAACTAAATTTTGTTGAAGAAAATGTAATAATGGTATGGTGAAGAGTAAACAAATATTTTACTTTATTCAAATTTTAATGTCCATTAGCTAAACATTTTACATTTATATAAATAAATTTGAATCAACTCGAGGGAACTACATTTGTATTTTACTGTTTAGATAATAACAGCTGTGTGTATTATTAATCTTTTAACAATGCATTATAGCATTTCCCCATGATTACTTAAATGAATTTGATCTTAACAGACTACATAAAATATTTTTGTTATAAATCCTCATATTGATATTTTTAAACATATGGCTTTTATTTGTTAGTTTTGTTTATATTACTTGTTGCATTTCCCTTGTTCAAACAATTTAATTATTTAGCTAAATGTTGAATATTGCCATGAATATATGCATTCAGCAGTCTATATTGCTTTAATAAGAATTCTCTTGCATCTTCCACTCAAATATTGTAATCACGGAGTCATGGAATTCTGAAGATCAGAAAATATTTATTTAGTGTCTCTTATATACAAGGAAAAGTGGTATGCTCCAATAAGGCATAAAGTGAAGTAGATCATCGTCCTTCACTTTATGGACCTCTATAGAGTTAAATATTTAATTTCTGTGGAATAAGTACATTTCTACGTTTCTTCATGTAAAACATTATTTATTTATACAATACCAGCACAGCTTGGTATTCTTAATATAATCAATGAAAATAATTTAGGGTTATTTTTGTCACTACAACATACGTTTAGAAATTGGAGAGTGTAGGTATTATAAGTCAGAATAGAATTAACTACTCAGCAAAGAATTCATTATGTGATTATATAGAAATATTTGGTGTATGTGTGTCTGTATATGTGTGTGTGTATATATATGTGTGTGTATATGTGTGCATACATATATGTGTATGTGTCTATGTTTATACATGTGTGTGAGTGTGTGTGTGTGTGTGTGTGTGTGTGTGTGTGTGTGTGTGTGTG
>CAJQZJ010001085.1:290931-316513 GCA_907164525.1 Lophiomys imhausi
GTGTGTGTGTGTGTGTGTGTGTGTGTGTGTGTGTGTGTGTGTGTGTGTGAACGAACAGAGAGAGACTTCTGGGAATAGATAGGTGAAACTCCACAATATTAATCTCTGCACAGCTCAAGTAGTACTTCATGTTCCAAATATATCTTAAGTCTAGAAGGTACTTTAGTTTTTACCTGATTTTACAAGTTAGAAGCTTAAAATCAGCAAAAGACTGTAACTTATCTGATGCTATGCAGCTAGTTAGTGGAGACTTAGTTCTTACAATTCACTCATCCAGAGATGTTGATCCAAATGAAGTTTGAAAACACACTGGGTTTTCATAGTTGACTTTGTTTTCTTTCTTTTTTAAGAGCAGTGAGATTTGCAGTCACACTGTGTGGGGTCTCTCACATTGTCCCAGTAGACTGCATAAAAGACTGTCGCCTGCATGCAATGTTATTTCAAGATCATAAGATGTTTTAAAAACAGATGGCAGTATACATGAAAGATCACAGGAGAGAGCAGTTCACAGCAGTAATTAAAAAGATCCAACACAATAGAAAGGCTTTTAAATTAAGTAATAAACTTTACATAATTAGGCATTCTTTTTTGTGTGCCTGTCTAGCACAGGTTTTCAGCAGCAGGATCCCCCCAACCCCAACCCAGCAACAGTATCTTTTTCTCTATTTTATATTTCAATAAAAGGCATTTGAACATTGTTCCTGATCAGAACAGGAGAGTAAAATAGGTGTATGAAATTATTGAAACACAGAATAATTTAGAAACTTTCCTAAGACCCCAGACTGGGCTCATTCCATTAGCTGGAAAATAATGGCCACAATGTATAACCTGAGACAATAGAATGCTTTGAGAAAGATATGTGGTAAGGAAGTTCCATGATACATTAACCAGACGTTAAAAGGCACTAGAGTGTAGTTTCACTAATTTGTAGATCTGGGAACATCTGTAAAATAAAGTAAGTGGCAACAGTAACAAAACAAAACAAAACAGAAACAATAACAAAAAAGATCTGGTACAAATTTCATTGACTGATTTGCTACATTATCCAGGATTGACCCTGGCAGAGTAAATGCTTTGGATCTTCTTAGTCACTGAGGATTACTAGCACCAACCAGCTCAGTCACTCTTCAGTTAATTCTGCATTTATCTATTTTGATAAAGGGTTGGGTGTGAACCAACACTTTGCATGGGTTAAAATACCCCAGTGTTTCATGTGCAGTCTGCGGCAGGAGAAAAGAAGTTGATTGTTTTAGAGTATAGAACATTATGAGTCCCCCTGCAGAAACAAGCTTTGTTGCAATGAACAGATTCATAACCCGTGTCAAGTGCTAACTATACCAAGAGATTTTTGTTTTCCAAAACTCTGTACTCAACTCGTCTCTAGCTTCTTGCTCTCTTGCCCATGTGGTCCAATTCAATATTTTTCTTAATTTTGATCTTCACATCTACCAAATGAATCTTACTCCTTTTTGTACTATTTGAGACACAAATTGCTAATCTAAACGTTACACCAATAAATATAGAATCTAGGTATATTGTGTAAATTTTGTTCCTTTTGAGGACTTTACCTCCTCATCTCATGTAGTGGTGTTAGGGGTACCATGTCCTGTACCTGAGCCACCTGAGGTTCTTCTAGGGAGGTGGTAACCAGACAATAGAAAATAGTGAATGTTCTGGTGACCTGGACGCTAAGTCTAGAGTCCCACATACCATCTTCTATGGTTTCATAAAGCAGCCACGTGATACAATCCAACTCACATGCAGAGGCAAGCATGGCTCGTAAGCAAGTGATACATCACCTGGATGATGAAGCTTCCTATGTATTTATTTTTCAGACAGTTTAAGAACTCATGAAACACAAAGTGAGCTAATGAGTGAAATGCAAATTCCTAGAAGCACCCCCATATGAATTTTCCTGAGTTCAAACAGATAACAAATCATTAAATTAGACATGGTATCTCTACTGAATTTTGACCCAAGTTTGAAACTGTGCTTCTATATCATTGGTAAGATAGTTCTGATAATGTTTTCCATACCCTCTAGTCCTAGGCAAAGGAGGTGAATATAGATATTTATTTCTCAGTGTTGGTCATATTTTCCAGGTATGAATTGGCTGCATTTATTTTTTGTGAGATGTGAATAGAAAAAGCATGAATCAAGAATTAAGACATAGGATTGAAGACAGATGGCTCAGTGCTTAAAATCACTGGCTGTTATGCCATAAAATCAATTCACTTTCCAACATCCCCATGGTTGAACATAACTTTGTGTAACATCTAGGGCATGCAATGTCCTTTTCTGGTTTCTGCAGGTACTAGGCATACAGATACAAATGCAGGCAAAAAAAGTCATACACATATCAAACAAACAATAATTTGTAAAAATAAACCAACAAAAATAAAATCAAAACTACAATTTGTTTTTGGCTCTCTGTTCTCTCAGACCCAATCCCACAGTCCCATCCCTAGCACTGAAACAGAAAACCAGATGTAGCCTTCCCTCTCCACTGGCCAACTCTCCTGTGGATACCACAGACCATCCTCTCTTAACCTGACTCCTCCAACTTGATGCTGTATCCCAGACACCCAGCTCCAGCAAGTACTACTTGCTAACCCAAAGGATGCTTTCCTCAGGGCAACAATTAAACTGAAGGGAGACTCACTTCATTCCCATTGCTCCTGAGACCCAATCTACCCAGTCTCTTCCACAGCTCTGTAGTTGGAAACTTGGTGTATTGACCCCTTTCTTTCTGATCCCTATCCTCAATGGAACCCAAAGATTTTCTCCAACCTTCCTTCCCCTAATTCATCCCAGTTATCCAGTCTCCAATACCAGTAGACCTTCCCAATGAGCACACCAGGTGAACAGACCAGGAAAACTGGCAACACCCAGCCATCACACAATCCAGAGAGGAGACAGAATCTAAGGAGCAAAAAACCCACTCAACAAAGACAAATCCAGAAATCACCTAAATCTTTAATTTTCCCAAACCCAGATGCTGAGAACCAGTATAAAGGCACAACAGAAACCAACCAGGGTAATATGTGTGTGCCAGAGCCTAGTCATCCTACCACAGCATACCCTGAATAGCATACCACAGCATAGCTGAAGCACAAGAAAAAGACCTTAAAATAGCCTTTATGAATGTGATAGAGGTTCTTGAAGATGAAATTAACATCCTCCAAAGAAACCCAGAAAAACACAAATAGTGTAAGAAAGTATATAAAACTGTATAAAACCTGAAATTAAAATTAGAATCAATAAAGAAAACCCAAGACGAGGGAATTCTGAAAATGGAAAATTTAGGAATTCAAACAAGAACTACAGAGGCAAGTTTTATTAACAAAATACAAGAGATGGAAGAAAGAATTTCAGGTGTTGAAGATATGATAGAAGAAATGGATGCATCAGTCAAAGAAAGTGTTTTATATATATATATATGTGTGTGTGTGTGTATGTATGTATGTATGCATGTATGTATGTATGTATATAATCTCTTGACATGAAACGTCCAGGAAATCTGGAACACTATGAAAGAAAGAAAAAAAAAAAAGAACAACAGGAATAGGAGAAGAAGAAACCCAGCTCAAAGGACCAGAAAATGTTCAACAAAATTATAGAAGAAAAATTTCCTAACCTAAAGAAGGAGATGCCTATAAAGGTACAAGAAATATATAGAACACAAAGCAGATTGGATCAGAAAAGAAAGATCCCTTTTTACATAATAATCAAAACACCAAACACAGAACAAAGAAAGAATATTAAAAGCTGAAAAGGAGTAAGATCAAGTAGCATATAAAGGTAGACCTATTAGAATTCAGCCATACTGAATATGCTAGAAGGAAAAGTCAAACCAAAAGATATTAGCTACACCCATGAAAACACAGGAAATAAGTAATATTACACCAAAAAAAAAAAAAAAAATGGAAGCACTCAAACACACACACTAGTATAACCACCACCACCAGATGTCAGGAATCAATCACCATTGGTCATTGATATCTATCAATATCAGTGTTCTCAATTCCCCAATAAAAAGACACAGACAAACAGAATGGATTCAAAAACCGGATCCATCCTTCTTCTGTATCCAAGAAACACACCTCAATATCAAGAACAGACACTACCTTATGATAAAGGGTTGGAAAAATGTATTGTAAGCAGTGGACCTAAGAAACAAGCTGGTGTAGTCATTTTAATATCTAACAAAATAGACTTCAAATCAAAACAAACAGTAAAAGATAGGGAAGGTAACTACTTACTTGTCAAAGGAAAAATCTTCCAAAAGTTCACTTAAGTTCTTAACATCTATGACCCAAATTAAAAGACACCCACCTTTATTAAAGAAACACTATTACAGTGTTTATAAATATGTAAATATCAATAACATATTGGACCTCACACATTGACAATGAGAGACTTAGATACTCCACTCTCACCAATGTACAGAACATCCAGACAAATACTAAATAGAGAAATACTGTAGCTAAAAGATATGGTAAATCATATGGACCTAAGAGATATTTACATAACATTTTACCCAAACACAAAATAATATACCTTTTTTTTCTCAGCACCTCATGGAACTTTCTCCAAATCTGACCATATACTTGGACACAAAGCAAGTCTCAATAGTTATAAAGAAATTGAAATAATTTCCTGCATCCTATCAGACTACCATAGATTAAAGCTGAATATCAACAGGAAGAGAAATGATAGAAACCTTATGAACTCATAGAAACTGAACAACTCTCTACTGAATGAAAAATAGGTCAAGACAGAAATAAATTAATGACTTTGTAGAATTCAATTAAAATGAATACATAACATTTCCAAACTTATGGGACACAATGAGAGTAGTGATAAGAGAAAGTTCATAGCACTAAGTGCCTACATTAAAAAAATGGAGTGATTTCAGACTAGCATCTTAAAAGCACACCTGAAAGGTCTACAAGAAAAAGAAGTATTCACAAATAGGAAGAGTAGATAGCAAGAAATAATAAAACCGAGGGCTGAAGTTAATAAGATATAAAGAGAAAAATACAAAGAATCAATGAAACAAAGTTGTTTCTTTGAGAAAACCAACAATATAGACAAACCCTTATCCAAACTAATAGACACAGAATGTCCAAATTAATAAAATCAGAAGTTAAAAGGGAGACATAACAACAGAAAATAAGGAAATTCAGAGAATCATAAGGACATACTTTAAAAATCTGTACTCCGTCAAATTGGAAAATCTAAAAGAAATGGATAATTTTCTCAATAGGCACAACTTACCAAAGTTAAATCGAGATCAGAAAACTAATCTTAAGGAACCTATAACAATCTAGTGAAATAAAAGCAGTCATGAAAAATCTTCCAACAACAACATTAAGAAAAGCCCAGAGACCAATGGTTTTAGTGCAGAATTCTACCATATTTTCAAAGAAGGGTTAATGCCAATATTCCACCAATTGTTCCACAAAATAGAAACAAAAGAAAGATTGCCCAGTTTGTTTTATGAGGCCACACTTATCCCAATACTCTAATCGCATATAGACCAGTTTCCTTTATGAACATAGATGCAAAAATCCTCAATAAAATCCTTGCACACCGAATTCAAGATCATGTAATAAATATCACCCACCATGATCAAGTAGGCTTCATCTCATAGATGCAGGGATGGTTCAAAATACAAAAATATTTCATTGTAGTCTACCATATAGACAAACCAAAAGACATAACAACACATAATTATCTCATTTGTTTGCTGAAAATGTCTTTGGTAAAATCCAACACATTTTCAAGATAAAATCATGGCATGGAGATATTAGGCATAAAAAGGACATACTTAAATATAATAAAAGCAATTTACAGTAAGTCTACATCTAACATCAAATTAAATGTATAGAAACTCAAAGCACTTCCAGTAAAACCAGGAACAAGACAAGGTTGTTTACTCTTTTCATGTGTCTTTAAGATAGTACTAAAATTTGAGCTAGAGCAGTAAGAAAACTATTAGAAATCAAGGAGATACAAATTGGAAAGGAAGTCGAAGTATCCTTATTTTCAGGTGAAATAATAATACATACATGACCCTAAAAATCCCACAGGGAACTTCTATTGCTGATTAACACTTTCAGCAATGTGGTTTGATATGTGATTAACCAAAAAAAAAAAAAAATCAGTAGCCCTCTTATAAAAAAATGACAAACAGGCTGAGAAAGAAGGAATGAAGTCAGGGAAACAACACCTTTCACAATAACCACAAATAATATAATATTTATGATATTATTACATTGGGATAACTATAATCATGCAAGTGAAAGACTTGTATGATAAAATTTTCAAATCTTTGAAGAAAGAAATTGAAGGAAGAAATATCAGAAGATGGAAAGATCTCCCAATGTCATGTATTGGTGGGATTAACATAGTTAAAATGTCCATCCTACCAAAGCAATCTACAGATTCAACATAATCTCCATCAAAATTCCAAAACATTTTTTATGAACCTTGAAAGAACAATTTTCAGCTTCTTATAGAAAAATAAAAAACACAGGATAGCTAAAACATTCCTGAATAATGAAAAAACTGCTGGAGGTATCACCATACCTGATTTCATGTTGTACTACAAAGCTATAGTAATAAAAACAATATGATATTGACATAAAAAATTTTGATCAATGGAAGTGAATTGAGGACCTAGACATAAATCCAAACATATATGGACACCTGATTTGTTTGAAAAAGAAACCAGAAATAGACAATGGAAAGAAGTCACCTTTAACAAATGGTGCTGATCTAACTGGATGTCTGCCTGTAGAAGAATGAATATAGATTCATATTTATCACCCTGCACAAAACTTAAGTCCAAGTGGTGCAAAAAATCAACATAAAACCAAATACACTAAATCTAATAGAAGAGTAAGTGGGGAATAATGTTGAACACATTGACTCAGGAGACAACTTCCTGAACCGAAAACCAATATAATAGGCACTAAGAAAAAGAATTAATAAATGGGACTTAATGAAACTGAAATCTTCTGTATGGCAAATGATATTACGAGTTGATTAAAGCAGCAGTCTACAGAATGTGGAAATATTTTTATTAACTCCACATAAGATAGAGGATTGATACCCAAAATGTATAAATAACTCAAGAAAGTATATAACACAACACCAAATAATCCTGTAAAAATGGGGAATAGAATTAAACAAAGAATTCTTGAAACTAACATTACATATATATGCTATATATAATCTATTTTAAATTGAAAATACAGCATAAGACTGTATGGTGTTTAAGTGTTCTCCTCTACAGCTGACATGAATTTATTAATTGATTAAAACAGGTTTATTCTGTGTTGCTCTGGCTTTTTGTAGATTAGACTGGCATCAAACTCAAAAGGAACCTATTTGTCTCTGTCTTTGTCTCCCACATTTTTGGATCAAAGGTATGCATTTACATATTTTTTCTTTCCTTTTCTCCTTTCTTTGGAGATTTAATTTCTATGTGGATGTATCTGTCCTTATTGAGACAGGGTTTCTCTTTGTAGCTTGGGCTGACTTTATTTGCTCTATAGAGCTCTGTAGATTAGAATGACCTCGAACACACAAGGAACCTGTTTTTTCCTTATCTCCCAAGATTTGAGATCAAGGTATAAATTTAAATAATTGAATTATCCTTGTTAAACAATAACATCAATTAAACCATTTTATATTAGTTTGAGTTCCAATTCTCCCATGGAAGCCCCATTCTTAAGGAGATTGGTTTAGAACAGCATAATATGCTATTTCATGTTAGCTTTTCATAACATAAAAAAACATGTTAACATAAAGAAAAGGCATGCAGTTTGCATGTTCTTTCCCAACCTAACTCTAACTCTGGGTCCTTATATCATTGATTAACAGAATCTCTCTCTCTCTCTCTCTCTCTCTCTCTCTCTCTCTCTCACTCTCTCTCTCTCTCTCCAAGATAGGATTTCTCTGTGTATCCTTGTCCTGGACTCACTTTGTAGACCAGGCTAGCCTTAAACTCACAGAGACCAGCCTGCCTCTGCCTCCCAAGTACTGGGATTAAAGGAGTGCACAACCACACCCAGAGATTAACATATCTCTTTTGGGGGCAAAATGCTTCTTGAAACCAGTTCTCCAGTGGGATCCCCACACCTAAGGAGACTGGCTTGTGGCCCCTTTCTCTTTACATAAATTTAAGATTATGTGTATTTATCCATTAAATCAGTAAGGACATTATTAAACTTAGCATCAAGGAAAAAATGTGTCATTTTTGAATTCTAGTCTGTTTTTAATAAGCAGACTTATTAGCAGCTTCTGGCCCTGCCTTCATTGTTTAAACCAGGCTGGTCTAGAATTCAGAGATCTGTCTGTTTCTTCCTCTAGAGTGATGGAATTAAGGGCACGTGTCATTACCACCTTGCTCAAATATTTCACTTAAATCCGAGATAATATTAACTCTGTCACCCAGAGAGCAACTTTGAACTGTAGTGACAATTCAAAATCTGCCCAAAATCTTCAAAAATCTCTTATGTTTTAGCAATGCCAAACCAGAAAAATATCCTTTCTACCTCCCAATATAGGAAAATCAAAGACATCTAAACAAAAATCATACAAAGAAACAACATTCCAAAGCCTTTGTATAACCATGCCATCCCATGCTGCAATTAAAGCTCTGTTCATTATTCCTTGGAATCTGGTTGTGACTGTATTTCATTGGTGGGGCCGTCCCAGGAAGCCCTGACAAGCACCTAGTAGCCAGGGAACTCTGAGCTCAAGCTGCCATCAATTTTGTGTTATCTATTGGGAAGGACCTTCCTCTGTCCTCCATTATCATTGTTGGCAATTTAGCATTCCATCTGTAAATTCTTTCCTTTAAGCCTATACTAGTCTGAACTTTCTCAAAAAAGATACACAGAACCACAATTGTCAGGGTAAAAATAATTTGCATACTAAGAGAAACAAACTCAATTGGAATCCAAACGTATTGAGGCATTATGAATTCCTACATTTTTAATCTAGGCGGTTAATTCTGCTCTCAAGCTCTGTTTAGAAGGCTGCCAGAGTTTTAGTACACAAGGAGAGCTAAGCTTTCCACCTTTGCTGCAAGGCAGTAGCTTTTGTTAAGGGATCCACTCCTTTGAGAGGTATTTGGGTTTGGCTCCCTGCTCTTGACTAGGAAACTACCTTTTACCTGAGCCTTATCAGTCAGTAAAGCACAAGACTCTTAATCTCAGGGTCATGGGTTCAAGCCCCACTTTGGGTGCCACCTGAAACTTCAATTTAATTATCAATTATATTTATTAATAAGTATGAACTGTAAGATTAGGCCAGCAGAGCAGCCAGCAGCCTGATTTGTCCTGGGGAAAAAACTCTGGACCAAAGGTGGCCTACACCACCTGTAACCTAAACTCTGTTAATTAATATAAGTCATTATATTAGGCCAGTAGAATTGCTGGCGGCTTGGCGGGAGATTTGTTGGAGCTCGGCAGGAAGCTGATGGTCCTGGATTGCTTGGACTGATAGCCTATAAGACACCACAGTCTTTTCCCCAATAATTAAATACACCAAGACTTGTTAATGTTTCAACGCTTAGCCCTTAGCTGGGCAGATTCTCAATTAGCTCATCTAAATTAACCTGGACCACCTAATCCCAAACCACCACGTACCTGTTATTACCTTCCAGAGTTCTCAGACACATCTATTTGCTTCCGTGTCTCCTGGCAGAATGAACAAATCTTCTGTGTAAAATGCAGGGTTCCTGTTTTAATCTCAGGAAGTACCGTCTTCCTGTACTCTTTCTGCCCAGCTAACTGGCCATCAGTGATTTTATTAACTAATCAAGAGCATGCCTCAGAAGGGGCGGTAACCAGGTCTTAGCATTGAAATCAGCCTATCAGAAGCAATGTTATTAGACCTTCCCTAACCAATTCTCAACAGATCCATCTCAAACGACTAAGAAAAACTTAAATAAATGTTTAACATCTTTAACCATCGAGTAAATGCAAATCAAAACTACTTTCAGATTCCATCTTACACTTATCAGAATGGTTAAATTCAATAACACAAGTGACAGCTCATGCTAGTGAAAATGTGGAGCAAAAGGAACACTCCTCCATTGCTGTTGGGAGTGTAAACTTGTACAGTCACTATGGAAATCAATATGGCCATTCCTTAGAAAGATCCAGCTATACCACTCCTGAACATATACTAAAAGAATGCTGCATCTGACCCCCAAAACACTTGCTCAATCATGTTCATTGTGGCTTTATCCATGATAGCCAGAAACTGAAAACAACCTACATGTCCTTCCACAGAAGAATGGACAAAGAGAATGTGGTACATTTGCACAATGGAGTATTACTCAGTTGTTAAAAAAAATGACATCATGATATTTGCAGGCAAATTGATGGAACTAGAAAAAGAATCATCCTGAGTGAGCTAAGTCATACCCATAAATATAAATATCATATGTATTTACTTACAAAGGGATATAATCCATTAAGTAAGTGATAACCATAGAACCAGAGAAGTTAAGAAAGAGGAAGGGTCTAAGTGGGAATGCAGAGATCTTTCTGGAAGGGGAGATTGAATAGATTTTATGGGGGAACTTTGGGAGGTATGGGTAAATCAGGTGGGGAAGAAATGGAGTAGAAGGAAGAAGTGTGGGCAGTGATGGCTGAAATTGGGGGGGGTGCCTTTGGAGGATGGTGCGGAAACCTAGTGCAGTGGAAACTTCCAGCAATCTATGAAGCTGATTCTAATGAGGACTCCTCATAATGGGGGATATGGAGTCGTAAATGGCCATCTCTTGTAGCCGTGCAAGACCTCCCATGCAGTGACCAGTTTACATTCAGTTGAGTTGTTGTCTATGGAAGTCCCTTGGAAATCCCCAAACAAAATGCTAAAACAAAATGTTGTTCTCTGCAAACTGACAGCAGGTACCTTGTTTTAGTCTCTTTAGTTCAGGAAGGTGCATTGCAAGCTACCAAGAGGGAACAATGGACACTAATACAGCGACAAAACCTTTGATTTACAATCTGTCCTGCCTATAAAACAATCTAGGGCAATGGTGACACAGAGCTCATGGGAGCAGCCAACCAATGTCTGATTTGACTTAAGATCCACTGCATAAGAAGGAACTCATATTCAACACTGGTTGGATAACCAAGAACAGGGAGTATATAGCTCAGAGACCTAGGGTAAAACCCAATACTACTGATCAAAACCAAAAATCAAGAAAATGATTCTGATATTCTGCTGTGCCGTGCCTTATCCTGCCGTCATCAGAGGGCCTTCCTTTGGCAGTAGGTGGGAACAGATGCAGAAACCTGCAACCAGACATTAAGTGGAGAGAGTCTAAATTGGAGGTCTTCATCAAATTTCTCCCGTCTGAGTTCAGGGAATCCTATGGAAGAGGAAGTATAGGAAAAACAGAACAAAATAAAAAGTAAACAAAACAAAACAAAGCTTAATGCATATTAACCACTGTGCATTAAGTGCATTAAAAGATTCACATTCTCTATTTTATTCCTGGGGTTATCTTAAATAGTTGATTCTTTAGGAAAAAAAAAGAATGTATCATAAAATTGATGGCTGTGGGGTTATTTTATCTGTCAAATTAGAGGAAATTCTGGCACCAGGATATGATAGCTTCAATATCTGTAAAGGAGATCATATTTTCTTTAAAGTGAGGAGGGTAAATAATGTTAAATAGTAATGCAAAATTTGAAATTTATTCCTATTTAAACAAAAGATATCATCCTATGAGCGCACGGATCTTTTGTAATGTGCTCTGTTACTCTCAAGATAAATTTTTCTGAGCAGAAAAAAACATATCCGTTTCAATTTGTAGGAGCAATACATATGACAGAAGATCTCATGCACCACAGGTTACATGTAGGTGGCTTTTAAATAAGCAACACAGGACATTCAGAAACCCAGGTAAACCCAATGAAAGCATGCCACTGTGTCTACTGGTACTGCCAGATTTATAATTATAGGTATTAATACTACTATGTAATGCATATCCCAAAGTGCTATGTGCAGACATTGTAAAGTCCCCTAAAATGGAAATGCAAAAAAAAAGTGCAGCCATTATGAAAAACTTAGCTAGCTGGAAGAGCATAGGGTGTGAATTAACATGTATCTGATCATCTAGGGACTAGAAATTCAGAAAATGAAGTAATGGTATTAGACAATTTGGGAACAAATTATACTATTGATTTTTTGGTTAGTAAAGAATGCTAAAAAAGAATAAAAATGGAATTTTTTAGGAAACAGATGATATGTTTCATTTATGCAATAGAATTAATTTAACATCACAGAACAAATACACTCATACAAATACCTATAATTACAATATATATGTACATAGTTATAGATGGACACATATACTGACATACATTTTTACCTGCCTTCTAAGACAAAATATACCCATCTCAGACTTTCTTATTTGTGATTCAGGAGGACAAATATTTGCTTGCAAAGTTAGCCAACAACTAACTTCTTGCTGTTCTGTAGGGTGGGCTTGCAGTGCAGCATCAGATGAACACAGATGGGCATCATCGTTCTTATCGCTTCAATTTCTATAATTCAGTGCACTTGCTAGGTACAGCGGATTCATTCTGAATAACCCCAGCAGGCAGGATAGCTTCCTGAAGTTCTCAGTTGCTATTATCCCAGCCATACTACGCTGGTGCACCAAAGTGTTCGAGACATCATGCATTTCTCCAGGGATACTCAAAGATTATCTCTATTGGCTTCAAGATATCTGTTTTCACTGTTCAAAATGATGTCCACAAATTTTGATTTTTCATGGATCTTTTACCTGGAAGCTGTTAAAAGATTTGTTCTTTGAGTAAACCAGGAATTATAATAGATAAAATATGGCAATACTTATGTGATGTTTGGTGAGGCACGTAAGGAAAGGGGTCTACCTTTACCTGGACTGATTTTACACAAAGGCTTACTCTTTTGGGAGAGAATATCAAAATTTAGACTTACAAATTTCAGTAAGAAAACAAATAAAAACAAGATAATTTATTTGGGGCACAAATTAAGATACCAATTTTTTTATTTAATTATGTTTTAAAAAATACTAATTAATTTAGTTTATCTATAGTAAATGTATCGGCAATAATGTACAACCAAAACTTAAGTGCAAAAGGAATTTTAATATTCTGTATAAGTTAATTAATGCTGGAAATTAGTATGGTGGCAGTTGTTCCTTAACTTGTTATTTTCCAGATAAAAGACACAGAGACATGTTAGATTTAATATAAGCCTTAATGTACTGCAGCTGGGCAGTTATCAACCCTCTAAGCTATCTTGTCTGCTTCCCCTTCCAAAAGTTCTCCATGGCACTTTCATCTACTCCATTTGGGTTGTTTTTGCTCCAGGAACTGCGAGGCCAGTCCTCAGAACAAGCTGCTCTTGGCCACATGCTTTTAGTCCTTGCTACCCCATGGCAACTCCTGGCAACTCCTGTTATCTTCTCTATCCTCTCTCCTTCCCTTCTTTGTGGTCTCGCTGCAGGCGCTGGGAACCTTTGCTCTGCCTCCTTCTGTCCAGCCCAGAGTGTAGACATCTTTATTAACTAATCAGGGATAAATTGGAGGGCAAGATTTACATGACATCAGTTTGGATACATGATAATCTGCTCACAGGACAGTAAGGGATCTTGGGGGGGCATTAATTAACATTTGAATACACAGAAGCTCCAGAGCAACCCCAACATTCAAGTTTACATATATAAAGCCTGTTGACCAACCTTAGTACTATGAAAATTTTAGGACATTGGCACATTGTAAAGCCAGGAATTGTCAAGAACCAATTTTAAGTCATAGTTAAGCACATATGAAAATAAATTCAGAAGGTAGCAGTGAACATAGTATCCAATTCCATTCCTTTTCTCGACCTTGAATTTTAAAATTTATTTTGTGTGTCTATACAGCACTCATGTGCCTGGTGCCACTCAGAGCCTGGAAAAGGAGATTGAATTACCTAGAACCAGAGTTACAGATGGTACCACCTGTAACCACAGGGAACCATCACTTGTGAATCACCACAGGAGTGCTGGGAATCCAGCCCCAGTCTATGTGTAGGATTTCGGGTTGAGCACTTTGTATTCAGTATTGGGTAATCAATTTGGGGCCTTTTCTCCCAAAGAAATGATTTATCCCACTCTTAGTAATCCCAAAGGGCTTGTAATTCTTCATCTAAGTTTAAGACCCCACAAGCTTTCCCCCTTCCACATTAGTATGTCCATTGGTATTTTTTATGTTTAGGTAGCCATGTTGATGACATTTCTAGAAGACATAATCTAGCAGTAAATTTTCTGTTTTTCGTGGCTCTTACAATCTTTCTAACCCCTGTCCCACAATAATCGCCATGCTGTGGGTGCAGGACATGGGTTACAGATGTATGAGTTGGGTCAGAGCAATATACACTGATCTTTATTTCCCTGGATTTTGATCAGTTTTGGTTTTATGTAATGTTCCTTCCAGATACAGAAAGACAAATGTCACATGCTCTCTCTCATTTTAAGTTCCTATCATTAAGTTTTCAGAGGTGAGTCTATAACCTGTAATAAGTATAGAAAGGAAAAAAAAAGTGGGCAGTGAGCAGAATAATAGAGAAGGAACTAGCAGGGTCCATATGGTTTGAAAACGTAAATGAAAAAATGATGCAATTTAATTAGTGAGAACAGAGAGAATAATACAGGAGAAGGACAGAGGAGCATAAAACAATGGTAAAGGTGTCTGAAAAAATACATTAAAGAATCACATTATCATCTATCCACCTAAAATTATATATAATAATATATGCATATACATATGTAGTTTTTTTGATATCAAGCTTAATTTTATTTATATACTTTTACATTCCTTTATTTTCTCTCTGTACCCCCCCCCGTGTGTGTGTGTGTGTCTTTGCAAACAGCCTGAATTATATGCAGTGTGATGGCCTTTTTTCCCCCATTTTTTCCTTTATTTTTTATTTCTTCAAGTTACATCTCAATCGCAGTCCCCTCCCTATTCCCCCTCCAGTCCCACCCTCCCACACTCAACCCCCAATTCTCTTCCCTTTTTTTTTCTTTTAAGTTTAAGGTGTATCTTATTTCCCCTACAGTTTCCCCTTTCAGTCCAACAAATGGCTCTTTCTCTTATAATAATAAATACAATACAAAACAACAGAGGTAATTAGGCCACAGTTATGAGGGTTATATGGCTTAGCATACATTCCCAATGTCTAGTCCATATGTATTTGGTACTTGACGTTAACATTCTACTATCTAACCATCTCCATGAGTTTAAAGTTCTATATCTGACTCAACATTCATACTAACTTGCAACACAATTTTAAAAGTATCTTCTTAGATCTATAACACTCTCTTGACTCCTAAACAACTCAAAATTAAATTATGAGACTCTAGCTCTCTGTTCTTCAAGCACCTCAGAGACCTGAGAGGGATAAATATATCTGATTTTATAGGAAGTACAGGGCCTGCAGCTTCCCAAACTAAGAAATGACATACCAGTGGCTGCCTGGACAGTTCCCATTTTCTCTCCATACATTACAGCATCGATATTCAGTCATTTGGCCCCGTTTCTCTGACAGACATTGATTGTAGAGCAGGGGTTATGAAGGACTTACCTACCCTGTCTTGGCAGAGCTAGGCTGTCGACTTACCTGCTTCCAGGTTTTGTCCTTTTTGGACAGCATTCTGTCTACAGTTGGAGCAAGGCGTTTTCCTACCAAGAGATAGGCTTGTGACTAATTCAATCATCTCCCACTGGAGATTCTTCGATGCTCATCTTCTACTTGGAGGAGAATAGGGTGTGCTGACAGGAGTTGATATGTCTTGATATAAAAAAAAAATCTAAAGTTATGAAAACATCTTTGAATGCCATATTCTGCAGATCTCTTGAGGTTTTTGAAGAGGCCCTATCTATCTCTTATATTAGGGTAAGCAGATGTTGCTTGTCTCTTAGCAGCTTTATTTCTGATTAGCTTAGAAAGTAACTATAATAGGCTGTCATAGTACCTAACAGAATGACCGGCTTGCATAACCATTAGTTTGCATTTCTTAATTATCCTAAACAGTTTATGACAATTAGTAGTAAAAGGCCGAAACATCACATTTCATTTTTTTTTTCTTTACCTCCTAACCCTTCCATCCCATTACTCTGGGGCGGGGTGTCCTTATATAACAGTCCCTCATCTCAGTTGAGAGGTCGTATGAGGGCCAAGAACCTCCTCATTCATTGGGGGTCTATGAAGCAGTACCATCAGTGAAAAGTGTCTCGTTGCCCGGGAGAGAGAACTACTAAACAAACCAATAAGCAGACAATAGATAAAAAAGACCAAAAAATAGAGAAAATATAAAAAATATATAAAAATAAATAAAAATTAAAAATAAAAAGTCTATGTCCAAGTTCCCTTTGGAGTGTTAGTTGTAGTATCAATACCTTCTACTATATAGCTAAAATCCTACTATAAGTGTATAGATGCCATATGCGTCCTTCTGAGTCTGGGTTAGATCACTCAGGATGAGCTTTTCTAGTTCCATCCATTTGGCTGCAAATTGCATAATTTCATTGTTCCTGATAGCTGAATAATATTCCATTGTGTAGATGTACCACAGTTTTTTAACCCATTCTTCGGTTGAGGGACATCTGGGTTGTTTCCAGTTTCTGGCTGTTACAAATAAGGCTGCTATAAACATAGCTGAGGAAACTTCCTTATGATTCTTGAAGAGGCATTTGGGTGTATACCCAGAAGTGGTATGGCTGGGTCCTGAGGCAAAGCTATTGCAAGTTTTCTAAGATATCGCCAGACTGACCTCCGTAGTGGTTGCACAAGCCTGCATTCCCACCAGCAATGGAGTAGGGTACCCCTTTCTCCACACCCTCGCCAGCATATGCTGTCATTTGAGTTTTTGATCTTAGCCATTCTGACGGGTGTGAGGTGGAATCTCAGAGTCGTCTTGAGTTGCATTTCTCTGATGATTAAGGATGTTGAGCATTTCTTCAATTTTCTCTCAGCCATTAGGGATTCCTCCTTTGTGAATTCTGTATTTAGCTAGTCCCCCATTTTTTGATTAGATTATTTGGTTTCTTGGCATTTAATTTCTTGAGTTCTTTGTAGATTTTGGATACTAGCCCTCTGTCAGATGTGGGGTTGGTGAAGATTTTCTCCCAGTCTGTAGGCTGCCGTTTTGTTCGAATGACAGTGTCCTTTGCCTTACAGAAGCTTTTCAGTTTCATGAGGTCCCACTTATTGATTGTTGATCTCAAGTCCTGAGCTGTTGGTGTTCTGTTCAGCAAGTTGTCGCCTGTGCCAATTAGTTCGAGGGTTTCTCCCGCATTTTCTTCTAGTAGATTTAGTGTGACCAGCCTTATGTTAAGGTCTTTGATCCACTTGGATTTAAGTTTTGTACAAGGTGATAAGTATGGGTCTAATTTCATTCTTTTACAAGTGGACATCCAGTTGGACCAGCACCATTTGTTGAAGATGCTGTCCTTCTTCCATTGTGCCATTTTGGCTTCTTTGTCAAAAATTAGGTGGCCATAAGTGTGGGTCTATTTATGGATCTTGGGCTGGAGAGATGGCTCAGCCATTAAAGGCTAGACTTACAACCAAAAGTATAAAGTATAAGTGTGGGTCTATTTATGGATCTTCAATTCGATTCCATTGATCTACTGGTCTGTTTCTATATCAATACCATGCTGTTTTTACAACTATTGCTCTGTAGTACAGCTTGAAATCTGGGATGGTGATACCTCCAGATGTTTTTTTATTGTACAGGATTGATTTAGCTATTGTGGGCTTTTTGTTGTTCCATAAGAAATTGAACCGGGCAGTGGTGGCGCACGCCTTTAATCCCAGCACTTGGGAGGCAGAGGCAGGCGGATCTTTGTCAGTTCAAGGCCAGCCTGGTCTACAAAGTGAGTCCAGGACAGCCAGGGCTACACAGAGAAACCCTGTCTCTCGAAAAACCAAAAAAAAAAAAAAAAGAAAGAAAGAAAGAAAAAAGAAATTGAGAAGAGCTCTTTCCAAGTCTATAAAAATTGTGTTGGTATTTTGATAGGAATTGCATTGAATCTATATATTGCTTTTGGTAGGATAGCCATTTTTATTATGTTGATCCTACCTATCCATGAGCATGGGAGATCTTTCCATCTTCTAAAGGCCTCTTCCATTTCTTTCTTCAGGGGCTTGAAGTTCTTGTTGTACAGGTCCTTTACTTGCTTGGTTAGAGTTACCCCCAGGTATTTTATGTTGTTTGTGGCTATTGTGAAGGGGGTTGTTTCCCTTATTTCTTTCTCAGCCCATTTGTTTGTTGTATAAAGAAAGGCTTGTGATTTTTTTGAATTAATTTTGTATCCAGCCACTTTGCTGAAGGTGTTTATCAGCTGTAAGAGTTCTCTGGTGGAATTTTTGGGGTCGCTTATGTATACTATCATATCATCTGCAAATAGGGATAATTTGACTTCTTTGTTTCCAATGTTTATCCCCTTGATCTCCTTTAGTTGTCTTATTGCTCTAGCAAGAACTTCAAGTATTATATTGAAGAGATATGGTGAAAGTGAACATCCTGTCTTGTCCCTGAGTTTAGTGGAAATGCTTCAAGTTTCTCTCCATTTATTTTGATGTTGGCCACTGGCCTGCTCTATATCACCTTTATTATTTTTAGGTACGGCCCTTGTATGCCCGTTCTCTCCAGAACTTTTAGCATGAAGGGGTGTTGGATTTTGTCAAATGCTTTTTCTGCATCTAGTGAGATTATCATGTGGTTTTTTTCTTTCATCTTGTTTATATGGTGAATGACGTTGATAGACTTTCATATGTTGAACCATCCCTATATTCCTGGGATGAATCCTACTTGATCATGGTATATGATACTTTTGATGTGTTCTTGAATTCGGTTTGCTAGTATTTTATTAAGTATTTTTGCATCTATGTTCATGAGGGAGATTGGTCTGAAGTTCTCTTTCTTTGTTGGGTCTTTGTGTGGTTTAGGAATCAGGGTGACTGTGGCCTCATAGAATGAGTTTGGCAGTGTTACTTATGTTTCTATTTTGTAGAAGAGTTTCAAAAGTATTGGTGTTCGCTCTTCTTTGAAGGTCCGGTAGAATTCCGTGCTAAAGCCATCTGGCCCTGGGATTTTTTTGGTTGGGAGATTTTTAATGACTGTTTCTCTTTCCTTAGGGGTATAGGGCTGTTTAATCTGTTTATCTGATCTTGATTTAGCTTCGGTAGGTGGAATCTATCAAGAAAATTTTCCATTTCCCTTAAGTTTTCAAATTTGGTGGAGTATAGATTTTTAAAGTAGGATCCAAATATTCTCTGGATTTCCTCGATGTCTGTTGTTATTTCTCCCTTTTCATTTCTGATTTTGTTGATTTGTGTTTTCTCCCTCTGTCTTTTAGTTAATTTGGCTAAGGGTCTGTCCATTTTGTTGATTTTCTTGAAGAACCAACTATTGGTTTCATTGATTCTTTGTGTAGTTCTTTTTGTTTCTAAGTTGTTGATTTTAGCTCTAAGTTTGATGATCTCCTGCCTTCTGCTCCACTTGGGAGTGTTTGCTTCTTTTTTTTCCAATTCACCCAGTTTAGCTGTTAATTCGCTAATATGAGCTGTCACAATTTTCTTTGTGAAGGCACTTAGTGCTATGAACTTTCCTGGTAGCACAGCTTTCATTGTCTCCCATAGGTTTGGGTATGTTGTGTCTTCATTTTCGTTGTATTTTAAGAAGTCTTTGATTTCCTTCTTTCTTTCTTCCCTGACCCATTGGTCCTCTAGTAAAGAGTTGTTCAATTTCCATGTGAGTGTAGACTTTCTGTTGATTCTTTTGCTATTGAAGTCCAGCTTTATTCCATGGTGGTCTGATAAGATACAAGGAGTTATTTCAATTTTCTTGTATCTGTTGAGGCTATCTTTGTGTCCAACTATATGGTTGATTTTGGAGAAGGTTCCATGAGGTGCTGAGAAGAAGGTGTATTCTTTTGTGTTTAGGTGAAATGTTCTGTAGATATCTGTTAGGTCCATTTGGTTCATGATCTCTGTTAGACTCATTATTTCTCTGTTTGGCTTCTGTCTTGATGATCTGTCCATAGTAGTGAGTGGGGTGTTGAAGTCTCCCACTATTAAAGTGTTTGGATCAATGTGCAATTTAAGTTTTAGAAGCGTTTCTTTTATAAATGTAGGTACCTTTGTATTTGGGGCATAGATGTTCAATATTGAGATGTCCTCTTGGTGGATATTTCCTTTAATGAGTATGTAATGCCCTTCTCTGTCTTTTTTTATTAACTTCAATTGGAAGTCTATTTTGTTTGATATTAGGGTGGCTACTCCAGCTTGCTTCCTGGGTCCATTTGCTTGGAAAACCTTTTCCCAGCCCTTTACTCTGAGGTAGTGTTTATCTTCAGTAGTGAGATGTGTTTCTTGTATACAGCAAAAAGATGGGTCTTGTTTATGGTTCCAGTCTGTAAGTCTGTGTCTTTTTATTGGCGAGTTGAGTCCATTGATGTTGATGGATATTAGTGACCAGGGGTTGTTATTTCCCATTATTTTGGTATAGCTGGCTGTCTTGTGTTTCTTTTTGTTTAGTTGCTGTGGAGGTTTCTATTTCCTCTGTTTTCTTGGGTGTAGTTATCTTCTCTGGGTTGGAATTTTCCTTCTCGGATCTTCTGTAGGGCTGGGTTTGTGAGGAGATATTGTTTGAATTTGATTTTGTCATGGACTATCTTGTTTTCTCTTTCTATGTTTATAGAGAGTTTTTCTGGGTATAGTAGTCTGGCTGGACACCTATGTTCTCTCAGGGCTTGTAGGACATCCGTCCAGGCCCTTCTAGCATTTAAAGTTTCTGAGGAGAAGTCAGGTGTGATTCTGATGGGTCTGTCATTGTGTGTGACTTGGCCTTTTTCTCTTACAGCTTTTAATATCCTTTCTTTGTTCTCTATATTTGGAGTTTCTATTATTATGTGTCGAGAGGAGTTTGTTTTCTGATCTAATCTGTTTGGTGTTCTGTAAGCCTCTTGGATTTTTACTGGCATCTCTTTCTTTAGGTTTGGGAAGTTTTCTTCTATGATTTTGTTGAAGATATTTCCTGGACCATGTAGTCGGGAGTCTTCTCTTCTCTCTATGCCTATAATTCTTGGGTTCCATCTTTTCATTGAGTCCTTGATTTCTTGGATGTTGTGGGTTAGAGATTTTTTAGCTTTCTCATTTTCTTTGGATGTTGTACTGATTTCTTCCATCGAATCTTCCATGCCTGAGATCCTGTCTTCCATATCTTGCATCCTATTTTTCATACTCACATCCATAGTTCCTGTTCTCTTTTCTTGATTCTCCATTTACTCTTTTAACTCTGACTGTGTTTTCTTTATTGTTTCCATTTCTCTTTTCATGTCTTGAATGTATTGTTCGTTTTGTGCATTTCCTTCTCCAGTTTGCTTGTTTTTGCCTGTAGATCTTTCATTGCTTTATCCTTTTTCCTGTTCAAGCTGAGTCACCTTGGCTTGGAGCTCTTTAATGGTGTTATTCATTGTTTTGACTTGTAAAGTTGTGGCTTCTTTGAATTCCTTCATAGTTTTAAGTTCTTCTTGAAGGGACTCTATCACTTTCCATAATGTAGAATTAACATTGTTTTCATGTGTTTCAGTTGTGGAGAGGTGGTTCGGACTGGACGGAATAGCGTTGCTTTCTTTTGTTGGAGACATTTCGCTCTGTTTTTTTTTTTTTTTTTTTTGTCTGGGGCCTCTGGCCATGTGGAATTTTTTAGCTGTCTTCTGGACTTGGGTCCAAAGGGGGCGCTTTGGTGTAGGAATAGAGTTGCCTTACTCTACCCCTATAAGGTGAGTCATTCAGCCCCGCCTCCCAAGTGGAGACCTAACTAGTCCAGGTGGTGGGGCTGTGTACAAGTAAGCTCTGGTTCCCCACCGGAA
The DNA here is from genome assembly GCA_907164525.1 of Lophiomys imhausi. Taxonomy (NCBI): domain Eukaryota; kingdom Metazoa; phylum Chordata; class Mammalia; order Rodentia; family Muridae; genus Lophiomys; species Lophiomys imhausi. The sequence goes on from CAJQZJ010001085.1 coordinate 312,882, forward strand.
GGGCCCATACTAGTACAAAAGTCCGATATACGACAGTTTCACATATCTCGCAGTTTGCCCGTGGTTGGTTCCTGTAGCGGGTAAATCTGCAGTTCAGCTCCAATAGCCTTGCTGCTCCTGTGGCTTGTAAACTGGTCAGTTTCATCACAGACTGCAATCTGCGGTCTGAAGGCACTTTGCAGCGGAGCTGAGCTCACTTCCAAGGGTCGCAACCTTTCGCCAGAGAGATGGATCGTCTGTTTAAGACCTGGGAGTGCCCAGCAGGGTGGGGATTATCCCTGCGTGGGTTCTGAATCTGCCTGCTGGGTATTAGGTTGGAACTTACTGGGAGTCTCTCCTGGTGGGGGATGGGTGATCCCGATTCCTGGGTCCAGCGGCTTCCTTGCGTGTCCGAGAGTGGGAAGGAGCGTCCTCCCCAGGGATCTTCCGTGGTCTCTGGGTAGCTGGGTGAGATTTAGAAGGGGTCATGCCCTTTGTACAGCGTCCTGCAACACTTGCCGCCTTGTGACTGTTAACCCTGAAATCAAAATACGTCCATGCAGGCTGCTGCCATCTTGGATCCCCCTTCACATATGTAGTTTAAATGAAAAATTTTTATCTGGTGTGACAATATGCTCCCTGAGAGTTGAAGACTAACAAAAACTGATCACCAAATATTAAAGCTCACTTTCAAGTTGTTAGTCAGGGTTGTCTAAGAGAAAGTCAAAAATTTGTAGGCTATTGCTGCTGGCCTTTGTTGCCTTCCAGAGGTAGAAGGTGAGTCCCTATCGCTGAAGACAACAAGGATTTCTAATGCATGTCCTAGGGGTGCTGAGCTGGATCTGACCTGAAGGCCTACTCCCTGAGGACTAGATTTCATATTATCAGAAGGAGTCATGAAAGCTCTCAAGAGCAGTACACAATCTATAGTCCTTCTCAAGAATGATGCCCCTGTGATCAACATGGCACAAGAAACCTAAAGGTGTAGCATTGGAACACACAACTTGGTGGTAACCAACAGCTCTCCAATTGGACTTAAGGCCCACTCATCAAGAGAGAAACCATCTCTGGTACTGGAACTCTAACTAATCCAAGGCTAGTGAAATCATGATACTGGAGGAGAAACTACAAGTATACTTTACTGAAGCAGCATAATCCCTAACAATGCTCTAAATGTTTAAGTTCTCTTCATCAATGAAATGTTTCAGACCATTATACCTTTTAAAAATACTTCATTTTATTTCTTTGTGTGTGTCCATGCCTATATATGTGAAGGTGCCTACTGAGACCCGAAGAGAGTATCAGTATAGGTTTTTGTGAGCCAATTCAGTGTGTGCACTGGGATCATAACTCTGGGCCACATAAATTGAACAGCAAGTGCTATGCAGCTGAGTCATCTCTTTAGCTTCAAAACGTGATAAGCCTTAGAGAGATTCCTCCACTCCCATGTTTGTTGCAGTATAGTTTAAATAGTCATGATATGGAAACAGCCCTCATATCCATTAAGAGATTAATGGGCAAATGTATAAGGAATATTATACACACATGCAAATAGCTATTCAAATAATCAAACTTAAAAGAACAAGGATATTACATAACTTAATACATTGATGAGCCAAGAGACACTGAAAAAAATTAGGTAGTCATAGAGTGACTAATAATACATATTTGCTTGGACATGAGGTATCTGCATTAGGCAGGTTTATAGATGTACAGAATGATGTAAAGTCCTGTGGGGAGGCAGAAATAAAAAATGCCTTGTCATGAATATAAAGTCTATTGGGCAAGAATAATCATTTATTGACATTCATATATATAGCATCTATAGTTAACATTACAGTATGTTAACACAACATGGGCTGGAGAGATGGATCAGCAGTTAAGAGCACTGTCAGCTCTTCCAAAGGTCCTGAATTCAATTCCCAGCAACCACATGGTGGCTCATAACCGTCTATAATGTGATCGGATGCCCTCTTCGGGAATGCAGATGTGAATGCAGACAGAATACCCATATACATAAAAGTTAAAAAAAAAGAAAAAGAAAAAAAACCCACTTACAACATGTTGAGAAGATAGAGCTCATGTTAAATGTACTTCTCAAAAACATGAAAGTATACACAAATGCACACAGGATCTATTTAGATGGAAGTGGATGTGTTTACTATTTTTGCTCAAAATCATGTATTCATTAAATGGGTGCAGTTTGGTATGTCAAGGATATGACAATCAATATTTTGAAATAAATTTACATGACTGTTTCAATGTAAAAATTATGAAATGGAACATTTTGAGTTCTAGAATGTTTATGTCTTAGCATTCTGCTCACATGAGCATCACGTTGTTGGGCATTAATAGTAATAATCTTAGTGGAAGTTAGTGGTAGGAATACTGACACCAGACCTGTACAAAGGTATTCTGGACACATGATCCATCACTAAACAGAGGCTAGAGTTTATTCATGCATGTTTTGATACTGTAAACCTTAAATATAATTCAGAGAAAAGTCTGGCTATTTGGGGATACATTTTTTTTTTTTGGGTAGATGTACATGTGAACTATTGATAGATTAAAGTTAAAGGACTTGCATGGACTTTCTGCCTCAACAGAATGACCACTTTATTTTCCAGGAGTCACAGAAAGACTACATAATCAGAATCAATTAAAACTAATTGCATTTGTTACAGAACTATTAAACAGACACATACACATGGAAGTAAAATTTCTGACATTTAATACCCTAGTCAAAAGGAAAAGTTGAATTAAATGGAGAAAAAAATGTCATTTATTTTTTAAGAAGAGCATAAGGTGATAAAAATAGTCTTTCAATTAATGTTCATGCCCTCAGAGTCATACTTTGGAATTAATGTAAATTAGTACCCAGAAATCTATTTCAATAAGTTATTTAAGGAGAGAGGGAAAATGATATAATCATATCCCCTGAGAAATAAATAACTTTCTTCAAGATGAACTTGAGCTTCTGGACCAAAAGTGACAAGATCAAGAAATTCAGGGTAAAAAAGAAGCCAAAAGAAAATTCTATTCTTAAGTAGAATGGTCTGCTTCTGATGAGATTTGCATAAATCCCAAGTCCAGCAGAGAAAAGTGAACAAGAAAAAAAAGCAAGTGAGTTAAAAATTGCTTAACCGAATTTAAAAGTCTTAGGGGATTAACAACAGAACAACAAAAGACTTCAGAGCCATTTCTGTATTCTCAAGAGGAGATCATTCAAGCCATTTCAAATCAAAGAAAACAAAAGTCACTTCTAACACCCATCCCTAGGACAAAAAGAAATTAAATCTGAGCCCAATTCATATGGAACTTTCTTCTTAAGAATAAATTGGCTTAAAATAACAAAAATTTACTTTGACAGGAAGGCACAAGATTATGAAAACATTTACCATTATTTGTGAATGCGTTACCAATAAATTTATTTTATTTTGCAGTGCTAAGAGTTAAACCTCAGAGCCTCATGTACCCTAGGCAAGTTACTGCACCACCAAACTACCTACACTCTAGCCCTCTTGAATCTTTTCAAACATGTGATTGAAGATTTTACCTCTTGATGACTTCTTATTTTTCTATAAAGTTCAAGTACCTTAATATTTCTGAAAGACCCCTGAAACGGGGACACCGCCCCTGGGGCCCAGCGTCCA
>CAJQZJ010001085.1:316523-327210 GCA_907164525.1 Lophiomys imhausi
ACAGATATCCTGTTTGGAAAGCCCCTGAGCAACAGATATCCTGTTTGGAAAGTCCCCATTCCGTAACAAGCAACAGCATGGCAAAAATGGCAACTTAACAAACAGACATGCACTAGCCGGGGGTCTTTCAATTTCCAACCTCAATTTAAATGTTTATTTTTAACATATGAACATGTATGAACAACACATATGTACCACATAGGCACAGAGCGAAGTTTTTTCCAAAATTACTAGTTTGTTTCCAACCTGACAGAATTAGAGATATTGTCTCTTATCTGTGCATGGCATCTACTTATTTTTGCCTCAAGCACAGAAAAACCAAAATCATTACATTTAAAAATTTTTATTCTTCATTATTTTAGAACTGATATTTATCTAGTTTTTTTTCTTGGTGGTTTTTCAGCTGGTGGGAACATTGAATTTAAGAGATGTACAAGGGAACAGTATTATCAAGACTATTTTTACAATTAAAAGTTGTTTTTTTTTTTAGTCCCCACACCATGCTTCACATGAGGAATTCTTTTAAGTAGGATGCTTTAGGGGTTTTCATCTTAGTTTGGTCTAGAAATCAAGATTAGATCTTTCTTCTAATACAGATCACCATTACCTTTCAAGAATGAAGTCAAAGATAAGGCTGAGGGGATGAGAACAAATTTAGTTAACAGATTGAAGCTATTAATTAAAAGGGAATAGATGACATAATTCTGTTTCCTGGGCCTTTACACAGTACCTGAAACTAGAACTAACAATCAGGGAATTAAGGAGTGCATTGCAGATTTGACGGGACAGTCCAATTGGTCAAATGCTGTGAAAGCAAGTGGACCTAAGTTCGACAGAACCCACTTGAACTGGGTGTCATAGTGTGCACTTGGAATCCCAGCACTGGGGAGGTGAAAACAGGCAGAGTCCTGGGACTCCCTGGCCAAAACAAAACAAAACAAACCCCCCCAAAACAAAAACAAAAAACCCAAAACAAACAAACAAACAAAAAATCCAAAACAAAAACAAAACAAAACAAACCAACCCCCCCCCCCCAAAAAAAAAGAAAACAAGCGCTTGAAGGTGTCCATATTAGATATGCACTCTGAGAATCCTGGGTGAGAAACTGAGCAACTCTCTATCTCAGGAAACTCCAGGGCCAAGCTAATGATAAGGAATTCTTGATAGAACCTGTTAGGAGTTATAAAAATGGAGCTTGTGAGGCCCAGTGATTGTTTCCATTTGTTTGTTATCTATTATTTTCTCTTTTGCCCCCTCATTCTTGATATCGGTAGCTTTGAATATGTTGGCATCATTGTTTTAGCATGTCTTTGTGCCTTTAGGAATTTCCGTTCTTCCTTCTTAATTATAAAATCTCATTAGGGTTTCCTTCCTAAGCCTCAGTCCAGGGAAGGGCCAGGAAACTCTTGTCCCAGAACAAATTTAGCCATATCTCTGCATTTATATATTGTCTTGGTGCTTCTTGGTTACTGTACAGAACCGTTTCTACAGAGATCTTATGGCCTAGAAGACATGATTATTTATTGCTTGGCTTTTCACAGGAACAGTTTACTGAGCCCTCTAATGTTAATGACAGATGGCATCACTGGGCATGGTCTAGGGGCTTATCCTAAGAAATCTTTGTAAAGGAGATGGCTGGGTACCTGACAGCTGCTGAAGAAATTTTCTTCCAAGTCAATGTATTGAACAATGGTAAGAGATTAATTCCAGCCATGTCCAGTCTTTTGACATTGTCCATGCTTTTGTCATCTACAATTAATTTTGAGAGCCAAGCAATAGAGTTACCTAAAGAAAAATACCTCACAAGTATGTCTCTGTTTTAAATAAAGTTAAGATTTTGTGTTTGGCCACCTTCACAGCTGTCCTGGCCTTCATATGATTTTGGAGGCCACAGGTTAGACAAGCATAATGGCGTATTAGGGGAATTGATCTAGTTTTAGGAGTTAGTGTTTTGTACCAGAATCTTAGTATAGAAGCTTCAATCAGAGAGAGATGAGCTATTGCTGTAACCCACTCTTAGTGGGTAGCTAGATAATCAATCATTCATTTAAGTCTACATTGCTTTTGTATCATCTTGGGCCTCATAACAGACCCCCCAGTTAGCAGCAGCCAGTGCTTACAGAGATAAAAATCAGGTTGATAAAGCTTTAGAGAGGGATTATGGAAGCTAGCTTAATTAAAGAAACTTCAATGGGATCATAAATAATCAGTGCAAGTTATTAACTTTTGACAACTGCTCATCCGTATTGAGTTCAAATGACTTTTGGCCTATAAAGTCCTTAATCTAATCCTGAGTGGATATAGTTCATAAAGGAAAATACTCTGTATAATACACTGAATATAATCAACAAACATCTGAAGCAAAAATCTCAAATATACCTTAACCAATTCTGTATTTTCTTATATTCATATCTTTAGTCCCCTATTTTTTCAACTTGGAAACTTCACGGGCAAACTTCAATATATTTTACACAAAGCAGATCAAATGTCACTCTCTTCATGGATTATACCAAAGACCTTGTTGGATCTTTTATTCTTCCTTTTCTTTGATGTGCTTTAATATTTGTCATAATAAAACTAATTTGATATGGCACTGTCATGCATTCTCACACAGTATTATCTCTATGCCTCATTCTCTCATTCTGCTCACAATGTCTTACATATGTCTTCATACAATGGACAAAGCACTAACCAGTTTACTCTTGCTTTCTCTTAGGCATTTATTTGTTTATTTAGCATCACTTACATATGCGCATCTTCAAATATGGTGTGTGCATGTGTGTGTGTGTGTGTGTGTGTGTGTGTGTGTGTGTGTGTGTGTGTAGGCTTGCACATAGAGGCTCAGATCAACTTTAGGTATTTAAGGCAGGGTCTCTCACTGGCACTGGAGCTCACAGGCTAGGCTAGATTATCTCAACAGTAATTGTCAGAGATTCACCTCTCTCCTTTTCAGTAATGCTGGGATTATAAGCACATGCCACTATACCCAGCTTTTCATGTTAGTGCTGGGATAGAACCCAGGTGCTCATATACATGAGCCACCATTTGTCTGATCGGAGAAAACTATATCCAATGCCTGTTCATTAGATACTTTGTTTTGTTATTGTTAGTTCTTTGACAATTTCATGCTTGCTTATAATGAATTTGTATGTAGGCAATAGCTCAGCTGTGAGGAGTGCAGCTCGTAGAGTCCTCACCGCATCTTTGTTGTGGTGTTGATGATGGGCCCATACTAGTGGAGACACAATGAGGTCATCCTTTGTGTTTGAGAACTCATGACTGCAATGGCTTTTTCTTTTGAAGCTTTTCTTCCTATTCTCTTTTCAAGACCTCATGATCTTTCCGCCCTGTCTCTTTTCCACAGATCACTCTGAGCCTTTGAGAGCCGGACATACCCTGTTCAGGGCTAAGCATTCTATAGTCACTTACTCTTTGTGCCTTGTGTAACCACATGTCTCAGAGAGGGATTTTTACTGTCACTACGACCAACAGATGTAATAGAAAAAGCTTAAAGGAAGAAGGGTTTATTTTGATTCTGGTTTCAGAGGACTTAGTCCATCATGTTGGGGAAAACAATGTGACATAAGAGCTCACTCCCTGAAAGCCAGGATCTACAGAAAAAGGGGAAATGAGGGTTGGCAGTGTTTTCCCAGTCACTCTCTTTTAAAAATCTTTATAATCCACTCTGGTTATCAGATCATGGGATACTCCCATACACATTTAGCGTGGGTCTTTGCCTCTCATTTAATTCTTCCTGGCAATGTTCTCACAGGCACACCCATCAGTGAACCTCACTATGCAGGTAACTCTAAATCTGATCAAGTTGATAATGAAAATTTACCATCACATTTTGACATGGTGTGCACATGTATGTTTTTAAGAACATTTTTTTCTACCACAGTTGTTGGAGAAATCCAACAACTTTCTTTGATCACATAATCTTTTCAGAATTAAACAATTTTGAAAGTTTTATTAATTTGTGCTTCTTCATTGATCAGATTATCAGAAATTGAACAAAATGAAGACTAGTCATCTTGGACTGCATAACCACAATGCTTGAAACTTGATGTAGGAATTTGTGAAATAATCTTGTCTCTCTGTGCTTTCATAGTATAATTTTTATTAAATAAATGTCTTATAATTTATTAAATAAAAGTCTGTCTTATAAATGTAGTTATAAGGCAGATTTCTAAGTGATTTTATAGTTATAAAAACATGAAATCTAGAGACTGTTTTACTCTCATTAATGAAATGACTTCACAAGAATCTAGTAATGTACAGAGGCCACCACTAACTTTCTTATTTTTATTTTTTGAGATTAATTATAATATATTTACAACATGTCCACCATCCCCTTTCTCTTCCCATGCCATCTTATACACTCCTCATTTTATTCAAATTTTATCATTAGTTTTTATTGCATGTATATATGTATATACATTATACTCCTAAATATAACCTGTTGAGTTCATATAATGTTAATTGTATACATGTTTTCAGGGTTGATAGTTTGGTACTGGAGAACCAATTGGTGTTCTCTTCTGTGGGGAAGGCCATACCTCCTCTCAGCTTTTCTAAATGGTTTTTGCAGGTATTATTCAAACCAGGTTTCCCAAAGTATATTGCAAAGAATATTGATAGGAATAATAATAGTTTGGATACTTATCCTAATTCATTAGAGATGTTGTTTGATTTTTCAAATATATAAAATTTAACTTGGAGGCTTCTGAATTGATTATATTGTAGAAATAATACTCAAGTTAAAAAGGATGTTGAATGAACTCAAGAAAGGAATACTGAGAAAACCAATGACTCAATTAAAAAAAATGGGCATGGAAGTGAGGGGAGAGCTCTCGAAAGAAGAAACATGAATGGATAGTAAACATTTAAGAAATGTGCTCAACATCCTTATCCATTAGGGAGTACAAATTAAAACTATTTTAATACTCCAGCTTATCCCAAACAAAATGGCTATTGTCAAGAAATCAAATGAGACAGAGCAGACTATAACAATACATACTGGATTTATTAGTATTTTTAAATAAGTGCATAAAAATTTAAAAGTTCACTATTTTAAATTAGTTAATAAAAATCAATAGATTTAACATAAATGCAAATTCTTTGAAGTCATCAATGATCTTTTGGTTTAAGAGTTTCTTGAGACCAAGAATAACTGATAGCTGTTGCCTCAGAGAGAAGTGTGGTGTGCCATGTTTTCCAAAATTATTTACATTCTAACAAAAAGCAACTATACTTTTGTTGAAATGAGGTTATTGCTATGACTGAATGAAAAAAGAATCACAGATTCGTAGATTCATGAGAAGGAGCCATTGTTGCTTGAGAGGAAAGAACTATAGCATCAGAAGTTATTCAAGTGAGGGAACCAAGATGGCAGTGGCTGGGACACATTTTGAGTGTGGGGAAAACAGCTAGAACACCACAGAGATATAAGCACGCTGAGCAACAATCTGAGAGGTATGAACCCCCTGGGGTTCACCCAGTGAACCCAGGGACTATTAAAAGTCCCTGGGTAAGACTCTGAAACATTCAGAAAAACAGAACAGACAGTCAAGGAAGCTGTGGAAGCTATAGAGCTTCATAAGGAGAGGAGCCCAGGGATCTGAGCCACTCAGGTCCCCAGCTAGCAGCTCTGAAACCCTGGGTACTAACCAGATTCCTGAGCCCCCAGCTTCCATGCAGGCATTCCAGCACCAAAAAGAGGACCAGCAGAGCCATGGGAATGGTATATTCTCAACAGATCCATTATGATGGTGAACCACAGCACATTCTGAGCTATGGGAGAACTGGGGGACCACCTCAGTAATCTCCAGCAGATCAGTGGTCTGGGAGGTGCAAACATATTTGGGCTCACCCAGAAAGTCTTTGAAAAATACTGGTCCATCTCCTGGATATACAAACACTCTGAAGAACATTGTGGCCAGACAAGGCGAGAGGTGGGGTGTGTGTGGGAGGTTAGGATGAGTGGAGGGTACTTCCTCCATGGTACAGTGACCCCTACATCTGATCAATTCAGGGCCTGAACCTGAATAGGCAATTTGGACCTTTAGACAGAGGTCCTCCTGGCTTCCTGAGCCCCCAGCTTTCACACAGTCACTCCAGCATCCAAAAGAGGACCAGCAGAGCCACAGGAATGGTAAGATCAGAGTGGGCTGAAAGGCAGGTGGTTGAGTTAAAAGGCAGCAGAGTTCTACTGAGCCTAATCCCTGTGTATTGGGATTGTGGTGCTCATATTGGATCTCCCTGACAGTGCACCTTGCTTCTCCTCATCAGGCTATCCGGTCTTCAGCATCTACAGTTCCAGCCCTCCAGCAGGGCTCAGCACTTAGGGCTGAGAGGCACAGAGATGCCCTGAGGACCACCTAGGAGGAGCCGCCTGGGGGTACCACAACCACAGACCTGACCCTTGGACCAGACACACAAGCAGCAGGGGATCTACAGCTCTAACCTACAATCTTTGGTCCTCCAAACCCAACACTGACCTCACTAGGAAGACTTGCTGGATTTCAGGACCCGGCAGGCCTGAATAACACATCCCATCCTAATCCCCGACCTGAATACCCAGTTGGGACACAACAGGAAGAATGAACTTCAGGTGGCTCACTGAGATCCAGCATCCAACACAAGGCCCCACTCAGCTTGTGTAGAGATACAGATCACCAAGATGATATGGGCTTCTATTTAAGGAAATAGAAGCAGTCATTAAAAATCTCCCAACCAAAATAAATAAATATTAAATAAATTAAATATAAATAACTAACTAACTAAATAAATAAATAAATGCCTAGGGCCAGATGGTTTGAGCACAGAATTCTTGCAGATCTTCAAAGAAGATCTAATACCAATACTGTTCAAACTCTTCCACAAAATAGAAACAGAAGGAACATTGCCAAACTCGTTCTATGAGGCTACAGTCACCCTGAAACCTAAACAACACAAAGACCCAGCAAAGAAAGAGAATTTCAGATCAATTTCCTTCATGAACATAAATGTGAAAATACTCTATAAAATACTTGCAAATCGAATCCAAGAACACATCAAAAGTATCATGCACCATGATCAAGTAGGCTTCATCCTAGGAATGCAAGGTGATTCAGCACACAGAAATTCATCAACATAATCCACCATATAAACAAGCTGAAAAAACCCCACATGATCATCTTGCTAGATGCTGAAAAAGCATTTGACAAAATCCAACACCCCTTCATGTTAAAAGTCCTGGAGAGAGCTGGCATACAATGAGCATACCTAGAAATAATAAAGACAATACACAGCAAGCTAGTAGCCAATATCAAATTAAATGGAGAGAAACTTAAAGCATTTCCCCTAAAATCACAGACAAGGCAAAGATGCCCACTCTCCCTATATCTCTTCAATATAGTACTTGAAGTTCTAGCTAGAGCAATAAGACAACTAAAGGACATCAAGGGGATAAACATTGGAAAAGAAGAAGGGAAAGTATCCCTAGTTGCAGATGATATGTTAGTATACATAAGTGATCCCAAAAAAATCTACCAGAGAACTCAAACAACTTATAAACACTTTCAGCAAGATGAGTGGATAGAAAATTAATTTAAAAACATCAGTAGCTCTTCTTTATACAAAAGATAAATGGGCTGAGAAAGAAATCAGGGACCCAACACCATTCACAATAACCACAAACAATATAAAGTACCTGGGGATAACTCTAACCAAGCAAGTGAAAGACCTGTATGACAACAACTTTAAGTCCTTGAAGAAAGGAATTGAAAAGGACATCAGAGGATGGAAAGATCTCCCATGCTCATGAATAGATAAGATCAACATAATAAAAATGGCCATCCTGCCAAAAGCAATAAACAGATTCAATGCAATTCCTATCAAAATACCAACAAAATTCCTTACAGAATCTGTAAGAAGAATTCTCAGCTTCTTATGGAATAACAAAAAACCCAGAATAGCTACATCAATGCTGTACAATAATAATAATTAAAAAAAAACACCTGGATGTACCACCATCCCTGATTTCATGCTATTCTACAGAGCAATAGCAATAAAAAGCAGAGTCTGGAATAGAAACAGACCAGTTGATCAACGGAATCGAATTGAAGACCCAGAAATATATCCACCCATATGTGGTCATTTAAGTTTTGACAAAGAAGCCAAAACTGTACAATGGAAAAATGAAAACATCTTCAACAAATAGTGCTGATCTAACTGGATGTCAACATATAAAAGAATGCAAATAAACCCATATTTATAACCTTGCACAAAACTAAAATCCAAATGGATCAAAGACCTTAACATAAAGCCTGACACACTAAATCTAATAGAAGAAAAAGTGGGGAAAACCTCGAATTCATTGGCACAGGTGACAACTTCCTGAACAGAACACCAATAGCTCAGGCTCTAAGACCAACAATCAATAAATGAGACCTCATGAAACTGAAAAGCTTTTGTAAGGCAAAGGACACTGATATTAGAGCAAAAAGCAATCTACAGATTAGGAAAAGATTTTTACCAACCCTACATCTGACAGAGGGCTAATATCCAAAATTTATAAAGAACTCAATAAATTAGATACCAAGAAACCAAATAATCTAATCAAAAAATGAGGAACAGAGCTAAACTGAGAATTCACAAAACAGGAATCCCTAATGGCTGAGAGACACTTGAAGAAATGCTCAACATCCTTAATCATCAGAGAAATTCAACTCAAGACGACTCTGAGATTCCATCTCACACCTGTCAGAATGGCTAAGATCAAAAAACTCAAATGACAGCACATGCTGGTGAGGTTGTTTAGAAAAGGGAACACTCCCCCATTGCTGGTGGGAGTAAAAACTTGTACAACCACTATGGAAAGCAGTTTGGCAATATCTTAGAAAACTTGGAATACCTCTACATCAAGACCCAGCCATACCTCTCCTGGGCATACATCCAAATGATTCTTCACCAAACCACAAGGACTTCTCAACTATGTTCATAGCAGTTTTATTTGTAATAGCTAGAAATTAGAAACAACACAGATGTCCTGCAACTGAAGAATGGATAAAAAAAAAAAAAAAAACTGTGGTACATTTACACAATGGAGTACTACTCAGCCATCATAAAAAAGGAAATCATGCATTTGCTGCCAAATAGATGGACCTAGGAAAGATCACCTTGAGTGAGTTAACCCAGACCCAGAAAGACGCATATGGCATCTATTCACTTATAACTGGATTTTAGCCATATGGTACGGAGAGCTATCCTACAACCAACAGACCGAAAAAAACAGGACTGATATATAGGGACACACCTGAGGAGTAGTGTAGGTGGAGGAGAGGGTGGCAGGGTGGGATAGGGAGGGAGGGGATTGTGATGGAGATGTAACTTGAAGTAATAAATAATCATAAAAAAGTTGTTAAATGAAAAATGTTGTTAAAACGAAAAATCCCTTCTCCTTCCTGAGAAACCATGCATTCTGAAATGTGATTGTGCTATTCTTTGTGCACAGGAAATTTGTCAAGAGTTAAATTAGGGGCAATGAGAATTTGAAATCCAATGAGAGATCTACTTTAGTTAGTGTGCAAAGATGGTACTAATGATTAGTGACTTAAGTCTAATGTTGTGTGTCATTTCTGCTTCACAGTGACCAAAATACCTAGCAGGAACAACTAATGAGAAGAGAATTTCATTTTGGCTGATGATATCAACAGGCTGCTGCAGTCTAAGACAGAGGGGAAGGCATGGCAGATTTGTTCAGTCTGTGTTGGCTAGATGATGTAGTGGTGGCTGGTTACATAATGACTGACCGAGGAAACAGAGAGAGTGTACAGAACAGAGCAGGATATGCCCTTCAAACTCTCACCCATAATGATCTATCTTTGCCAACAAGACCCCACCCCCCTAAAGCCTATACAGATTGGTGGCCCCTTCTGGAGAAGAAGCAACCAAAACATGAACCTAAACATTCAAATTGTGATAGCCTCAACCAGAGAGTGATCTTGGTGGGGATGTGGGGAGGGTGGGTGAGGGGGTGTCTCTCTGGGTAGGAATAAAAGAGGCTTTTCTGAAATTGAAACTAGCTGAGGAAAACTAGGCAGAATGTTGGTGAGAAAAGATAGATGCTCTGATTTCCTGTCATTGGATGATTCACTAGCTGGGACTAGACTGTACAATTTGTATTTTAAATGAGTCTTCCAAGATAATGGTTAGTATGAAGCAAATTTGAAAGACATAGGGCTGAAGAGGGGGTTCTAGATCATTTCTTAAATAGAAACACTTTATACAAAAATGAGGTTAGGAAAGATTGGGTATATACTGGAGCCAAATGGATTAGACTGAGCTCACAAACAGGATACTGTAGAGTTTTATTTTTGTTATTGTTTTAATGGAGGAAAAATGAAGAAAGGCCCAAATGGGTGCTATGGATAGAATTTCATGGGGACAGAGCTCACATCATCATAACTCAGAACGGAATTATACATCTTGAAAAGGTCTGGAAGTCTTTGTTTACCTATTCTCTAGATGGATGAACTGAATCCTCATTTTTTTTTCTTCATAGTTTTACAAGTCAATAAAGCTTTTACATCATTTACAACCATGCCTTCTCCTCTCCCACATCTCTCGTGAACTCTTGCCCTCAAATTCATGACTTCTAAAACTATTATTGTTTTTATATACATGCACACACAGATACACACAT
>CAJQZJ010001085.1:327220-352770 GCA_907164525.1 Lophiomys imhausi
AAATATAACCTTCTGAGTCTACTTAGTGTTATTCGTGTGTATGTGTTCTTTTGACTGGCCATTCCAGGTATACATTTTCCTCAAAAAAGTTTCTTCTCCATTTTATGATATGCATGCAATAGAAAAAATATGTATGGTCTAAATCAGAATGCTCCTGTTCTTGATGGAAATAATAGTGGATAAAATAGGAAAATGGTTATTATGATGTAGAGAAGTACTAAAAATTTGAAATTAAAAAAGTATAAAGTTTTGTTCAATAATGTAACTTTAAGCTATTGGTTTTTTGAGTCACTTCTCCATCTCAGTTTTTGCATATTTAAGCTGTCAGATGTTGCCTACGTTGCTGCAGGTACACTCTATCTGAAACACATTTCCATGAAGAAACCCAGGGAAGACATTCCATGGGTCCTATAGAGAAGGGGGCATGATCACAGCATCAGTTCCATGCATTACATTCTTACAAGAACACATCTGTATGAGCATCTGTTCTGTGCACATAAAACATGTTACATGACTCAGTCAGCAGTGAATATGACTGAATAAAATGCAGCTCTGTGCATGCTCTTTGTTGTCTTTGTGATGAAAGGGACTGCAAAATAAGATTTTAGGTATTTACAGTCATCTAATAAAAGGCTTCATGGGTATTTATGAGGTACTTCCTTAACAGGACAAATTGTAATTTTAATCAGAATCAGGACTACTATTTGGAATTCTTCCAAGAACCTAGATCATACATAAAGCTTTTCAGGTATTTTCCAATTCATTAATTTTCTGTTAGGTTGTTTATTCCATTTTCTCAGCGTGTACAAGAATGTAGCTATTTGACAGGAAGTCAAATAATCTCAATACGAATTACTGTTTGCTGGCTTATTAGCTAATTCATGATGACTTGGGATATTGTTAATATTAAATAATATCCCTTCTATGTGAATATGCATGAATGCAATTCCATTATTTTATGATTCCCTCTCTGTTCTGTGATTAAGACCTCATGGGAGGCAAATTCACACTTCAAAGTTAAATCTTTGTATGTCCTACTTCTTCCCATCCCCTTTCCTTTACCAACTGGCCCCCCAATCAGTAGGGATGGTACTGAGACATAATGTTTTACTGGGAGAATGGGAGAGACCACAGTGGCATTTAATGAATTGGAGGCTTAGGATTACCTTTGAATCATTGTATTAGACTCAGAAAGAACCTCCAGGATAATGTAGCTTGATTTACCTTCTAGAAGCCGAGTAAGACAGTATAAAATTAACCAATAGTCTACCAGTGATTTGAGGCAGAGTCCAACATTTTCAAAGATAAGGAATTTTATTGTTTTAATTTCACATTGTTTGTTTCAGCATAGTTGATAGTGAGTATAATGCAGTTTTACAAATAATATTTACGATAAATTCTCAAATTCCATTTTATTTTTCAAGTGTAGAGAAAATCATAAAACAACTAAATGATGCAACCTGCTGTGATAAGATTTCTCCTATTGATTACACTGGATGAGCTTGGCCTAGGTTTTTCTGTTTCTGAGAAACTGAGACAGCAGGAAATGTTAAGAAACTCCCTTGAGGCAGAAGAAGCAGGGAAGGCTTGAGTTCAAGGCTATCCTGACCAATACATGCTGAGTTTGAGATTATTTTGGGTTACTGAATAAGAAATTATCTCCCAAAACAACCAACCAAAAACTAAACCAAACCAACGCTAAGCACATACACCCTGCCACTGAGTGAGAGGGAAAGACAGAGAGAGGGGGAGAGAAACTCAAGAAACAACTCTTCTTGTCCCACTTGAAAATAATTCACAGCAAACAACAATCCCCCAAAGATAACAATAAAACTCCCTTTATTGTGACTTTTTTAAGATTAAAAAATGCTCTGTTTGATCACATCAAGGTCAGAGCTTACCAAAAAATAATCGAAGAAGTTTCCTGCAAACAACTTTAGGATAAAGGAAATCCAAAAGTGTTAAAATTGTTTTGACATTGATCAATGGCATAACATTGTCTCATCCATTTTAGGAGTTAATGTCAAACATACTTTAATTTTATGATTTATGTAGTTTATAAGTATATGTAACCCAAGCAAATTAAAAAGAAGATCATGACATTGGCAGGAAGTGGGCATGCCCAGGTCTCCTGCCTCAGGGTCATTGTTCATTTCTTTGTAATTTCCCCAAGAACTTCAGCATAATTTACAAATCACGGTTTAGGATGAAACACAAAGAGCAGAACTAAATTTGATTGCAATCTAGCTGAAATGCTAAGAGAATTACCAAGAACTTTTGAGATTCATTTTTTTATAATGCAAAATGGAGATGTAATGATCTGTCATGAAATATCTTGTTGTATTTATGAAGATAAATTTAAATATATACAGCATCAAATGTAATCTGAAATGTTAATGAAAATGAATTTTAATATTAAGAGGATATTTTACCTTTTTGTCCTGACACTTAACTATTATATATTTCCAAATCTGTACTTTCACTGATACCCAACTTTTACTCACTTCAAGAAAACTGGAAATGTAATTTAAAATAAGACTCAAATATTCTTGTCCATGATTAAATTGTTTAGTAATGTAACATTGTACATTACTTTATCTGCAAGGATGCTTTTATTCATTGGTTCAATTAATAACTTTTTATCTTAGGCATTTATGAAGATTTATGGAGCAAGTTATAATTCCAGAATTTATGGATTTCAGGATATATATCTCTCTGTTTTCCTACCAGAGTTCAAAATATTCTAGGGCAATAGGACTGGAAGGGTAATTTAAAGAATGTTGGCGAGGTGGACAAGCATCATGCGATGTGTAGGGGTGGTGATGCTGCCCTGATGATGATAATGAGGGAATAGAGTGGTAGCACACAACTCATAAAACATGTTAGAGAGCTAATTGTGAAGGATCCTCAGGAAAACAGACTCGACATTATACTAATAATAACTTCTAATAACCACAGTTCTTAACAGATGTATAGACCCTACTCTCACATGCAAAGTATTCAGATTCTATGTTTATACTTAGATTTTTTTTCCTGCAAGAAAACAGGCAGACTTCCTTTGTTATGATCTGCTTTAAGAACACTGCCTGTAGATGTGGTCAGAAGTTTCTGGAAATATCATTGCTGTAACTGAAATAATTTAGCACATACATGAGGTCAGGTGTGTGGTCATTCTGCCTTGGAATGTTTGTTACTTACAAATTATTTCACTAAAATTAATGTCCTACTAACATAAGAAAAGATGGCGTCGGAGATAGAAGTAGATGCTGAGAAATGAAGACTGATGTCCCAGATTTTGGGTTAGCTGGCCACGTGGTGTGCTCAGGCAAGCAATAGATTTCCCAAAGATCTGCTTCATCTTTCACAGGCAAAGTCTTTGTCAAATTCTCTTAAAGGCTGGACTGCAGCCTAGACATTGCAAAAGAGATACTCAACCACTCTTTCTATTTGTTGGAATTACATGGATGACTTGTTTGAAGTTGTCTCACATCTAGGAGGTAAGAGAATCTGAGGTCTTACAGAAATTCTTTTTTTTTTTTTGACAATGAATGATAAATTTATTTAAAGACGATTTCTGACATACATATTTTATCATTTATTAGAGACAATGGCAAATTTGCATACCAATGAGGTGGATGAGCTTGTATGTTTTTACATAAGGAATTACATGTTGGCAGAATATTTGATGCTGCAAGACACAGCATCTTTGGTGTTTTTCTTTCTTTTTTTTTATATAAGTACTTTATTTTTTTTTCTTCAAGCTACATCTCAGTCACAAACCCTTCCCTATTCCCACTTCCTGCCCCACCCTTCCACCCTCTTCCCCCTCAACAGCTTCCCTTTTCAATCCAACAAATGGTTCTTTCTCTTATAACAGTAAATTCTATACAAAACAGAAGAATTAAATATGCCACATTTATGAGAGTTAAATGGCCCAGTATACCTTCCCAATGTCCAGTTCATACATATTTGGCCCCTGACCTTAACCTTCTACCTTCTAACCATTTCCATGAGTTTAAAGTTCTATAACTGACTTAGCTTTCATACTAACTTGCGTCACTATTATAACCATCTTCTTAGTTGTTAAGAGACAAGCAACATTTTCTTATCTAAATACAAGAGATAAATAGGGCATCTTCAAAAACTCCAAGAGATCTGCAGAATATGGCATTCAAAGATGTGGTCTTAAATTAAGATTTTTTTTTTAGATATCGTGACATATCAGCTCCTGACAGCACCCCCTATTCTACTCCAAGTAGAAGATAAGCATCGAAGAATCTCCAATGTGAGATGGTCAAATTAGTGGCAAGCCTATCTCTTGGCATGTAAAAACTCCTTGCTTCAACTGCAGACAGACTGCTGTCCATAAAGGACAAAACTTGGTAGCAGGGAAGTCGACAGCCTAGCTCTGCCAAGACAGGGTAGGTTAGTCTTTCACAATCCCTGCTCTACAATAAATGTCTGCCAGAGAAACAGGACCAAAAGGCTGAAGACTGATGCTGGAATGTATGGAGAGAAAATGGGAACTGTCCAGGTAGTCACTGGTTTGTCATTTCTTAGTACTGGAAGCTGCAGGCCCTGTACTTCCTATATAATCAGATATATTTATCTTTCTCAGCTCTCTGAGGTGGTTGAAGAATAGACAGCTTGAGTCTCATAGCTAAATTTTGAGTTGTTTAGGAATCAAGAGGGCGTTCTAGATCACAGAAATTCTTATATGATCAGATATCTCTGGATGACACATTCTTAAAAGGCAACAGTTTAAACTATTGTTATTTCATTTACTTTCATAAGAATTTTACGTGCCTTGAACTTTTAAAACTAGAGTTTGATGGAGTGGTGTTAAGCATTCTAAATGTTAATTGGTCTTGTTTGCTGTCTGTTACTTAATTGACTCTGATTGTTAAATAAATGCCGAGGCCTGGAGATTGGGCAAAGACAGAGATAGGTGGGACTAGGACTTTTAGAGAGAGACTGAACATCTTGTGAAGATTACTGGGGAGAATAAGCCAGGAGTAAACAAGGAAGACACGCCATGGAGTAGATTAAAGAAGATCCTTCCACGTGGCCTGGAACATTGGCTTAGCATGGAGAATAACAGTCCAAAGGGACGTATGTATATATGGGGTTATATTGGAGTAATAGAATTATAAGCAAGCTTAGATGGGCTAGGATTTCACAATCCAGGTCTAGCTTGTTAAGATCCACCCGGTGTCTGTGTGTATTCATTTATAATGGTGAGTTAAGTATTAACACTGCCAAAGCAATTAAAGATAATATAAATATGGGTAAATAATTTAATTAGTTATTTTTCTTTCTACAAGAGTTTTAAAAGCAAAAATCAAGAATCATAGTTGTTTCTTCCCTTCCCTTAAACATCATTGCCTAAGTTAACATGCTTACACATAGAGGCAAGTAGCAAATATGTTGATATAAAATCTTTATATAAACAGGAACAGGAGAAATACTAATATTCAATAATATAATACAGACAATTGCCATGATCATGACATTATTTCAATATTATCATTTTACTTTTAAATCACCCAGAATATGTTGGCCATTGTGCCTACTTTGGCTTTTTCTCTAACTTTTTGTGTGATTCTTGGGATCAAGTCAGGGACTCGTACATGCTCTAACACCTCAGCCCTCTAAACTTCTTTTAAGAGAACTGATATAATTTAGGTTAAGTAGTTTCATTATTCACTAGTATGAAAGGCATACATTCATCTGCAAATGAAAATTAAGATGAACTAAACTCCACTTTCCCTCCTCAATGGACCATGCTGCCCTTGACATTATTCTGGGAACACCCCCATGTATTACCCAGGGAGCTGTATACATATAGAAATATGTATTTACCTATAATGGCAAAGATTCACCTTATTATGTTAAAACATGTGAACTCCATGTGTGTGGAGATTGCATGACATACTTTAGACCAACTCACTTCCTAAATCTCAATATGCTATGATATTTGAAAACTATGATATGTCAGAGAATGGAATAATTCCCATTCCTTCATGTTGAGGAAGACTACAGTCAATTTCATAAGCATGAGGAGTTTCAAAACATGTTGACAAGAGCCCTTGAATTCCTGTATTTGAATTGCTCTGGTGATGGGACACTGTCCACCCTTTTCCTTTTTATGGCTCAAGCTTTAGGATGTTGCTGAATAATGAATTCCCTGCTACCCAGCTCATTCTCTCTCTCTCTCTCTCTCCTTCTCTCTTTCTGCTTGCTTCCTTAGAGGATAATAAATCTTTGTAGAATTAATTTTGATTGATCCACCTTAACAAGTGACAAATTTCCTACAGATGACACATAGGCCAAACCTTGAGGTTTGAAAGCTGTCTGAAGTTGTGCATACTTCTTTGCTGTTTTCCTTATATCCATTTCTCCCTTTGACCCATTTTAATAGACCAGAATTCATTTATACAGTATTCCTTCTGTTGGGGATTATCTAGATTTCCACAAATAACAGACTATGAATGCACAAATTATTTTTAATAAGATAACATAGTATTTCATAGTATTTTCAGTAAGATGCATACACATTCCTATATATTTTATTTCTACATTAGCTACAATGTCTAATACAATATAAATGCTATTAACACCATTTATACTGTGTTGATAGGGAATAAATGACAAATGTTTCTGTGGATGCTTAGTGCAGAAGTATTGTTTGGCTAGTAAGTTTTTATCTTTTGAGATTATTTGTCTCCATGAATGTGGAACTCAAGAAGCCAGAGGGCCTGATAAAATTTCCTACAGTACTCACTTGGATATCTCAAAACATCTCTTATTCTTTGTGAAATCAAATTCATTGTTCCTATGAAATAAAAACTAACAGTAGCAAATGCTGCATTCTGTCACCTAGGTATTGTGCACTACATGTCCTCCTCCCTCCATGTATGTCTGGGAATATTTCTTCTTAATCACAGCAATGGGAAGTTGTTATGTTGTATTAAGCATATGGAAATAATTCTAATACACGAATATTTTTAAATATGTGTTTATGTGTGTTTCTTGTAGGAAAAAAGGTTCATGGGAGGCAATTGTTTTGATCTAGCAACATTTATGGTGCCCCAGGAGGGCTTGCCAAACCAGAAGTCACCTGGGCTACTCCCATGTCATTAAACTAAACTTTAAAATAAGCCAGTTTTCCAAAGATGTTTCTTGTTATAAACCTATGATAATAAACACACACAAACACACACATACACAGAATTAATAAGCATATATATGTATGTATATTAATATATATGTTTATATTATATACATGCTTATATATAATATATATACATAACATATATTATATAATTTTAATATTTATTTAATAGTTAATATAAATACTTAATATTTAATATAATATATTATTTAGTATAAATAATATATATATAGTATTACAAGGGTACAGAGGTCTAGGTCGACATGATCATTCACCAGATGCTATCACATTTTAAGAAGTAAGGCAGTGAATCTTTGTATTTGTTCCCATAAAGTTCTCTGATGATGGCTGAGCAGGGCACTGGTGTATGAATATAGCAGAATGTCATTTGGAGTCTTTCTTTCTGATGTTTATAGAACATCAGTATTTGGCTTACCTTAGCCTCAGATTCTTGGTCACCTAAGCAGTGTTAGATAGGGTTATGTCTTGTGGGTAAGCATTAAGTCAAATCAGATGTTGGTTAGTTACTCTCACAAGTTTTGTGCCGCCACTGCCCTAGCATATCTTGTAGGTAAGACATCATTGTAGACCCAAGGGTTTGTGGTTGTGTGTGTGCTTTTTTCTCTTTTAGTAGTGTGCAGAGAACCTCTTTCTGTAACAAAAAATGCTAGAACATACGGGTGAAGACTCTATCTAAACACCATCTTTTTTTAAATGTTTATTTATTTCTTCAAGTTACATCTCAATCATAGTCCCCTCCCTCCTCCCTCGTCCCCCTCCCAGTCCCACCCTCCTACCCTCTTCTCCCTCAGCCTCCTATCCGCTTTTTAAAACAATTTAAGATGTATCTTTTCCCCCAACAGTTCCCCCTTTAAGTACAATAAAAGGCTCTTTTTCTTATAGCAATAAATGCAATGAAAAACAATAAGAACAATTAGGCCACAATTATGAAAATTATAGGGTATAACATATATTCCCATTGTCCAGTCCATATGTATTTGCCAACTGATATTAATATTCTGTTGTCTATCTATCTCAATGAGTTTAAAGTTCTATACCTAACTCAGTTTCCATCCTAACTTGCATTGCCAACTTAAAAGCATCTTCTTAGACCTAGATCATCCTTTTAAGCCCTAAACAACTTAAAATTTAACTGTGAGACTATATCTAGTCTTCAACCACATCAGAGACTTGAGAAGGATAAATATATCTGAGTATACAGGAAGTACAGAGCCAGCAGCTTCTAAAACTAAGAAATAACAGATGCCTGGCTGCCTGTACAGTTTCCAATTTCTCTCAGTACATTGGAGCATCCATCTTTAAGCTTTTGGACCAGTATATCTGGCAGACATTAAATGTAAAACAGGAATTATGAAGGACTTGCCTACCCTGTCTTGGTAAATCTAGGCTATCAACTGCTTCCAAGTTTTGTCCTTTTCAGACAGCATTCTTTCTACAGTTGAAGCAAGGGATTTTTCTTGCCCAGTGACAAGTTTGCCACTAATGCAGCCATCTCCAAATAGAGATTCTTCAATGTTCATAATCTACTTGAAGTATAATGGGGGGTGTTGCTAGGAGCTGACATGTCGCAATATCATATAGGCACCATCTTAACCTCTCCATGTTCATTGAGTTATGTAGATGTTGTCTTCTGCAATGGTGCTTTTCCCTCAGTGTGGAGGAACCTATAATTTCAGCAACAGCCTTGGTTATTTGAGGATTATCATGGGACCTCTTTGACTAACTGCTCAATTGGATGTAAACAAATACTGAAATTGGAAGTTCCTTTTGGTGACAAGATATGGCCAGTTGGGGCTCTGCCTTCTCCATTATTTGACAAATTCATTTAGATTGCCTTCATATATGTATATATGTTAGGAAGTTTCTACTGTATTAGGTTTCCATCCCTCTCCTCAATGCTCCTAATTTCTTGTTGTCTTTGTTTTCTCTTGATATTCCTTCCCTTGTTCTCCACTACCCTTCCCCTCATGATTTCATTTTCCAGTTCCAGTTTCCCATTCATCCATACTTATCTATTCCATTTCCCTTTCCTAATGAAATCTATCTTTTTGTTATACTCCCTTACTCTATACCTACCCTCTGTGGTTCTGCAAACTGAGTGCTTGATTATCATAGACTTAGCAGCTTATATTTATATATAAGGGAATACATGCCATATTTGTCTTTTTAAGTCTGGGACACCTCACTCAGGATGATATTTTTTCTAGTTCAATATATTTAAATGAGAACTTCATTATTTCATTTTTAAAGGCTGAGTAACACTCCATTTGATAAATGTATCACATTTTCTTCATGTATTCTTCTGTTGGACACCTAGATTATTTCTACTTTTTAGTGTTAAGAATACAAAAATGAATTTGGTTGAGTGCCTCTGTGGTAGGATGAAGCATCCTTTGCATATATGCCCAAGAGTGGTACAACTGGGTTTTGTCAGATATTATGCAGAATGTGTGAGACGTTGGAACATTCATCCCTAAACAGGATGTCTCCATCAAATTTGTCCCCTCAGGGATAATGGAATCCTATGGCAGAAACTGTATAGAAGCCAGAAAGAATGGGGAACATCAAGAAAACAATCTAAAATAATATTTAAAAAAACTTCCAGAAACTCACAGAGACTAAGGCAGCATGCATAGGGACTACATGGTATCCACTAGGTCCTTCATATATATTATGGCTTCCAGTTTAGTGTTTTATGGGACTCCTGATTGTGCAAAGCAGTGGGTCTCTGATCTCCAGGACTCTTTTCCTTCTGTTTGTTTGGTCCAATTCTAACATTTGAATTTATTTTATATTATTATTAAAAAGAAATAAGTCATTATAAGGGATACCTTACCATTTTAAACATATAAGGTAAATGCTTTACAACAAGTAATTTGTATCAATTGGTATCTGATACATACTACCTGGGACAAAGTAATCACTTAATAAATGTCTGTTAAATAATTGAGTACCATTCAAATGTAAAGGAATCGTGTAAAACTCTTAGGTTAACTTTACAAGAAGTTTAAATCATGACTTATACAAATATAAAATGACAATCTATTGAAGATGCCTGTAACATTAATTAACCAGGATAATCAGTAAGATGATAAGGGTAGTTCAAAGGTAAACTTGAAAGACAAAAATAATCAGGCAACTAGGAATGCTGAAATGAAAGTGTTAGGTATAAAACTGGCTAAATTTATCCTGACAAATAAAATCTGTATAGTCAACTTTAGTTTAGATTAGAATATGTACACACATATATGTATATATATGTATGTATATATATATATTCAGATCATGCTCATCTTTACTGAACACTAAATAATCATTTGTATTGTAGTTGCTTTTTCATAATTAAACTTATACCCTCTATGGTTATAAAAACAAATCAATATATTGAAATGATTATTCTATAAAATCAGATAACCCTCAGAAGACACCCCCCAAATTCTTTTGTTATTTCTAAATATCTAAAGCTTGTTCCTGAAAAGAGAAAATAGGCTTGTTTTGTATAAATTTTTATTTTTATTCTCACCCTTTTTTCAGTAGTCTAGATAGCATTTTAATTAAACTATTGTTAACTGTGGTAAGATTTAATTGTTTATTTAAAATCTGAGAATAATTTTATGTTTTTAAATATTTATTTATTACTTCAAGTTACATCTCCATCACAGTCCCCTCTCTCCACCCCTTCCAGTCCCATCCTCCCACCCTTTCCCACCTATCCTACTCCTTCAGATGGGGTTGCCCTAAATATCAGCCCTCCTCAATTCAATAGTCATATGAGGGTTAAGAGCTTTCTCTTGCACTGGGGGCCTAAACTCCATTAGGGCAAAGTGTCCCACTAACAGGTAACAAATCTATGTTCCTGTTCCTTTTGGTGTGTTGGTTGTAGGATAGTTATCCTGTACTACATGGCTAAAATCCAATTATAAGTGAATAGATGCTATGTGCATCTTTCTGAGTCTGGGCTAGCTCACTCAGGATGAGCCTTTCTAGTTTCACTCATTTGGCTGCAAATTGTATGATTTCCTTGTTTCTCATGGCTGAGTAGTATTCCATTGTGTAAATGTACCACAGTGGTTTTTTTTGTTGTTGTTGTTGTTTTTTTTTTTTTAATCTTTTTTATCCATTCTTTAGTTTGGGGGACATCTGGGTTGTTTCCAGTTTTTAGCTATTACAAATAAGGCTGCTATGAAAATAGTTGAGGAGATGTCCTTGTGGTTTGGTGAGGAATCATTTGGATGTATACCCAGAAGTAGTATGGCTGGGCCTTGAGGTAGAGCTATTATAAGTTTTCTAAGATATCACCAGATTTATTTCCATACTAGTTGTACAAGTTTGCACTCCCACCAGCAACGGAGGAGTGTTCCCCTTTCTCCACAACCTCGCCAGCATATGCAGTCATCTGAATTTTTGATCTTAGCCAGGTGTGAGATGGAATATCAGAGTCCTCTTGAGTTGCATTTCTCTGAGGATTAAGGATGTTGAGCATTTCTTCAAGTGTCTCTCGGCCATTAGAGATTCCTCCTTAGTGAATTCTAAGTTTAGCTCTGTTTCCCATTTTTTGATTTGATTAGGTTTCTTGGTGTTTAATTTCTTGAGTTCTTTATAAATTATGAATATTAGCCCTCTGTCAGATGTGGCGTTGGTAAATATATCTGTAGGTTGCTGTTTTGTTTGAATGACAGTTTCCTTTGCCTTACAGAAGCTTTTCAGTTTCATGAAGTCCCATTTGTTGATTGTCAGTCTTAGAGCCTGAGCTGTTGGTGTTCTGTTCAGGAAGTTGTCACCTGTGCTGATGAGTTTGAGGCTTTTCCCTACATTCTCTTCTAATAGATTTAGTGTGTTGGGCTTTATGTTAAGGTCTTTGATCCACTTGGACTTAAGTTTTGTTCAAGGTGATAAGTATGGGTCTATTTAGATTCTTTTACATGTCAACATCCAGTTAGACCAGCACCATTTGTTGAAGATGCTTTCATTTTTCTATTGTACAGTTTTGGCTCCTTTGTAAAAAAATTAAGTGACCAGAGGCGTGTGGGTTTATTTCTGTGTCTTCAATTTGATCCCATTGATCCACTGGTCTGTTTCTATACCAGTACCAAACTATTCTTATTACAATTGCTCTGTAGTATAGCTTGAAACCATGGATGGTAATACCTCCAGATTTTTTTTATTGTACAGGATTGATTTAGCTATTTCAGGTTTTTTGTTGTTCCATATGAAGTTGAGAGCTGTTTTTTTCCAAGTCTATAAAGAATTGTGTTGGTATTTTGATGAGAATTGCATTGAATCTGTATATTGCTTTTGGCAGGATGGCCATTTTTATTATGTTGATTTTACCTATCCATGAGCAAGGTAGACATTTCCATCTTCTGATAACCTCTTTAATTTCTTTCTTCAAGGACTTGAAGTTCTTGTTGTGAGAATAGTTTTCTTAATTGAACTTCCAAATATATGTTAAATCCTTTTGCACTAGACAAGAATTTAGAGAATATAATATACAATTTCATTAGCAATATAATGTCCAGTATTTTACCTTTTCTGTTATTACATATGTTTCTCTTTGGGTGACAAGGTTGGCAGTACTGAGAGATAGGCAGATTTGCGTTTCCCATTGTGGTCTCACTCCCAGAAATGTTTCAGTGAATTTTAGTATACTGATCAGACAAGACATTACTACATGCATGTTTGTAATATTAATTTCATGACAATGAAAGTATAAGGCAGAGTGTCCCCCAGGACCTTTACTTTGGCAATTTTGAGGTGAGAATCATTCAGTCTAGAGGGAGCTCAGCTTAGTTTGCAGAATATAACCATAATTTGTTTTCTTCTGTAGATGTCTTGTCTTTCCAAATCCTAATCCTCTGGCCATTTAGGTACCACTCTTGGGTAAATGTGAATGTGGTATCCAACATTACTATCCCGAGTTTCAGCTATCCAAGAAGCTAAAGTTTTGAAAGCAACCATTTGATTTGATGTCTTTCTGTACCCATGAAAACTTTCGTGAGAGCTGGTGGAGTTCCACAAACTCACTGTTTTCTAGTACACTTCTCTCTCCCCATTCTTTCTGTTTGTGGTAGGTGATGTCTAATGTTTACTGCTGGATCCCAAAGAGCAGCTTTCCACCCTTGATGGTCTTGCTCTGTGTGGCAGAAGCCCACTGATGGCCAGTATTAAAGAACTTTTTGCTGTCTGGCTGCCACTTGTCTTCTGTCAATGGTGTTTTCTGCAGGAGATTACAAGATGGGTAGGAGGTGAGGAATAGGGTGTGGATTTCCTGGGTTTTGCCATTGTTGTCTTACTGTGAGGTGCTCACATCTTTTTTGAAGGTTACAGTTCTACTTAGGAGAAACTTTGCAGGAAGCCCTGAGCTCCAGATTCTGTTCAGTTGCCTTAAACCCCAACTGTTTCACCCCTCTACCCATATGGGTGTATTGGACTATCCTGGTGACTTTCCATGAACTCTTCTTACATATCCTCATCAATATCTTCTTAGCTACCAAGCTAAAGATCTGATCATATTGTTATCGGTACCTAAACTTATGCTTTGTGTTATAAAGCTACTGATGACAGAATGCTTCTCTTTACCTTTGCTGATATTCCAGAATTAAAAAACAGCTGTAGCAGCAGCAATAACAACAACAACCACAACTTAAAAAATAAAAAACAAAGCCAGCAAGCAAAAACACCAACTTCTAACTAGAAAACATGGAATCAAAGATACAAAAGCAACTTTTTAATTAGTAATTGAAACAAATTTCTCTTTCACATTACTTTAGTAAAACAGGTTCCTCACTCCTAACACAGTCTTTGCCACAAAACATCTTCCTCCCCACCCATTCCAATTCCCTTTTCAAAAGAGAAGGTAACAATAACATCCACAAGTTTAGAAGAATAGCAGACTGTTCAAAGTACAAGTCTGCCATGATTTATGTTGTTAGGAAGTCTTTGTGGCCCACACTCTGCTTTCTCCTTAGTTATATTTGATCTTCAAGATACTGGGTCCTAATATTTATGAACTTTATTATCTTGATTTTTTTCACTTGAAAATTTCTTTCGGTGTTTGCAAGTGTAATGATTCTCTGTGTTTGCCTCCTCCTGCAGCAGGTGATCATTTCCTGCCTTAGGTACATGATCGTCCATGTTTCTTGGTGAAACATTATTCTTCTTATCATTATTAATTATATCATTTTCCTGTTCTTTTTCTTCTTTCAATGCCCTCCAATACCCCGACCCCAAGAGTAGCCATTTAATAAATATTGGTACACGATTATTATCATTAGCATTTCAACAATCAGCCCAATTCTTACACTTTGAAAAACCAGAAACATGAAAATTGCAAAAACTAGTGTATAAAACAACAGTGTGTGTGTGTGTGTGTGTGTGTGTGTGTGTGTGTTGAATGCATAAGATTAAGAGGCCAGAGAAGGATGTTGGGCATTTTCCTCTATGGTTGTTTATTTATTTGCTTGAACAGAAGTCCATCATCTTTTTTTATTTCCTTGACTGTCTGGCTAGCAAGGTCCTGGTATCTGTTTCTGTCTCTGAAAGTTTGATAACAGACACATAGTGAGATCCAAACTCAGGTCCATTTGCCTACATAAAAAGTAATCTTATCCACTTAGCCATGTCTCAGCCTCCAAAACAATGGTATTTGAAAGAGAAACAACTTAGTGACAATTAAAGCAAAGTTTTGAATGTCTACTAAGTAAAGTAAGTAGATAGATATTTTCTATATATTTGCTTACTTTACTTAGTAGACGTTAAAAATATCTGTCTTTTCCCTATAAAGTTAACTGTATGTTTCCCCACCAAGTAGCTAAGGGTAGTCTCACTCTTGCTCTGTAGATCACACTGGCCTCACACTCATGATCCTCCTGCCTCAGATTTCTGAGTGATAGAATTACAGATTTGTGCCACCAGGTGGCCTACAGGTTCTTTCTCAGGTTTCTTCATGTTAAGAGTGGAGAGACTTTATTAGATCTTTAAAAGATATCTTATAGACCAGCTTCTTGGATAGACCCTTAATATTTGTCACATTAAAAAAAAATCTTTGATTTGAATACATTCATTTAATAATAGCTAATGATTGCTGGTGTCAGTTCTGAATCAGCAGAGTGGTTACAACAGTACAATGGCTAGCAGATCTAAAATATTAATATAATTACCATTTTATACCTTAAGCCATATGCAAGCATTTCTTACCTGAATTGTCCTGAATTTGTGAAGCTTAACTTTATTATATTTTCTTTTTTTGTGTGAAAAAAAACTATTAACCTAATGCCATTTTATTGGTTGTTTTCTGAAAGCATAACAAAATATATTAATCTACCCTGACATTCAAAATAATAAGCAAATTCTGAATCTTTACAGAGAAGAAGTGTCCCTAGTATATGAGAAAAAAATTAATCAGAGGGTGAGAGAGCACTGGAAATGAAAAAAATAAATAAACTAAACTAATCAAATGTTCTCATTAGTTTTAAAGAAATAGAAGCCCTTTAGTAAGCCATGTACCTCTCTAGACCTCATCTTAAAGAAGATTAAATTACTTGTTGCCTTAAGCTCCTGGAAGTTCACCTAATTTATCATTTTATGAAATACATGGCTTTCCAAAGGTTTCTCATGCACACACACATTCACCCTCTGTCTTAAGCCTTATGTGCACTGGGCAGGTCCCCCACCTTTGTCTTCTAGAAAACAGTTTCAGTTTTCTTCAGAAGAGATGCTTTGGAAAGAGCAGAGGAGAAGAGAGTACCCAGTGTTGAACGTTCCATTTTCTGTTAACTTCTCTGTCCATGGATATCTTACATGGCCAATGCCAATTCCAAGCATTATCTAACCTCACTGCTTCTCCTTTGTGGCTATCAATATAAGGAGATATCAAATCACTCGAGTGATCAAATCAAACACAGAAAACAGTTGAAGCCCTGGAAAGCTAAGGCCCATTTCTATTCCTACTCATGAGGTGCTGTGCATTATGAGTACCATTTTCAGTTGGCAGAAATACATTCTTCTTGACTGGCAGGAATTCATTTTCCTTTGTGTTTTGAGAAATTGATAAAAGAAGACACTATTCCACATGGTGTCCAGGAGAGGTAACCTGTCATAACCTGTCACCTTCATGTCAAAATCCTTTTCAACTTTAATTATATATTCGTATGTATATACAGATACATTTGTATATTATACACATGCTCACGTTACATATAATATGTGCAAATGAGCATATATACATATATATGACATTACATTACATATGTATATATGACATTACACACATACACTTCTATAAAAGCTAGATTTTAGACAGTTCTCATACTTGATGCTAAAATCATTCATAGTATTTTCATGTGGTGCATGTAGCTACCTCTTTTGAGACAGACTTCTTTGATTAGGTTGATGGCATCTTACATTTCTGCTATTACAAAGTCAAATGATTTGCTATTGATTTCACTTTGAACCTGAAGTAATGATATTGCGTTGGCAGAATATAATGAACATGGATCCAAGTGTTGCCCTAGGCTTTATTCTCACACTAAGCCTTTTTCCCATGTAGCCAATGTGAGTTATTTTTTTTAAAAATTAAATAAATTTGAAAGGATTCATGTTATCTTCTTGTTCCCAGTAAGCCCAGAATTTTCAAGGTGCTATCTTAAGATGAGAAAAAAAAAAAAAAAACCCCTCAGACGTAAGTAATCCTACTGGAAAGATTATATAGGATTTGGTTTAATCCTTATTTTTTTCCACATTTTTATCTTTGACTTTCATCAAACTAAATCAATGAATATGACTAGTAGCGGGGCTCTTCTCACCTTAATGGACTTTTTAAAGCATCAGCTAAAGCTTGTTATATTTCTAATTTAGAATCTTAACTCCCCTTAATGAAATGTGTTCCTAAATTCTCCTCAGATATAGACTTAGAAAGGATTCCTGTAGCTTCAGAAATGTCTTGAGCTGAAAAATGAGAAACAGACTTTAGTCTAATTTATTTGATTGGAATCTTTAAATTTTTTATTTGCCTTATAATTAATTTTTGGCTCTTGATATGCATTAATCATTTTTGTAAATAGACTTTCTATTTGCACTTTTGATTTTAAAAGCCCAGATGTTGACTTAGGCTGGAAGAGCATGAAGCAGACATAGCTGAATTTCACTGAACATTTACTGTGTGCCAGGAAGAAGTGCACGTACATATTTGGTTGACCCCTGTAATTCCTCCAGGAGCTAAGGGGGGATGGGGGATACCAAGGAAGCAAAGCCCTGCAAAGGAACATGATCAAGGCTCATATGAACCCATAGAGACCAAGGCAGCATGCACAGGGCCTGTATGGTTCTGAGGACACATGCCCCCATTGTTAACCCAGGAGCAATCTCCAGTTGATAATCACTTGCAAATGAAAATTTAGTTCTCTCAAGGGAGTCTCAGTCAATGGCATCTTTGGAGGTTCCTTTGTAGTGTATTAATTGGATGATAGCTGTGAGGCAGGGCAGTTTTTAAGACCCTTGTTTTTAGATTTAGTTCTCTGACTGCCAGAGCCTGAGGGCTTGGTGGGCACTCACCCTTTTTGTCTTTGAATGGAAGCTCTCAGGAAAGGCTCAAGTCGGCACCAGTTGTGAAAACAAACAAACAAACAGAAAGACAGACAGACACCCTTTGAAACCTTGCTGCGGTGTTGGTGGGTAAGAGGCGTGGGAATGCTTGCCTGCTGCTACTTTCTGGGTTGTGGGGGCGTGCGTGCAGGGTAGGTGGGGGTGGTGGGTTGGCTGCTGGGGCTTCTGCTTGCTGCATCTGCTGATGGAATGTTTGACTTTCCTCGCCCAAGTCAGGAGTCACAAATCTCTAGAAGTACAACTCCCTCCTTTTTTAAAATAAAAGATAGGGTGCAAGCATAAAAGAAAAACAAACAAACAAACAAACAAACAGCATTACCAGACGCTAAAGAGTAGGGGGTCAGGGAAACAAGGGTTAAATTGCTTACTGGGTTGAAATTACAAGAACAGGTTTGTACAGAGTTTTTGAGGGTATTAGTACTACTCAAAAAATATTTGATTCAGACAGGGTTATTAAGAATAATCAAAAGCAGCATTTGATACAGAAAAAGCATTATTTTTCACATCCTATTAAGTACTCCCCATGTGTAGCAGTCATTAGCTCTAGCTTCCCCCCCCCCCCTTTTTTTGTAGCAGGACCTAAGAAGAGCTCAGTTCATTTGTCACTGGAGGAGTCCAAGGTTGTCAACTTTTGACATAGGTTTGTCCCCTGTAAGATGTGTGTGTAAGGTGGCAGCTACCATGGTCTTAGCAAGTCCGAAGGGCATGGCAGATCCTGTTTCTTCCAGTGAAGGGCAGCACAGGGACACTTTTTGTCTTGTCCAGTCTGCATCAGTATCTGTGCCTGTGGGCACACTCAGAACAGGGGTGTGGGGTCCTGGCAGAGGGATGTCTGCCCAGGGGGTTATTTCTAAAAATTTTTCGGTGTGGGAAGAAAAGAGGTAATGTATAAGTTAAGCTAGTAACACTTTGATTTGTA
Source organism: Lophiomys imhausi (assembly GCA_907164525.1). Classification (NCBI taxonomy): domain Eukaryota; kingdom Metazoa; phylum Chordata; class Mammalia; order Rodentia; family Muridae; genus Lophiomys; species Lophiomys imhausi. Next base: position 345,937 of record CAJQZJ010001085.1, read on the forward strand.
ATGTATCCTGTAGTCTGTTGGTACAGGCCTGGAAGAGATGGGAAGGGTAGATTAAAATGCTGAGCTGAAGTCCAGACAAACTTTTTGTTGTTGTTTTTCTGGATGACATTATCCTAGGAGTATTTGTGGGTGCTGTGGAAGCAAAAGGGGGGTGGGTGTTAGGCAGATCACAGCTTTCACCTGTGTTGAAATAAATTAAGGCATAGGGAAGGGCTGAGAATAGTCTCATCTGTTTAAGGTAGCTAAGGAGGTAAAACTTTATGTTTGACCTGTGTGGAAAGGTTTTTGTGAGTTTTTGGTACCTTTATAAATTGACTGTGTTAGCCTAGGAGCATTAGAAATCAAATCTTTGGGGTCAGTCTTGCTCTTATGGAAGGAATAAGTTAGCTTGAAGGTTGTTAATTATCCAGAGGTGTCATTTAAAGATATATAGGGAGCTAGTCTGTGAAGAATAAACTGGCTTGATTAGATGGTCTCAGCTTTAGTAGTAGAAACAAAATATTAAAACAAAATAAGGCATAACATATCTTTTAATTAATTGATGTTATATTGAAAAGACAAATTAGATATATCAGCAAAATAAAGGAAATGCTAAAATGTTAGTCTTAGAGTTAGTTTTAAATCTATGGGCAATGGAGTCCATCTGCCCTGTAACAGGTGAGTCCAGGATTTCCCTCTAAAACTTAAAGGAATTTTTTCAAGGCATTGGACTCCCCACTTTGTGTCACTGCAGAGGCTTGTAAAACAATTTGGGTTTAGTTACTCCTGTTTAGAGAACAATAGACATTTAAATGAAATGTATCTTGGTTATTTCTGTATTAGAGAATTAATTTTAGTTACTTTTATTGTTAGGGAAGAAAAACCATTTTATGAAAGCTCTAAACAAATTTTTGGGTGGGCTATAGAGTTCCAGGCCATGATATTTTAAATTGTAAAAGTGAAACTCTGCCCACAATTTTCACAGATCTGTATTGGTTAATGTAAACAGTCTGTGCTGTATATCTTAGGCTGAGCCAACAGTATGGCAGGGCCTTCCCATCCAGATGCCGTGGGAGCCTGATCTTGGGGGGAGGCCCACACTGCTGCCAGCTGTTTGCTTTAGCTATTACTGTAAGGCTGTAATAAAATAATAATAAATACCACTTCCCTAGGGAGGCCTTCTCCTTCGTTCATGAGACCCTAACCTCATGACTCCTGGAGATATTCCACAGAACTCAGTCCTTGAGACATTCCGCAGAACTCGGTCCTTGGGACTATCTAAACTTCCATAGCTGACTGAATTGCTTCAACTCCCCTTTTGATCCCTTATCCTCACTCCCCAATCCCCACTTCCATCAGCATCCCCTTTGTTCCCTTATCCCCACTTGTGGCTTTCACCTAGTGGGCTAAAAGTTACTCCTTTATCCACCCACCCATTTGCAGCTTGTGTGCTTAAATATTGCCTGAAAACTGCTTTTGGCAGTTTATTCAGTTCATTCCTCCACGGAGGCAGTCGAACCCTGGCACGTGGGCTTAAATAAACCTCATGTATATTGCAACGAATCTGGGACTCTGGTGGTCTCTGGGCATTGGGACCTCGGAGAACTCCCCCCCCCCCCCCCCCGAGTTCAACATTACCTTTGGGATTTCTCTTCTGGGCCAGTGTAGGAGGAGCAAGTATTGCCATTGAACAGGAATAAGGCCTGTTGCTAAACAGGGCATGCATGGCTGGGCTTCCACATGAAGCCAGACTGAGATCTGCTGGGGCATGCCCAGAAGTGCCCAGCTTGAGATCTGCCTGGAGCTTGATGAGGACTCCCTGGGTAATGAGAATGAGACTGGAGCCAATGAGGAAGAGCCTCAGCAGTCTGGAGCCAATGGGACTCTGGGGCAGAGGGTATAAGGGGAGCGTCCTCTTCCTGAAATAAACGGGTCTACTTTTGCCACTGACCAGACCCCCGGACTCTGTGCCAGCTCATCACTGCCCCTAAGAGTCCTGGACATGGGCCTCAGCAACAGGCCAGGATCTGTCCTATAGGAAGGATTGTTGACAGGGTTTTAGTCATGGGCTAAGGCTTCTAGCTGCCATGCTTTGCCTGGCCCTGGATGAACACTGCCCAGGGTATGGTGGAAAGCGCTCAGTGTGGAGCAGGGAATATAGTTTTTTGTTTAAGCAGCCCCTGTTAAACAGACTGAGGGAGGTGTGCAGGCTCTGTGTTTGTCAGCAGGGCCAAGGGTGGAGCTATGTCTGGAGAGATCCTGGAGTCCAAATTCTGTGGAGGAACTCTGTAAAATTATATATATGTTTGTTTAAAACGACAGTATGATTTTTCAAGGACTTAGCCATAGAGTGGCTAATGGGGAATGCCCAGAGCCTATGGCTCCTTGTAGTGTCATGAGCAGGGGAGGAAATAGGCACCTTCACCACTCTAGACTTGGGGAAGACACAGCTAAAGTTTTAATCTGTAGGGGGTCAGGTTCTGCAGATTTTTTTTTCTGGTATCCTGATGGACACAGGAGCCTGATAGAAAAGTGTTGTGCTGATAATTCTGTTTTGCTCCGCCTGGTTACTGCTGGGTGGAACCTTTAAAGAAAAGTGGGCGTGTAGCTATGAATCCTTTGGTTCTTTCCCTGGTAGTGTCTGCTGGTCATGGCCAGGGCACTCCGGCACCGGGAAAGGGGGAGTGGTTGTACCACTGCCAGGGGTCCTAGGTGCCAAGCTGGGATCATCCAGACCGACCCTGGTGCATCAGGCCTGAGAGAACAGAGAGGGTTCTGGGATGGAGGAGGTGAAGCTGGTGGTGAGTGCCCACGTGGTTCTCAAAAAGCCATGGAGTAACGCAGCTTCTCTCCTAGTTTTGTTATGGAATCCTGTGTGAGTTAGGTTGTTGGAAGGAAGGGGAAGAGAAAGGTGGGTATAAAGTTTTAATTTCCCGTATTAATTGGATGATAGTGGTGAGGTCTGAAGCAGGGCAGAGGGCAGTTTTTGTTTGTTTTGATTTTGGTTTTTGTCTTTGTAGGGCATTTTTTTTTCTTTAAGTTTTTTTCCCCCCAACATTTATTTATTTATTCAAGTTACATCTCAGCCACAGTCCTTTCCCTCTTCTCCCTCCTGGTCCCCCCCTCTTCCCCTCTTCCCCCTCTCCCTCTTATCCCGCTTTTTTTTTTTTTTTTTTTAATTTGAGGTGTATCCCTTTTCCACCCAACAGCTTAAGGCCCTTATTTTCAGACTTTTTTTGGGTGAGCAGGAGTAATGTTCGTGGCTGTACTTGTTTTAGTTGGCCCTAAACATTAGCGAATCGTTGCTATTATGAGCAAAAAGGGAGGGGAAGTAGTTTTCCCTTCCTGGCTAATTTTATTTCCTATAAGCGAAACACCCTGAGTCCACATTTCTGGGTTGTAAATATTACTTGTGGCCATGTGGGGTGCGATCTGAAGCACCTTTTCCCAAAACAAAAGGATTTATTTATTTTTTATGTCAAATCTTATGCCATGTGCTTTTAAGAGATGTATTTCCTTAACCTGAGGGTCTTTTTTATGTGACCATTTGTTTCCCATGAGAGATAGAGATAGGAAGTGTTGCTAGGAAAGTGTGGCCCGACTTTCCCAAGTCAATTGTTTTGGGGGATCAACACACCATAACAAATCACGAACCTGCCCACATTTTAAGAGACTGGCAACCATCCTAATGACAATTACTAGCCGCTCCATTACCAGCTTTTTCTGAGACAGGCTAAAAGATCTTAGCTTATGTCCGATCTTAGCTATTGGGGTCCAGGCAGAGAGTGAGGGAACCTTTGGCCAATATTGGAGTGTAGCCCCAAGCAAGAGATCTCAAATGCTTCCCCAACTGTACCTAGACCCTCCCAAAAGCGATGGTCTTCCCACAAGGTAGGAAAATAGATAGTAGTCTCCTTTAGAGTGGAAACTTAAGATTGGGGGTTGTTTACCCTTCTTTGTCTGAATTGGAGGTTCTGTAGCCCCACATTCAGGCTGCCACCTTTTGCTCTGTTTCTGTTCTGGTCTGTGGGATCCGGCTTGGGAGGCAGCAGACCATGGGCCACGGGTTGCCCAAGCAGGAGGAGGAATGTAGCAGCCAGCATCTGTTCCAGGCCAAGCCAACCGGCCCCCCACCCCCACCCCCTTCAGTGGGCGCAGCTTCTGTTCAGCTCATGAGAGCAGCAATAGGGACAGGCACTGACTGGGGGAGAGCAGGGAATATAGCAGTAGCCAGACATGAGAATAAAGCTGCCAGAGTAGGCATTAGCAGAGATCCACGGTTCTCTAAAATAAAGGCAGCCCTCAGTCTTCTTTGGTGAAAATAAACGGTGACCTTTATGCAGTGAATTATTGAAGAATATATATAGTTTGTAGGCAGTAGGGGATTCTTTGGAAGTGGGCTCAGGATTGGCCGATTTCTGGTGCTCTATTTACACGGGGCGGGGGATAAGGAAGGACAGCCTTGTGACCTATGCTGGTGATCTTCGGATGAGGCTCTCTATGCTGTTTTTGTTATTGGAAATATTCAACCAGTAAATGTTTGATGAGATAATAAATGTAAAATGCTTTGGAAAATGTAAATGTTGGTGATGATAATGATGACAGTGATTATGAGAGCACAGGCTGAGACAGTTTGTTTGCACTGAAAAACTAAACTGTAAAATTTTAAAGATGTTAATGGTGAAGAAAAATGATGCTTATAGTCATACTATTGGGGACCTATAATGCACCAAAGGACCACAATAAATATTTTATTTTACTTTGTCTAGGGAAATCTATAACAAACCTGGTTCACAAATAGAAATATCTTCAGTAACAAACAAAGGTAGACAGACCCAAAAATCTTATGTATAGTGATTAAAAACTTAAGCATTGTGTTCCAGATTCTAGATTCCTATCCTGCAGGCTGTATTTAAATTGGGAAGGTTGAATTACTGAGTACCTCATGTAGGAAAACTAAGGTGTCATTAGTTTATTATCAATTTCAGTTCTAGACCAGACAAACCTAAACTGAACACAACTTAGTTGATAATATTACTTCAAACTTGGGATGTAATGTAACTATCATTCTCGCTCAGAGCTAATAAACAGTATAAGCCACTGAGTAATTAAGCCAACCCACCCTTGCTATAGTCAGAGATAGGAGAAAGATGTCTCAGGTTGCCTTAGGGTAATGGTGTTTGGTGGTAGACATTTCTACTGCATTTGGTGGAACATTCAGAAATGTCTTATGAAACACAGGGGGCCTTGGGAGCCCTGGGAGTCAATTCTCTTCTTAAATGTAGCTGACAAACCATTTTCTTCCTGTTGATGTTTAAGGTGTGTATGTGTGACTGTGTGTGTCTGAGCTTGTGTGTTTTCCTTTTGTGAGCAGTCAGGTTGGAAGTCCTTGGGTTGAGTTCAGATTTCTGAAGAATGTGGGAGTTTTGAGAGATTTTTTTTCTTTTCATTTTAGCACAATCAGTAGAGAGAGCTTCATTTGTATAATAAAAGAGCCATGTGAGAGGAAAATGGTCACAGTATTTCAAGGGCAGGCTCCTTTCTGCCAGCCAGACTATGTCAGGAATGAAGGGCACTTAAATGGTGACAACTGCCTGACTCCCACAATGGCAGTCCTCACCATTATCACCTTCAGACAAGACTTGGGGAACAAACTGGAAAGCAGTTGTGAGAGATTAAGCAAACTGACTTGAATATTAAAGATTCAATTAGACACCCATCACTTTGACTTTGTTTGCATGGCTATTGAAATGTGCGCTCTGTAAAGAGATTTCCACTATTGAGGGCAAGGGGAGGGAGAATCTGTGTGCTGCCTCATGTCCCTTTCACAAGAGGAGCTTCATCATCAGACCCTTTCCCTTAAAGGAGAAAGCAGTTATGTATAAATGGCCACCCTGAGATACAACATGGAGTGAATTCACATTTTTATACTTTTCTCTTCATTACTTATTACGGAGCTCAAGTTTTCTAAAACTTCAAAACACCTGTCTGTCTGGCTACATGTCCTTTATGTGTGATGTATGTTTGCTTTTATTATTTTTAATATTTTATTACCTCTACTGAAAAGTAAACTCTACAAAAGTAGGAGGGGTGCAGTTCATTTTCATTTCATTTTGCCTAATGTAGCACCAAGAATTTGTGGCTGGGAACCTGGGTCCTGTAGCATGAGAAATCAATTCAAACTAGAAACAAGACCTCATGTCTGATGGCATCCTTCAGCTGATTTTTCCAATACTGAACACTACTCATTTATCTTCTTTTGTGGAAGTCATGACTAGATCAGTACTTCCTGACAAACTATGGTTGTTATAGTGAAACTTGCATCTTATAGACCAGACCTTGATATTTAATAAGATTGAGAATGAAATGTTGGCCAAACAGTGAATCTGAATTTTCTAGACATAGAATTGTGAAAAATGCATGCAATCTTAGCTAAATTGTAGCATCTTATACTCTCAATCCCATTATGTATCTCAAACTTCATCTTCACAAACTTCAAATACCTAAATTTACCCAGGAAGAAAATGTGTCTTGTGGTTCAAAAAGTGGTTGCCTTGAAAATATAAGGATCTCAGTCGAATTTCTTAAAATACACATTAAGAAAGGCAGGCCTGAAAGCACACATCTGTAATCCAGGACTGTGGGGTAAGAGCCGGAAGGATTTCTGAGGCTCACAGGCTAACCAGCCTAGCTTACTTGTCAAGAGCCAGGCCAGTGAGAGACTCTGCCCCAAAATATAAGGTAAATAATGTGGCATCCAAAGTTGTGACATCCATGTGCACCTACACATACATTTACACACACACAAACACACACACACACACACACACACACACACACACACACACACACACA